>VZRU01007189.1:10054-37679 GCA_013398155.1 Pedionomus torquatus | reverse complement strand
TTTTTCTGAGTTGTAGATGACATGCATTGGGGAAGTCTAGCTAGAAGGGCAGTGTCAGGTTAAGTGGCTCAGCATTGCCTGGTTGGTGTGTGTTCATGTTTCTCTGTGACTGAAGCAGAGAGGCAGCAGTGAAGTTGTGGGTCAGGAAACCCTTTTAGCTGGAGTGTTTCTGGTGGCAGCAGCCCAGCAGATGTTGTAGCGCAGAATTAAAAAAAATTGGCCTTTCTCCATATAGCTGTGGTCCTAATGGCTCAGAGTCCTTGCTGTTAATCTCTGTAAGAAAACTTCACACCCTGAAGTTTTTCAGGCTGAATGCCACCTTCCCCTTCGCGCTCTTTCTGCATATACTCACCTGCATTCATCTGTCGGAAAATGTTCCTGGGAAAATAACCTGTTTTGTATCTACCAACAGATCTATTTTCTTTAAGTTCTGTGTGGTTTTGGGTTTCTTTGTTGGTTTAGGTTTTTTTGGTTTTTTGCTTTTTTTGTTGTTGTTTTTTTTTTAATATACATAGAGTGCTCCAGTGCCCCCATGTGTTCGGAATTTTAAAGCAGGCATCCCCCCCTGGAAGCTGATACCGGTGGGAAGTGGTTTCTTTGTCAGGGTTTGTTATGCTCAAACATAGAATCATAGAATGGTTAGAGTTGGAAGGGACCTTAAAGATCATTGAGTTCCGACCCGCCTGCCATGGGCAGGGACACCTCCTGCTAGACCAGGTTGCTCAAAAGGCCAGGTTGCTCAAAAGGCTGCTGCTCCAGCCTGGCCTTAAATACTTGCAGGGATGGGGCATCCACAACTTCTATGGGCAACATGTTCCAGCATCTCGCCACCCTCACAGGAAATAATTTCTTCCTAATATCCAATCTAAATCTCCTCTCTTCCAGTTTAAAACCATTACCCCTTGTCCTATCACAATGCTTCCTGATCAAGAGTCCCTCTCCTGCTCTCCTGTAGGTTCCCTTCAGATAGTGGAAGGCTGCTAGAAGGTCTCTCTGGAGCTTTCTCTTCTCCAGGCTGAACAGCCCCAGCTCTCTCAGCCTTGTTCTCATAGGAGAGGTGCTCCATCCCTCTAATCATCTTCGTGGCCTTCCACTGGACCCGTTCTAACACTTCTATGTCCTTTCTCTGTTGAGGACTCCAGAGCTGGACACAGGACTCCAGGTGGGGTCTCAACAGCGCAGAGTAGAGGGGCAGAATCACCTCCTGTGACCTTTTGGTCATGCTTCTTTTTGATGTGGCCCAGATTACGGTTGCCCTTCTGGGCTGCCAGTGCACACTGCTGGCTCATGCTGAGCTTCTCATCCACGAGCACTCCTAAGTCCTCCTCGGGGCTGCTCTCCAGCCATTCTCTGCCCAACCTGTATTTGTGCCTGGGATTGCCATGTCCCATGTACAGGACCTTGCACTTGGCTTGGTTGAACTTCATGCCATTTGCATTAGCCCACCTCTCGAGCCTGTCCAGGTCCCTCTGGATGGCATCCCTTCCCTCCAGCATGTTGACTGCACCACCAAGCTTGGTGTCGTTACCAAACTTGCTGAGAGTGCATTCAATCCCACTGTCCATGTCTGACAAAGATGTTAAACAGCACAGGTCCTAGTACTGACCCTTGTAGGACACCACTCATCACTGTCTGCCACTTGGACATTGAGCCATTGACCACAACCCTTTGAGTGCGGCCATCCAGCCAGTTCCTTATCCACCAAGTGGTCCATCCATCAAACCCATAATTTTCCAATTTGGAGACTAGGATGTCATACAGGACGGTGTCAAATGCTTTGCATAAGTTCAGGTAGATGACGTCCGTTGCCCTGCCTTTGTCCACCGTGTTTATGGCAGTATCATAGAAAGCCATCTGATTTGCCAGGCTGGATTTGCCCTTGGTGAAGCCATGTTGGCTAACATCCTCTTCAGAGCTTTTGAAAAGTCATTTCGCAGAGAATTTACTGAGCCAGTAGCTAAAATCTGAAGTGTGTATTATGTGGACAGTTGTGTACTACCTCTGGCCACATATTCTGTCATTGGGATAAGAGTCTGACAACCTTATCAGAAGCTATTTAGCTGTGTGGTAATATGCTATAACCTCTGACACATTTATTTACATTAACATAGGCCTTGCTTATGTCTTAAACATGTCTTAAAAGCTGTGGACTAGCATTACCTCTGCCTGTTCTGAGCTAGCAAGTCATGAGCACTTAAGTTCCTGTGTACAGTAAGATAAATTTGCTCCAAGGTGTGAGTCTGTAGCAGCTTTCACAAGGAAGGTGAATTCAGCATAAGTTTGGTTAAGGACAAGTGGATTTTCTTTCTAATAGCTATCCTCAGCTGTTTCAGAGATGAGTAGGGCAATTATAACCTTAATTTGGATTTATTTTGCGTAAGTATGAAAGATGATTGTTATTACATGTTTCCAGTCCCCCTGTCTCTTTTTCATTCAGTCCTGCAATGAACGATGCCCAATTAACATGCGAAACTATTCAGTAATGGTTTGAGGGTCCTTCAGATGACAACCTTTCTCGTTACAGGGCTTTGGTTGTGCTCACACCATTTTGAATGGAGCTCCTGTGAAAAAGCATTAAGTGGTGATGTGATTCTGGTATTTTAACATGTTCAATCTCCTTTTTTACTTCTTGACTGACAAGTGATCTTTTACTGGGCTGAATGTCATTCTTTGAGTGTGTATCACAAGGTTTAGTTAATTGTATTGGATCTCTGTCAGGTGTCAGGACAAGATTGTTAATATTTTTATAACAGTGAAAGCGAATTATTAACCTTGGAAAATTAAAATGACATTAAAATGATTATTAATCAGTTCAGCAGACTATGGGATTTCTGTACTGCATAATGATTACCCTGGAGTTCACTTTGATCAGATATTAAATCCCCTGCAAAGGTGACAGACTGGGTTGGATCGTCAAATGATCTTGAAGGTGTAATACGGGTTGCTTTCTGCTTAAGGTTTGAAGAGTAAGACGAGAGTGTGGCTGACTGAGTACAAGCATCTTTGTGGGCCTCCATCTTACACAGGCTGTGTAGAAAATGCTGAGATACTAAATATATTTCCAACTTTATACCTAAAATATTAAACTGATTCTTATGGATTTATATAGAATCTCCTTCTGTAGTTGAACAAAGACTTTACAGTGTTGAGTGATGTTAATACTCCTGGATGTGTGTGGAGTTAAACATTTCTGATTGTGTGATGCTTGTGGGGGAAGCTGGGTAGGGTAATTCTGTCCTATCTGGCTGGAATTTAGAGGTTGCCTCTGAAATGTTCTTGCAGATAATTGGCCACATTCCACCTTAAGAAAGGAAAACTGCTAAGGAGTCTGTCACCAGTGATTCAGCTACAGCAGGTCTCCGGGATGATCCCAAGTTTGACATTAACACAAAATGCGAAACTATAACCTATGTGGGTTTTGACTGCATGCTGTTCTGTTTAATGCTTGGTAGTTGTCCTAAAATTCTAAGCTACAATAACTGGTCAATAAAGAGGTACTGCTTCTAAATCTTAATTTTGGTTTGCTTTGGTTTTTTCCCATGGCCAAAACAAGGACAAGTAGAGGATGAAACTCGCTTTTAAAACAAAGTAATTTTTCTGTTCTTGAAGCATAGCACTGTTGACAGCAGATGCTGTTTAGTAGGATATGCTTTGTTTTCTTTGAGCTTTTTATTTGGTATTGGTTTTGTCTGTTTTAGCTTATTTTTAGTTGTCAGTGTTTTAGCTGCAGTGGTTGTCTTGAAAACCCCTTTATAAAAGAGTGCAAAATGGAGAAATCTTCATCACTTTTCCTGCTGTCTTTTCCACAGAAATTCAATGTCCTCCTTAAGAAAAGGAAATAACGAAAACCGCAAGAGCATATTTTATACCACCGAAGAGTGGGAATTGCTTGATCCAACCCCAAAAGACTTAGAGGACTCAATGGCCCTGGAAGAAAAGAGGAAACACCTGGCAGAAGGAAGTAAAGGTAGAAGTAGGATAGAGGAAGGGGACTGTATGCCTTACCTTCTTTAGCTTAGTGTACTGTGTTATGTCTGTCTTCAGCTAATAAGTGCAAGCATATCTTTTCTTCACAAATCACACCCAGAGCTCTCTAAATTCTTTTAAAACAATTACTTCCCTGTGATGTGATGGGATTCCCCTGCTGTTCAGATACAATACAGTAAGTATAAACCCTTGTTGTCCACTGGTTTAGGTCCCTGAATCTGTTGCCATCTATAGTTTTGTCACTTGTGCTGCAAAGTTACAGGATGAAGAGAAATGTTGAGGCTTTTGATTACTTAGTTGGGCATCACCCATCGAAGCAGAATTCCCTTTAGACTCTGAAATATGCATATATATGTTATATTGGCTTGCTTCTGAAAGGGAAGAGGGGAAAGTAGGGATACATTTGCAGTGGCAGCTCGTCTGTGCCCTGTAACTAGGCCTCACATTTGACCAGTGTCTGGAATAACTTTATGAAGATGTTTTTACAGCTCCTTAAGAGCACTTTAGCTGAGACCTAAATGATTTAATCTATTAAAAAACATTCTTCTCTGAAAGAACATTCCCGTGGTCATATGAATATGGGTGAAACCTTACATAGTATTTCTTTTCAAAGAGTAGTACACTGGGATATCTGTGATGGTTTTGCTCTGATCACTTCTGAGCTGTTCATTATTTAAAGCAAAATTTACTCTGCCATGGTAGGGTACCTTCTATTTTCTGTAATGAATTGTAAAGTTCTCTTCATGTCTTATTTCACAAGTATTTATTTATGAACTAAATCTTTTATCTGGAAGGGGAGGAGATTCTGAGCTATATACGTTTCCCACCAAAGGAAGCACTTGGAAAATAAGGCCTGTTTAACGCTATTGTGTTGGGCTGTTTAAATGCTGCGTAGAGTCTAATTTTAATGACTGTATTTTAAAAAGGAAACCTGAATGCTTTGAAATGCCTTTTTACAAAGTGAACTGAACTAGAAGAAATTGTTTTATGCAGGGCTGACTAGTTCAGCTTTTCCATTTGATCTTGGCCGCATTCCACACAAAACAAGGCGCCCGTTAAAAGACATGATTGGATCAAGCAAAAATCGGAACAGCAGTGAATCTTCTCCAACTGAGTGGTATTCTGGTAATGGCAACAAACTAGTCTCTGAACTGCAACTGAAGTATCAAAGCCAGCAAGAAGAGTTGGAAAAGCTGAAGAAAGATCTTTTGAGCCAAAAGGTAATTAAGACTTCAGGTAAAGTGCACAAAAGCAAATGGGTCTGGCAGGTGATTGCGAGTTTACCCATCATGGCCATCTATCTGCATTAAAAGCTGCTTGGTTGTCATAAAATAATGAACCTTTGTTTACAAAAAGTGTTGAAATGAGAGACCAAATTTTGCATCTGTTGAAGCTTACGTTCCTGACCAACACTCTCATTTGCTTGGTTTTCTTTAGCTTGGTATGTATATCTTTCTTATAATCTGAGGGTAGTTTCCTTAGTGTCTGGCAGATAATACCAGCTTCTCTCACCATTAATGCATGTAACTTCTGAGGAACTTCTCCTTTCAAGTAATTTTTTTATTTAGCAGGGTTTTTGCTTCTTTTAATTCTGGAGGAGAGGGTGGGAGGACAGGGGCTTTTCTCTTTCTTTCTCTTCCCCTAACCATTCCCTCCTGCTCCTTTATTTTTTCTTTATTAACTGAATCATCACAAACAGTTGTCTAAATGGTACGCCTAACCATAAATCTGTGTATGTAGCGCTGCCCTCATACAATGTTCTTGCTGTATAATTCAGATTTTCTAAATACCTTGGGTTTATCTAAAAGAAATTCTCAAAATCAGTGGCATGTTCTAGGTGTATCTTTATGATTTTCCACGTCTTTGTAAATGTCCGGATACATTATTGGACGTTCAAGTTCTCAGGAATTCCATAAAACCAATTCCTATTTCTTTTCCTGTATTCTTAGTGTCAGAGAACTATTTAAAAAGAAAATAGAAAAAATAAACCACAAATAAATAAATCCCAGTTTCATTGGTAAGTGTAATATGCTTCTAGGATTAAACTTACCTTCTACAGTTCCACAGTGTTCAGCCATTAACCAAATGTAGGAACAGCAGAGATGATGAGCTGTGTTAGTGAGAATTTTAATTAAGGGAGAAATAGATTATTAATTAATTAATTTAAAAAATTAATTCCTTAACAAATAAAGACTTTCTTTTAAACAATAATAATTAAAATAATAATTACTTGAGCAGTCTGTTCATCTTGTTTTCTTTATTGTTGGTCTGGAATATCTTTCTGATTGTGAATTTGGGTTTGGGGTTTTTGTTTGGTTTGGGTTTGTTTTTTGGGTGTTGGTTTTGGGGTTTTTTGTTACAATTTAGTTTTCTGAGAACTTCTGGTAAGTAGCTAAGGCAAACACTTCCTTTAACAGTATTTTTTTTTCCTTTAAAATTTCACTTTGACTTATTTGCATGTAACAGCTGTCACTTCTTGAAGATCATAGAGGATCTCATTCCAGCAAGGAATCAAGTAGGGTTTTGCTTTAAAAATCAGCTTGTCTTATGCATATGTGCCCGTCACTCTCCAGGCAAACCTCAACTGTCTTTTGTGGAAGTGAATAAATGTTGTAACTGTCCAGGATCTATGCAATCCTGTGAGCACAGAGACTTGTAGTTTTTCTAGTGTGAGGGAATAGAAAATAAAAATGGTAGAATTGTTTGATGGATGTGTTTTTTAAAAAAAACCAAAACGTTCTAGTTCAGAGCCTTTGATGTTGTCTTTTTTGCAAAGATGACAGAAACTCTGTTTGTCCCTTGTGGCAAGTCAGTTCGTTACTTGGCTTAATTCTGTGCAAGATTTTCTAAACAGCCCTCCAAAGACTTCCATTTCAGCAGAGCAGTTTGTGTTATTCTTTTTCTCCTTTTATATTCTCTGCTTCTGTTAGGAAAGAGAGCAGTTTGCCATTTCCCTATGGCATTCTGTCATGTTCACCTCTTAAGTTTTTTGGCTTAAGCGCTTTTCTATCTGTCTGCTTGCAGCAGGGCTTCTCACAGCCTTTTTAGGTCTCAAGTAACTGATAGGTCAGGTCACAGCTGTCAACTACTCTTCCCAAACCTGTTGTAGCCTTTCTAGGCAGGATCCTTAGCTCAGCTAATGATATTTGAGCCATCCATAAAGGCCAGTCATTGTAAGTTGTTAGCCTTCTAGAAATCACATTATGTGTTTTCTTTTTTCCTTAAAACAACACTAAAAAGTCTTTTATAAGCTGCTAGTTCAGATACAGATTTCATTCCACAGCTTTCTTTTGTTTAATGTTAGATTTCTAAGTTACAAAACTTCAAAACTTAAAACTTCATTATGAACTTTTTTGTTGTTTTGTGTGTTGGGGTTTTTTTTTCAATTCTCAGGAACTCGTGAGACTTCTGCAGCAAACAGTCCGATCTTCCCAATATGATAAATATTTTGCAAGCCGGCTTTGTGAGGGTGTTCCCAAAGACAAATTAGAGCTGTTGCACCAAAAAGATGACCAGATTTTGGGTCTCAACAACCAGCTTGAAAAGTTAAATCTGGAAAAAGACAATCTCCACCAGGAAGTAAAGAATCTGAAATGTAAAGTTGGAGAACTCAATGAGCGGCTGGGTATGTTGATGGAAACTATACAGGCTAAAGATGAAGTGATAATGAAACTCTCTCGTCAACTCAGCGAATGTGAGGACAATACATCCACTCAGAGTGGAGCAGTAAATTCTTCCATGGCCACCTGTACAAGTAAGGAACTACAGGAACTGGACAGACTAAAAGTAAGAGCAATGTCTCTGTCTTGGTGGATAAGGGGAATCTCTGCTCCTTATAAAAGCTCCTTTCTTAGTTTGTTGTATTGTGTGAGCAGGGCACTACAGCAGTTCTCCAAGATACTCATTAGCTGAGGCTTTCTCTGCTTGGAATCTACGTTTTGTACTGTTAATGGCAATCTAAATGGGATTTCTATACTTTGAGCTTGTCTGTACATCTATAGTAGTGTCCCATGCTTTCAATAATTTAGTCATTGGTGTGGAGGGAGGAATAATGAGAGAAGTAATCAAAGGACCAGGAAAAAGTAAAGATGAGAGGAAAATATAATCACCAAGGAAAGCAACAGGAGAGCTTGCTGACTTAATTTTATTTAAACAGATTTTTAGGTGTCAGAAGTAGGGAAACAGAGATCATATGGAATGGCAAATGGGTGGTCCAAGGACAAAAAAGGAGAGTACAAGAACCTGTACTTCTAGTGATGCTCCAGATATTTGCAAGGCATTGTTATTTTTTCCCTCTAACCTAGTTCCGTAAATGTGTTGGAAGTTCTTAATGGAGTTACCCACTTTGCTCTAAACATGCTTTCTTCTTGTATTCCAAAACATACAAATGATGTATTACAAATTGGATAACGTTCCAAGGCAGTGGAATACAAGTCAATCATATAAATATGTATAGAAGTTCTTATTTTTCTAAATGTGAGCCTCGGAATTTTTAGAAAATAAAACTGAAACTAGAAGTATTGGCAAAAAGCAGATGAGAGCTTGTCAATGCTGTGGAGTGTGAAAGTATTGTAATTGTTGGGTGGATGCCAAAGTTCTGTCATCCCACACTTCAGCATCCAGAGGTGATATTTTTAGCCTGGAGCAGAGTGGATTAGGTGAGGAAGCTCATTGTTAAGAATTTAAACTCATGGGTTTGATAGATGGACCACTTGGTGGATAGGGAACTGGCTGGATGGCCACACTTTTAGTTTTTTAGAGTTGTGGTCAATGGCTCAATGTCCAAGTGGCAGACAGTGATGAGTGGTGTCCTACAAGGGTCAGTACTAGGACCTGTGCTGTTTAACATCTTTGTCAGACATGGACAGTGGGATTGAATGCACTCTCAGCAAGTTTGGTAACGACACCAAGCTTGGTGGTGCAGTCAACATGCTGGAGGGAAGGGATGCCATCCAGAGGGACCTGGACAGGCTCGAGAGGTGGGCTAATGCAAATGGCATGAAGTTCAACCAAGCCAAGTGCAAGGTCCTGTANAGGGATGGAGCACCTCTCCTATGAGAACAAGGCTGAGAGAGCTGGGGCTGTTCAGCCTGGAGAAGAGAAAGCTCCAGAGAGACCTTCTAGCAGCCTTCCAGTATCTGAATGGAGCCTACAGGAGAGGGACTCTTGATCAGGAAGCATTGTGATAGGACAAGGGGTAATGGTTTTAAACTGGAAGAGAGGAGATTTAGATTGGATATTAGGAAGAAATTATTTCCTGTGAGGGTGGCAAGATGCTGGAACATGTTGCCCATAGAAGTTGTGGATGCCCCATCCCTGCAAGTATTTAAGGCCAGGCTGGATGGGACTTTGAGCAACCTGGTCTAGCAGGAGGTGTCCCTGCCCATGGCAGGCGGGTCGGAACTCAGTGATCTTCAAGGTCCCTTCCTAATTAACCATTCTATGATTCTGTGAATTTATATTTTTGTATGCAGGCAGAGATCAAACTTGTGCTTTAAAAGAGGACTGGTGAGGGTAACCAAAACCCCAGGGGTATTTGCCCCCACTTCTTGCATTGCATGTTATGTCCTTCTGTCTGATGTGCAGCACCATGACCTCTGGTGTGTTAAGCACGTGTGTTGCTGTCCTGCTCCCTGGTATGCAGCCTGACACCACCCTGTTACACCTCACTGCTCGTAGTTGGCTTTTGTGTGTGACTTGCATGAAGACTAAATAAAATATTTGATTTGATACTGATATTTTTTTAATGATAAGTATACTTTCTCTGGTAGGCATTTGCTGTTTGTAAGATATTTTTGTTAAAAACTCAGTTTGCTTTTTTTATCAACAGGACAATCTGCAGGGTTATAAGACACAGAATAAATTCTTAAATAAGGAGATTTTGGAACTGTCTGCTCTACGAAGAAATGCAGAATCAAGAGAGAGAGAATGGCAGGCAAAGGTCAGAATAACACAGCATGTTCTCATTTTTGCGATGTCTAGAACAGTTTTCAAAAATTCAATAGTAAACCTACACAGGGAACATAACTGTAGAATTGAAATGACTGTAGAATTGAATAGATTTAAATCTGTTAAATATGATAACTTTAAAAAAAAATCCCCCCTAGTCTGGTCCTTTACAGACTAATCTTTCTGAACTGATTCTTGAAAGAAGTAATTGACTAAAATCATGTTAACCAGTGGAACTTTTCATAATTTAGGAACACAGGCTTGTATATTTCTGAAAACTTTCTTTCCTCAGAACTAAGGCCACGATAATTTTCTTGAAGTATGTAAAAGACAGGGTGTGTAAGGTTTTGATATGTCACTGAGTACAGCTTTCACCTTCTGAGCTCAAAGGATGACTACAGTATGATGACTGTAACTGTGGGAATGTGTTTCAGTGTAGGTAACTGAGTATAGAGAAGTGCAATAAGACAAGGGGTAATGGTTTTAAACTAAGAGGGTGGATTTAAATTAGATGGAAGAAAGAACCTTTTTACAATGAGAGTGGTGAAACACTGGAAGAGGTTGCCTGGGGAGGTGGTAGATGGGAATATTTGAGGTCAGGCTGGGCAGGGCTCTGAGGAATCTGGTCTAGCTGAAGATGTCCCTGCCCGTGGCAGGGAGAGTGAACTAAGATGGCATTTAAAAGTCCTTTTCAACCCAAATGATTGTCAGTTGTGAGTAAATAACAAAGATTTCCATTGCTTGGGACTAGGAAAATACGCACCTATCTGTAGATAAGGCAAGATACCTGTAGTTGTGGTTTGGTAGAATTTGCTTTTGTTTCTTTGGAAACGATGCACACAACGGCCAGGTCTAAAATGCTGTATTTCTGGCACGGAGGTGCATGTCTACAATTCCTCCTCAACTCATATCTTTAAAATACTGTTTAACTTCTTTTTGTTCAAACATGCATAGACTAAAGCTATTTGTTTAAAAGTACGAAGTGGTTGAGTTGTCTTTCATACAATTTAGTGATAATTACAACTTGTTCAGATTTTCCACATGTAAAAATAGGTGGTAGAAAGTCTCTGGTCCACTATTCAGCCTTAAAAGTCCTTATAGTAAAAAGCCACGAGTATCTGAGGTTTCTACCTTAAGAATATACAGAATTTTACACTAAAGAAATGAAATGCATATATGATTTTTATTTTCTACACATAAATGTTGTTTTATGGTTTTTTGATGCTACAAAATGGGAAAGTAAAGCTGACTGCTCTTGACTACAGGTTTCTAAGTGACATAAATTAGTAGAATAGTATTGAACCAGACCATAATAGAAGCGTAGTACCAAGTAATTTTCTGAAGACTTATGATACTGTCTATTGTTTTCTGCAGTATACGAGCTTGGAAGCCAAGCTCTGTCAGATAGAAAGTAAATACTTGATCTTGCTTCAAGAAATGAAAACTCCTGTTTGTTCTGAGGAGCAGAGTCCTGCTCGTGAAGTCATCACCCAGTTACTGGAAGATGCCTTGAAAGCAGAAACTAGTGAACAACCAGAACAAGCATTTTTCAAACCACACCTGGTCAGGTAATTTGGTCCTATGAAAATAAATGTATTTGTTTCTTGGCCAGTGGACCTGGTTCTAACTCTGAAAAACAGACATCGGGGATATATTTGCTGGATTTGGGGTTTTTAATGTATTTCCTTTAATGAATAACAGTATCATCGTGAAATCCTTGTGCCTGCATAAATACATTTATTTTTTTTATTTGAGAGACAATATAAAACTTAGACTCAAACGTTGCTGTGTAGCTGCTGAAGGTGAGCTATGGAAGAGACAGGTTCATTTGAACTTGCCATGTTCTTGAGTTACATAGTCTGTGCCTGTATGCCAGTATATATTACTACACAAAATCTTTTGTATATGGGATTATAAAAATTATTATTTAATAAAGGGTATACTTTAGAAAAATGTTTAAATAATAATTGTTAAAATTTGAAAACTGTGGGGAGTGGCTTGAGGCATATTTGAAGTAACTTTAGGATGACAGCTTGAGAGTTTCAGGGCTACTGAACACATTTTTAAAAGCCTTTTTTCTTTCTTCCTCTCCGTTTCAGTGAATATGATATATATGGTTTTCAGACAGTCCCAGAAGATGATGAGGAGGAGAAACTAGTTGCAAAATCACGAGCTTTGGACCTGAGGTCTCTTTCTCTCAGTGAAAATCGAGAGATCTCCACAGGGGTAAAATGGGAAAACTATCTTGCAAGCACAATGAATAGAGAGATGATACGCTGTGTAGAACTAAAGAACCTTATTCGATCTGGAATTCCACATGAACATCGTTCCAAGATGTGGAAATGGTGTGTCAATCTCCATGTTAAAAAATTCAAGGACAGCACTGTTCCTGGGTACTTCCAAACCTTGCTTCAAAATGCTCTGGAAAAACAAAATCCTGCATCTAAACAAATTGAGTTGGATCTCTTGAGAACTTTGCCAAACAACAAACATTACTCTTCTCCAACATCTGATGGGATCCAGAAGCTGCGAAATGTGCTGCTGGCGTTTTCATGGAGAAATCCTGATATAGGATATTGCCAAGGGCTAAACAGGTAAGGTTTTGCGAATCTTGAGTTATAAATATGCAGTGAAAAAACTTAATGAGCCTTTCAAATCGCATATATAGCAGCACACTTTTGAATAGCAATTTGCCTTGTGGCTTGTATGTTCATAACTTACAAGGTTTTAATAAACAAATAGGTATCACTTAATACAATAAAAAAACCCAGAAGACTTGGATCATGAAACACGTAAAATCAGCTTGGCGAAAGAAGTGGAATTAACTCATAGGAAATGGGCTTTACATTGCCTTCGTGTCAATTGTAGGGGATCTTGCTTTTGTGTGCAATAATTTCTTAGGTTTGGGTTTTTTTTAAACAGGCAGAAATAAACACTTGGAAACTTCTTGTACTGTTAAGGCCACAAATTTTAGCATTTTCCCTCAAGATGTCTTCAATCAGAACTGCAGTAATCAATTTAAGGATGATTCTCATATTAGAAGGCTAAGAAAAATTTGAAGTCATTTGGACTTGGTGTTTGCCAAAATAGTTTTGGTACTTTGAGATCTATAGTAAACGAAGGTGTTATTTGAGGTATGTTAGTCAAACACTCCACCTCTTCCTCATGATACAGTACTATAGATGTCAATTGGTGCACCAATTTGTGTACAAGAAGAGGGTAGAAGACTTCTGAACTGGAGCAGGTTTTTTATTTGAAACTACACTGAAGTAGTAGTCAAGGCAGTGAATAATGTGGTGGTGGTGGTGGTAGCAGTAGTAGAGGTGAGTAGAGAGTATGAGAATGAATGCAGTAACAAGTATTCTTTTTATGAGTATTCATCACTAGTGGTTACCTTCTGTAGGTAGACCGTGCATTTCTAGTATTAATATTGTCACTGGTGTATCACAAGACACATCCGAAGAGCACAGCTCTTAGAGCTACATCTCTGGTGACTAGAAGGTGTTAGAAATGCTTTTGCTAAATTTGAACTTTCTGCACAACATTATTTTCTCCTGGGGCATTTTTGGGTTTATTTTTGTTTTTACTGTAAATAATTCTGCATTTGGTATACTTGCAGAAGTTAAAAAGAAATGACGTATTTATTCCTTGCTTTAGTCCTCTTAATCTTATATAAGATGATCACCATTTAAAGCTGTGTAACATCAGAAGCAGTTCATGTTGTTACAGCTCTTCTTGGAGACAGAAATGAAACAAATTTACTTGGAGAAATATATTGGAAATTACCTTTTATAGTCAAAACAACTATCAGCAACATGAAATTGGTCCCTGATTTTTTTTCTTTTTGTTTCCTTCATAATGCACACTGGAAACAGGAAAAGGAGGAATGCTGCAGTTTAATCTTCTTTTGAGAAATTCTTAAAATTACTTTAGTCTTTCAAAAATTTTAGGGCTTTTTCTTTTCCTTAAAAGGCAATAGTAGATAAAGACAGAAATGTTACTTCGATTTATCTTACTGAATATAAAATAAAATTGCTAGAAAGGATTTCTCTAAATTTAGAACAGTTCTGTGTAAAAAGCAAGAACCATCTGTTCTTTCTCCTCTTCAATAAAGAAAGATTGAAGTCTGGGAATTGGGGTAGTAAATTTAGGACTTGGAAGCTTCTAATTATTTTGCCTTAATTCTTGAAAAAATGGTTTATAGCAAGTCACTGTTTTCTTATTTAACTGAATAAAAATACTTGGCATAGCTGAGAAGGCATCTGATTGCCCCATCTTAAACTTAATAGCTTTGCTGT
This sequence comes from Pedionomus torquatus, assembly GCA_013398155.1. Taxonomy (NCBI): domain Eukaryota; kingdom Metazoa; phylum Chordata; class Aves; order Charadriiformes; family Pedionomidae; genus Pedionomus; species Pedionomus torquatus. Next base: position 23,445 of record VZRU01007189.1, on the reverse strand, counting down.
TCAGAGTGCTCCTGTTAATACTTCTATCTCTGCTGAACAGAAACAAGGGCTTTATTGTATTCGTTACTGATACATTCTGTGATAGTGTAATAATATTTTTCTCAAAAAAAACCACCCTATTTTCAGGTTGGTAGCGATTGCACTTCTGTACTTGGAACAGGAAGATGCTTTCTGGTGTCTAGTAACAATAGTGGAAGTTTTCATGCCTCGTGACTATTATACTAAGACACTGTTAGGATCTCAGGTATGTGCTCTGCCAAAATACACCCTGGTCTTGTAAACTGCTCCCAGTCAAAAATTTTCCTCTCAAACTGTCCAGTAGGCCTGGGAATGTGCTGGCTTGACAGAGGTGAGTTCCAGACACCAGGGCCCTTGTTTGGACAAGGACGCTTAACACTGAAATAATTGTTCAGTGACCTGCTTGGAGCTCAGTCCTTAACCCCTCTTCTGATTATTGGCTTTACAAGATTGACCAAACTGATTTATCATTTTTTGCCTCAAAATTGAGGGGGTGGGGGGGCATGTGTGTGAGTTATGGGCTCTCCAGGAGAGTAGGAGTGAGCAGTATATGCTGTAGGCCTCCTGCTTCCAGGTGATGAGAGCATGCTGCCTCCTCCCTCCAAGTCTTCCACCCCTTGTTCTCTGCTCCAGTGCTGCTGCACCAGTGCAGTGCTGGTCACTTGTGGTGGGACCTCAACATCTGCATGTGAGGAGCCCTGTGAGACTGGGAGTGGGCTGAGAAGCAAAAGGTGGTGTCGGCAAGGATGGTGTGCACTGGGGTGGCCACAGATGTTTTGGGTGGATGTCCTTAGAAGTGTTAACTAGGCCAGCCTGGGCTTCCTGGTTAGCTCTTAAGAAACTTGTGCGTACAAATTGGCAACAGCCCTACCATAGGTATGTTGGAGAACATGGGAGCAATAATGCCCTGTTTGTCATCTCTTTAGGTTGATCAGCGAGTATTCAAGGATTTAATGAGTGAGAAGCTTCCACGGCTGCACGCTCATTTTGAACAATACAAAGTTGACTACACTCTTATAACTTTCAACTGGTTTCTCGTGGTATTTGTGGACAGTGTGGTTAGCGACATCCTTTTTAAAATCTGGGACTCCTTCCTATATGAGGGACCAAAGGTGAACTGAATGACTGTTTTGTTGGTTTGGTTTTTTCTTTTCAGTTGTTACCTGTTTCACTTCTAACAAAATACTGTGGAATCACTAAGTGCAGAGTGGAAGAAAGTTTTTTGACAAAAATCCTATCAGTTAAAATCACTGGTAGAAAAAAAGGGAGGAGAAGTGTTGTATAAATAAACAGTCAAAACATTTTCCATTTTATCTCTGTTCTGCAAGTTAAAAGCTTGAGTTATGTGGAAGACTACTAAATGCTAAGTATTTGACTTCTCACCAATGGCCTCTTTTCTTTTACCTCTGAAAACGAAAGTCATAGGCAGTGCTGTTTACTCCTAAATGCAGCTGTCGATCAGTTTTAAGTAATTATATCAAAATGAGAGCTACTTCTATAAAGAAGGAAACTGAAGTGAAGGAGGCAGAAATCAAAAGTATTGGAAAGATGTAATAATTATGTGTAACCAAGCACTAATGTTCAGTTTGTCTCTGCAGAAACTATTTGTTTTATTTCTGCAGATGTTTAAAGTACAAGTGACAAAACCATGACTATCTGGGCTCCTGTCTCATAAATTAAGGGTTGGGACTTTTGTGTGTTTCATACTGGTTTTGGCAACTTTTGGAAATGAGGGAAGGGGCAGGAAAGGGAGATCAAGTGAGGTGTGATGAAAGAGCTCAGATGCAGCCTGTAGGAAAAGTAACGCTTTTCCTTTGAGTTTATAGCAGATAATGAGAGTGCATTCTGTTCTTACAAAGAACCAAACATTGTGTGGTTTTTTTAATCAGGTAATATTTCGATTTGCCCTGGCACTTTTTAAATACAAAGAAGAGGAAATCTTAAAACTTCAAGATGTGATGTCCATTTTCAAGTACCTTCGATATTTCACACGCACTATACTCGATGCCAGGTGGGTATCTCAAACTTTGTAATAGAAAGATTTGTGGTGGAGCATGGAAGAAGGCGGTTGAGGTTTGGTTGGTTCAGTTTTTATCTAGATCTTAATTTAGGTGCAGAACAACTGTGGATGAAACTACTAAGATTTCTCAGGAGCGGTTTTATCTAGCAGAGACAAAAGCACAGTTGATAAATGTGTAATTGTAAATTGGCAAATATGTTTGAAATTACTTTGCCATCTTGGTCTTGTTTAGCAGTTGTATCATGGCAGTAACACTTCAGAATTTTGGCCATAGGTGAAGTCTCACCCTGCATTACAGATACAACTTACGTTGTAAAAGATTTAATAATAAATACAAACACATCCTGGCTGTAATATTAAAAACATGACCTATGATGCAGTAGGTTTAGATCTCTTGTGCATCATTAATGCACAGGCTAATGCCACATACTCCAGCTGATTTTAATGCGTACTTTGAAGTAGAGCATAAATACAAACTAGATACTTACCTGTTCTCAGGCCTTGCATAGGAATTACAGTTTGTAAATTGGGGTCCAATGTTTTTAGGTTCCTAGTTGCAAGACTGTAGAGCAGCAAATTAATCTTAAAGAAATTTCCTGTTGGAATTGGTTTGATGTCTGAAAATGTTTTGCACAGATATTGAGACTCACTGATTTTGAATTTAGTACAAAATCATACCATGCAATCTGAGGTGTTTATTTTTACCATAACAAATTCCATATTAATTTGGGCTTGTACTTTGGCTCCTAATGCAAGAGCTATTTATTATTTTTGCTTCCTGTGTTTCTGTTTTTACTGGAGAGAAGTTAAAAGTGAAGAATGTTACTCAGTGCTTAGTAAGGATTGCTGGGAGAATGTTCTGCAACTGATTTAAATGGTAAACAACTTGATAGCAGATGTTGCTTCCTCTGCTGAACTCTCTCCAAAAACTCTTGAGGGGGAGTTACATGATGCTTTGTATTTTAGCATTCCACCCTTAGATTTGAAAAATGCTGGACAGTTGTTGTACTTAGCTGTTTGTGACCAAAATAAAAGCTGACTCTGATTCCAAATCTGGAAGTGACAAGAACTATGTACTTGATTTTTGGGAAGAGGATGCACATGTTTTGAATGGAAGACAATAAACAAAACAAACTTGTGGATGTTTTATAATTGATAAATAGCCTATTTTATGGTGTGTAATCAAGCGTGTGATGTGTAATACTGGTAGTGCCACAGCAGCATTACCAGATACTAAAGATTGCAAAAGAGAAGCAGGGGGAGGGAGAGGGAGATTTAACTAAAAATTAAATCTTTTTGATATTTAACCAGAGCTGCAGATTTGGCTTTCCCTTCCTCTTCCAGTTATGAAACGGAAATGATGTCTTGGCTCTCCTGCCTAAACTTTTGGTGCTGAAATAACCTATTTTAAATAATTCTTATATTGCTGGAAGTGATCTCATTTTGATGTTAACAAAAGGAGCTAATCGGCTATCTTTGGCAGGTGATGAGGAGAGTTTAGATTCAGTGTATTGAAGATATTTACAATAGAAGTATATCCTGTGTTAGTCTGTAAGTTTGTTTTCTTAGGATTTTAAATCGACAAAAGCAGTGATGTAGTGCCACCTAGGGGATATAAATTTTGCCTGCGAGAACTGATAGGGCATGATTCAAACCACCTGGTTTCTTATTCTATCATTTTTATACAAGTTCTACAGCATCAAAATTTAAAAAATAAAATTAAAAAAAAAAGGTAGAGTAATGTCTTTCCTGATACAGACAGAATGCCGTTTTGTTATAGAGGGCAAATACAGAGTGATTTGTTTTATGGAATTCATGGACATCCTGAACAGGTTAGAAAAATATTTCCATAGGTTTTCTAAGCTCTCTAGTGGAGAAAAGTCTCTACAAACATTTGCATAATTATAGTTTGGGTTATAGGATGTCTTAGGTTTTTCTACAGATGGAGGTTGTGTTCCATAACATGTTGTGCATAGGTAGAGAAGCTGTTGGAATATGTTCTGCTTATAAGTAGCAAAAAATTGCTCTTGTTCGCTCAAAAATACAAAGCCTAGGGAGAGCTTAGCCTTAAATAAACTGTCCAAATATATATTCATCTGATAGTTTAACTTATAATAAGTTAAATTCTAGTTCCCCTTTTTCACATAGTAAACAATGAGGTATTCTTTAGTTATAGTTTACCAGTAATGATCTAGTTAGTTCTACCTTTGGTGGATCAGTTACTAGTTTTGCTGTGACTGAAGCATGATGCAGTATGATGCAGCGTGACTCTGGAAGGGTGATGGATACTCTTGCAGGGCTTTGCTGTGTGATCTGATGAGCTTGAGTTGACACCAGCTCAGAGATTTCTGTGGTCCATCCAGCAGACCCCTGAGCTTCCTCACGGTGTCAAACAGTTTGGCTGATATATGTTTTGGATTGTTATTGTCTGTATTCTTGTATCTGGTCTTTTACACCACTATGTTATCTTGGATAACTTGAGCTGACTGTCCTGGGATTGAACAAGCTTCAGTGGGTTACTCAAAGGAAGTGACTCGATCTGTAATCTGGAGAATGGGATGTGCCAAGTACTTAGTCTATCCAAGGAAGCTCTGAGCAGCCAAGTTTACATCTCCTGTTCCCTGTTGTCAAGGCTGTAATCACTGTAGCATTATTTCGAGTTTGCAGGTGGCTTTGCAAGCTGTTGAGCATTTGGTAACACTTTATCTCTTGAATTAACTTTGAAACTGAGCACTTTATAGCATTTTCCTGCAATACTAGTGACATCAGAGACCTGTCAGGTAAGTGAAGGAGACCAGAGATAACAGCCGTACACTAAATATTGATATGGATGATTCTCAGAATGATATGGGGTTGGAAGGGACCTCTGGAGATCATTTAGTCCAATCCCCCCATCAATGCAGGTCCACCCAGAGCAGGTTGCACAGAAACTTATGCAGGTAGGTTTTCAATGTCTCCAGAGACAGAAACTCGACCACCTCTCTGGGCAGCCTGTTCCAGGGCTTCGCCACCTTCAAAGTGAAGACGTTCCTCCTTGTATTTAGATGGAGCTTCTTATGTACAAGTTTGTGCCCATTACCTCTTGTCCTGTCACTGGGGACCACTGAAAAGAGACTGGCCCCTTCCTCTTGACACCCCGCCTGTAAGTATTTATGGGTGTTGATCAGATTCCCCCCCTCAGTCTTCTCCAGACTAAATAGACCCAAGTCTCTCAGCCTTTCCTTGTAAGAGAGGTGCTCCAGGCCCCTCATCATCTTTGTGGCCCTCTGCTGTACCCTCTCCAGCAGTTCCTTGTCCTTCTTGAACTGGGGAGCCCAGAACTGGACACAGTGCTCCATATGGGGTCTCACTAGGGCAGAGTAGTGGGGGATAATAATGAAGTTCAAAACTGATTTAAAAAACCCACCAGATATGAGTGAGTGTCTTCCAATGTTTTGTAATCTTGCAGGAAACTGACTGGTATTGCTTTTGGAGACCTGAATCCTTTTCCATTACGTCAGATCAGGAACCGGAGGACCTATCACCTGGAGAAAGTGCGTCTTGAACTAACTGAACTAGAAGCCATTCGTGAGGATTTCCTGCGTGAACGAGACACGTGCATAGAAAAAAGAGACCTTATTAGTGATGATGAGGAGGATAGTTGAAAATACTCAACACAAACTTTTCTTTGGGATTGTGACCAAAGTGAGTTAACCTCCAAAACACTTTATTAATCCTGTCAAACAGAATGTAAATGAGTTGCTTTTGGAAATATGCAGGACAGATTTCCAAACCCCAGCACTTTCAGAAATACTGCTTTGTATGGAGGCCAAACACTACTGTTTACATTTATGTTTGTGGAATTGTGTATAAGAGCACTTAATATCTGTCTCACTTAGCCAAACAGCTGAATTGCCAGTTTACTTGCGGTGCACTGTTAGTGTTAGTGAAACAGGGGTAAGAAAAGTCCACGCTCTGTTTACTACATTCATGGCCGTTCTGCGGTTGTTTTTTTTGGTTTGTTTTTTTGATGTAATCCTGTTTTTTATAGTGCAGGTTCAGTGTGGGAGGACTTCACGTTTTTAAGTTTCATGTTGGTTCAATAAATGGCTTTCATCGTGTTATCCTTGAATAAAGGGTCACAAACTAGAAAAGTATGGAATGAAGCAAGGGAAGAACTGTTACATTCCCTTTGTCTTTTCCTGAAGTGATGTGAAAGAAATCATCAAGCAGAAAACTTGAATATATGTACTTAAAGGTAAAATCAGTACCTATTTGTCATGGAATGTTTGGCTTATGCTGAAACAGTAATATCAAACATCATTTATGCTTTTCTGCACAGCTGTGTTGATAAAGAGTCTTGTTAATGCAAAGGGTTTTATAGATCAAATTCTCTTTAGTCACTTTTATTGCTATTCGCTTTTTTTGATTGCAATGTCTCAAAAAAGCCACAACCAAAAACCAGCTATAATGGAAGAAGAATGGAAGCTTGCCACAGGAGTACCATGTTGTAGTACCTAATTAGTTGTGTATCTGTTGAAGGCTTTTTTAAATTATTATTGTTTTAATGCTTCTTCCTATTTAGGGCTTAAAGTAAGACGATGTCTTGATCCTTAAGAAGAAACGTAGCATTCTTTTCGCATGAATGTATGACTATTGTACAATAGTGGTAGCAATAGGATTCTTAAACCAAATATTTATGAGTCAGTCAAAGAAGCCTAAAGCATGCACACAGGAACTGAAGATCCTTTTCCAGCAGAAAAATGCAAGATTCTCTTGATGTGCTCAGCTTTGCTGTGAGTGTTGCATGCACATCCTACAAGACAGCTGCAAGGAAACCTGTGGGAAGTTTAGTGTTTCTGACCATGGAAGTGTGACTGGAGGCCATTCTTTCTCATTTGGTGACTAGCAGTGCACTTAAACGGTTCTGAGGATGACAAAGGTTTCTTTCTTGCTGGCTGTTCTCTGGACTTTTGCAATGTTCTTTCTGGAGCTGTTGGATCTTCGGAATGTTGGACTGACTTCAATGTTGCGTCTGGATGCATCAGGATAGAACTAGTATTCAAATACAAGGCAGCAAATCACTCAGCTCTAGGGAAGTGCTTAATTGGCAAGAAACAAAACTGGTGGTCAGGGGCAGTCAAGTGCATCAAGCTTCTATTCTGTGTATTTTCTTTCAGTTTTTCTGAGAACAATTCTTGAGAATGTTATTTGTAGCTTTCTCTAAGTGTATTATCAGTCAGTTTATCTGGAAGGGAAATATTTAATCAGTGGTGAACATTGTAACTTACAGGACTACTTTTGATCAAAAATGTATGCTTCTTTTACAACATATAATTTTTAGTCCTTGCCAATGAGGGATACATGGTATGATCATCTTGGTTGTTATTGTCTTCTGGAATGTCTCTAACCTTGTCTATTGTAAGCAGTAGTCTGTTGTTTTGGGTTTTTTTATTCCCTAGTTACTCTTAGCTGTGTACTTGAGTTTATTAGGCAGGTTTTTCATATTATTGCATGTACTGGGTTTTTTGGTTTTGTTTGGTGGTGGTGGTGTTTTTTTATTTTTGTTTTTGTTTTGTTTTGTTTTTTACTTACAATCAGTGTTTGGTATAAAAACAGGACCAGGTTTTCTAATTTTCTGATTATGCTGCCTTGGTCTAGAAAGAGCTGGTCTCCAAGTTGATCTGTAACATCCGCTTCTTTTTTGTTGTAATCTTGTTTTCAAGTGTTAAATGAAATCTTTCTAAGCTGAAGATCTTCCTTTTGGTGGGAACAGCTGAAATGTTGAGGTAAAGAATTTAGAAGTTAGTACCTACCCTATTTCCGCAAGTCTGTAATTCCTGGGTTTTGAGTCTGCACTATGAACTAGTCCTATGGCTTTAAGAAATGTTTTCAGACTCAGTGAAGTCTTCCGGTTGTGAAGATAAAACTAACCTTAGGGCAAGCATTCAGTAAGTTCTCTGGCTGCCAAAACATGACCTGCAATGTTACCGGACCACTTCTTCTTTACAGTTGTGCTGATAGTTAAATCTGTGTGTGTGTTGCTGTGTTTCATTAAAGTTGTTACCCAATTGTAAAACTGAGTAGCTGTTTCATATGCCACTATGTGAATCTAAGACATTACTGTTAGGAAGCATATGGTAATCAAGTTGTCTCTGGGTGTTTTGTTAGCTGACAAATATGAAATGAGTCGATGCTGTTATACTCAAGTTCCCAGCCAGCTGTTGGCTTAATTTTGTTATGTGTTGTTACTGGTGCCTTAGCAAAATGGTCAAAAAGTTGCAGAGACACCTAATCTCTGGCCGTTAGGAGTCTACATAGAACAAAAATTAGATGTGTATAGCAGGAAGCAAGGTCAGGGGAAGCTTGCCTTGCTGCTGCATGTAGCTTTGGGTAACTGTTAGTTTTCTAGTGGTGCTTAATCTGGTAACCTTGAAGAGTAGTAACTAGTTGGGGACATGCAAGATACACAGGCAGTATTAAACCTGGTGAAACCAGGCAGAAATGCAGTGTAACTTAGTGGCCTGCAAGAGCTGAACTGGGAACCAAGTGTTTTTGTTTAGTGGTAAACTTACAAAAGAGTGCCTGAGGATTTAACATTCATGCCAGCCACTTAGTAGGAAACTAACCTGCTAATGGATATAAAGACCACTGAGACTATTTTTTAACTTCAAGCTCATGTGTCTATGTGCAAAGAGTTCCTTATGTATTGTTCCCAGTGTATGTGATGGGAAACAAATCACTCAGTGATTCTCCATCTTGCAGAATGTTCCTGCATCTTCATACGTGTATGCCTGGCTTTCCAGTGAAACTTCTGATTATTTGTTTAAAGCATTTTATTATCTTCTGTTAAATAGGCAAAAAAAATGGTGCACTACACCTCTAGCTATTAAAACTGCACAGTATTTCATCTTTACCTGTCTGTGTGTATCCTCCAGTGTTACTGGACTGTTTGGTGGCTGGTTTTGTTTAACCAACTATGTAATCAATAAAAAAAGATGTTATGTTGACCTTTAGATGTGTCTTCTGGGACAGGGTCACCCCTTTCTTTCAGCCTTTGTAAACATGGTAAGATATTTCAGCAGAAAGGGAAAGATATTTTCTTTTTTTTCCTTTTTTCTTCCTTAAGACATCAGGAATGAATGGTCTTAAGTTTGACAGAGTTGTATGTTCAGTCATGCTTAACTTAAAAATGGAAAATTAATCAATTTCATGAAATTGTGTAGCTGTTAAAGTGAATGTTCCTCTAAGTGCCATGAGAGAAATCAGCAATATGCGGTACAAGAAATTTGAATCACAAAACACAAATAATGTTATTTTCCTAAATATGGATGTAAAGAAAAAATAAATTGTTTATTACTTTACAGCTTGCTCTGGTTCCTTTTTTTCCTTTTTTTTTTTTCCCCAGACAGGTGGAAATAACTGCAGGTGCCATCAGAACAAAATAGTGGTAAAGCCAGTGAGTTTATCTGATCATGTGATTTGAGAGAGTCTCTATAGAGGAATGTAGATACAAATTTGGGTTTGAAGCATGGAGATGTGAGCTATAGATATGTTGCAGGTGATGCTGAGTGAGGAAACTCATGACTGGTTTCTTGGGAGGGGAGATAAAATTTTCATCGGCATTTGTAGGGAATGGGCTTCTTAAAATCATATGTATGATATCTCCTGATAGCAAAAGTCTCTTTAGTGCATAATTTCAGCTACTTTGAAAATGTAACAAAGTACTGGATTCATTTGGGAATCTCAATGTCTGTCTTCAGGATATGATTTTTGCATTTTGGAGTTACCGTGCTTCCCTGAAAGAGGCTATCAAGTACCTCAGCTGCTTCAGATATAACATTTAACAGCTAACTGTGACAGTGGAAAAGGAAAGAGTTGGGAGATGGCTTTAATTGCATGTCCCAGCAGAGCTTTGATAGTAGAGGTGAATAGTGCAGAGTTCTTGTCCTCTGGCTCTGCTACAGGATGGCAAGGCGTTAAAAGTAGATACTGGCTCATTTGAAATATGCTCAAAGAGGCTGCAAAACAGGAAAGAGTGCAGCAATTGAGGCAGAACATGACTATGGCCTAAGGATCTCCTGTCCTGTATACTAAAAAATTAAGTCAAAGGGATAAACAGCAAATTGTGGCAAGAGAATGTGCAGGGAGCAATGTCCTTACTTGGACACTTGGCCTATTTAGCTTGAGTAGGTTGTGTTGCCCAAACAGCTGTGGGGCCCTGTTACAGAACAGCTGAGGGTCCTGTTTCCTCCTTGGGACAGAGCTCGAGACATCTGTTCTCAGTGGGATTGCAACATGGATGTGAGTGTGGCTGATGTGTATGGCTGATTTATGGGGTTAAATACCTTATTCTTAATAACTGCGTTAACTGAGGATAAATGCAGCTCACCTACTCTGAACTGTGACCAAATACTTGCTGAGTCTCACTCTGTTCTGGTTCCTCAGAGATGCCAAGAACATGCTGAAGTCTGCGGGTATTCCAATGAATCAAGTGTTCGTTCTGGGGGTTTTCAGAAGTGCTAAACATAGTTTCCTTATCTGCAGCTCCTTGACCTTGCTGGAAGCAGTGTCCATGTAGCACTGAAGCTTTAAAAATTCTCACACATGAAGTACATTCACTCAGATAATAAGAGAGGAAGGGTGTGCTCTGCCTTGGAAGTTTCCCCCTGGAAAAGAAGGTAAAAGATTCAATCACAGGGAAGTTGGTGGAGCGGTATTTTTATCATGATACTATGCTGTAGAAGCCATGCTACTCTGCAGTTAAACCCATCTACAGTGCTTGCTTTTCAGAGAAGTAGACTAGAAAGCAAAATTTGGGACTGTATACTAAATGTGATATTAAAAACCAAATAGTTATTTAATAAGAAAACTATATGCTAAATTAGTCTGGGGCGCTGTAAAGGGAATTAATTAAAACAGTCAACATTAGAATATACCTGGGAAATTAAGGTGACTTCTGGCCTTAATTAAGCTGATTTTTGTCTTAATTAATATACTCCTGGCCTTGACTGCATCCTGCCTACGTGTTTCAAACGAGGTGTACATTTTCTGTGTATATATCTTTCTTTCTGTGTATTATATCTCTGCACTGAGCTGCCTCTAAGACTTCAGGTTTGAGCTGAACTGACTCAGTGATGTCTTTGGACACTGTGTTTTGTGATTAAACTGTGAAATAGCTGTGAAATAAGGAACTTACTTACTTTTTATAAATGCAGCCGGTATTTTTCTGATATTTAAACCTGGGACTTCTTGGAGACTTTGCAGGGCTGGCCAGCAGATATTAAATTGAAATTGGGGTTATGCAGGGCGTAGGGGAGAGCTTGTCCTGATTTGAAAAGCAGTTGTGGCCTCTCAGAGCAAACCATGCTGTTTTGTCCCTTTCCTTGCAGCTAGGAGCAAACAAAGGAGGTGGCCTTCCTTGTGTGCCCTTCCCTCTTAGAGGATTGCTGTGACTTTTGCATGACCATGTCACATTGTAGAACTAAAGGTGAGGAATGAAATACCTTTATTTTCCTTTCAAATGACTCGGAGTTCTTCCACTGCCCTTCAAAACCTTTACTATAGATCCCATTTCCTGTCCTCTGCCCTGTGTAATATCAGATTAAGCTGCTTTCCTTTTGGAATTGGGAGAGCAGGGTGGAACCTCCTGGGTTGCAGACACCGCTCCCAGGGCAGGTGAGCAGGGGCATGGGTTCAGTCCTCTTGACTTGGAACAGGGCTGAAGCCAAGTTTCTTTTTAACTGTGATTATAAAAAGCATTGTCTTTAAGCACTTGCCTAGTATAAAATTATTTTTTAATTCACCTATCTTTGAAGCTTATTGCAGTGGAAACAGCCTGCTGGTTTATGTCTGATAATTTGCATAGCTTTGCTTTATCTTAATCACATGCAGGATTGAAAGTGAAGGCAGCCTGGCATTTCTATTTGGTTGTGAAAGTGTGGACAGTACATCATTCCTCATTAATAAATGTTGGATATTAACTTGCCCAGAAGAAATTTAAGATGACCGAACAGCATTTATTGCAATTATAGTCTGCCAGATAAAGAAGGAGAAAATCTAGTTTTACAGGTTTGGGGAATCTCTTTAAGATCAGAGAGTAAACAGCTTAAAGATGTCATTGTTGGTAGCCAACACCTGGTCCAGGGTAACTTGGGAAACTGTATTACAAACACTTGTTACAGTAGCATATATTAATGTGTTTTGAGGTTCATGGTGAGGACTAGAAGACTGTGCCATTCATGCTATCACAATTGCTTGTTGAAACAGCAAGGAATTTCATTGAGTAATGTTGAGTTTCAGACTGCAGAATAAACAATATAGGCTTGTATTTAGTCTTGTATAGAATATAGAACAAGTCTTGCGTGAATTAAGTGCCTTTCTAATGAATTCACCACCTCAGCCTTATTTCCTTGGTATTGTTTTCATATATCCTGAACATACTATAGCAGAAGAAATTAGGTACTACCTCTGAGCTGTTCCCTAATGAGTCTGGGAGAGCTGTGACTGTCTGGAAGGGTTTGGAACATCTCAAATGTAGGAAGGCAGAAGCTGTCACTTCTGTTGGGGTTGCTTGCCCTGGGGCAGCCCCATGGGTAATGCATTCATATCAGAATTTGATGCCATGTTGGGCACATATTACCTTTGGTAGGATTAAACTTTCTGCTCTCATTGCAGAGTAACTCAGCTTGACCACTGATGAAATGGAGTACCACTGACTAAACAAACAAGGACTGTGATTTTTGAGATGTGGGGCCTTTTGATTTCTGGAATAAAGCAAGAGTTTGTATTGTCATATAGGGTTGCTCCTGAAAACTGGGACAGTATGAGCTCTTTTACTAAACTTTGGACCTGTAGCTACCAGAAGGAGAAAGAGAGGACCTGTGCTAGCCTGGGGGGGGGGTGATGCTGGGTGAGTCCACTCTGGCTGGAGCAGGACCCCCGCCAGGGTCACCTTCCAGAGTGCTGCTCAGAGGTAGCCGCCGATTCCTCCCCAGGCCGGAGCTTGGGATGGTGGAGCAGGGCCCAGGGCCCAAGGCCCAGGTGGAGCGCGGTTCCCTGCCTTAGTCCCGCCATTTCCTTCCCGTGAGCCTGCTGAGGGTTAGGGGACACAGTACTGCGCTCACAGGACACCTTCCCGCCCGGTGGGACCGCTCTGGGCGCCGCGGCCCGCGAGGGGGCGCGGCGGGTCACCACTGCGGGGCGCCGAGGCCCTCGGCCCCTCCTTCCCTCACGCCCAGGGGCGGGCAGCCCAGCTCCTCCGGTGAGCAGCACCGGAGGCCGGTGCCGCCCCCTCGGCCCCCACCCGGCTCCCTTGGTGGGAGGACCGGCCTGTCGGGGACCCTGCGCGGCGGGACCCCGGCGGAGGCGGACG
>VZRU01007189.1:0-10038 GCA_013398155.1 Pedionomus torquatus | reverse complement strand
GGCCCTGGGGCGGCGGGCCCCGGGCGGAGGCGGACGGCCCGAACCCGACGGTAAGTTGACTCCGTCCCGCCTCAGCCGGCGGAGCCCTCCGCGGGGCCAGGGGCTTCCCTCCTCCCTCCGTCTCTTCCCCTGTGCCGGCTTCGGAGCTGCTTTCACCACGTTCCCGCTCTGCTTCCCGCCTCCACCGGAGTCCTGAGGCTGAAGCCCCGCAGCTGCGAAGCCTGTCTGGCCCGGGGGGGGGCGCCCCTCGCCGGCGGTCTTTTTTTCGGTGTGGTGGACTAGTGCCGGTGTCGGGAGCTGGGCCGTGAGGTCCCTGCCCGCAGGTCAGTCCGATGATGCGTGTATGTCAGTCAGAGGTGCTCGGCTGGTGGCTCACACTCGATCATTCCCCTCCTAGAGCGTTTTTAATGGTGTTTTTACCTCGGATTGTGTGTGTCAGCTATTCTGCTGCTCCAGCAAGGTGAAGAGGCAGCTCCCGTATCATCCCCTCAGCCAGCAACTGCTGGGCCCCACAGGGGCTGGGGAGCACAAGCATTTCAGAAGTGTGGCCTTCGGTGTTACGGGCCACTCTGTCTGGCATTGTTTCTGTGTGTAGCTGTCGGTGACAGTTGGTCCTGGGTTCACACCTCAGCCGACTGATGTCGTTCAGCAAATGTCATGTTTACCCATAAGTTCCTTCCTGCCTGTTTCGCATTTGCTCAGGATCTGGTTGCCTTAACACCTGCTCTCCTGGGAAGTGAGCTAGGGGTCCCAGGGCGAGGCAGCACAGCAGGGGCTGTTTGGGACAGGCCTGTGTCCTTTTAGGGGACAGTCAAGAATGAAGGTGTGAATGAGAGGATGGAAATGTGTGGCAGTTGCTCCTGCTTTGGCTGGTCTGTCACCAGCTGCAAAACGACCAAAATCTATGTGCTCATCTGCTCAATGTGTAGGGAAAAAGCTCAACTCTGACCCTCTCTAGCGGTGACTGTTCCAAAACATAAGTAGGTTTCAGACCTATGCCCTTTATCTGCTTGTGCAAGAAACAGATCACACGGGTTAGATCTGACTTGGCTCTGGGGCAGTGATGTGTCTGGTCTGCAGTAATAATCCTTGAAGGCGCCCGAGCGACAGGGAGCAGAGCTCTGCGATGCCATGCTGGCATGTCTGGCATTGCGGGCTTCTCCCTGCGCCCTGTCTGGCTGGCTGTTCGCACCAAGTTTATCGCCGGGGCATGAAAGGGCTCCGGAATCAGTGGCACCGACAGCCCTGGCAGTTAGCTGTCTGCTGGGGAGCCATAATTAGCTGCAGAGCTAACACATTTGGTATGTGTGCTTGAAGTGAGGGCTTGGAAATGCAGTCTGAAGTTGTTCCCCACATGTATAATTGCTGCAGAGTAAACCTGGAAAGTCGGAAAGGGATCTCTTGAGAGTTAGTGGCAGGAACAGTGATTCTGTAACAGGACTGTTACAGCTTGGATGTTGGGTGTGTTTTGCATCCTTTATAGACACACAGGTACGTGCCTCATTTTTTTTGTCAGAAAAAAGTTTTAGGCTACTGTTGTTTTCTGATAGGGAAATATTAAAGCGAAAACAAGAGTGCTGAAATTAATATAACTTTTAAATGTGTTTTAATTATGTTTATTTGAAAGCAGCAGGTAAAATTACTTTGTTTTTTTCCTGTTGGAATTGCTTAATCTTTTCTACAACACAAAAGAGGAGAAAGAGGGAATGAGAAAGCATTAAAGTGTTTTCTTCTTTCACCTTATAAACATTTGTTTGGTTTTAGCATAAGGTACTGAAACTAGAAAGCAATATAATTTGTAATTGTTTGCTGGGTTTGGGTGATTTTTTGTTTGCTTGGCTTGTGGTTGTTTGGTTTTCTTTTCACATTACTAATTTAAAACAGTCCAGTTCTGACAGTTCTGATTCTAAATTGTTTTGGTAATTTTTCAGTCTTAAAAAACAGCTTATAAGAGAAGTTACTTTGGTCTGTTCTAATGTGTTTTGGATTATAAATATGTATAACTATTGTTTTGTAATATAAAAACATGCCACGGGATGCCTCCGAGTTTGTCAAAGGATTTAGTACTAAGATTCAACTCATGTCAGGTGTACTTGAGAAAGTAAGATTATTTGGCTGTTACCTCAGTCACTTGAAACTGGTTTCTTTAGGAAAAAAAAAAAATGCAAGGCTTGTGACAGGCCAAATGATGTAACAGTTTTGTTCTCACTTATGTTTTCTATAATCCTGCTCTTGTTCAGTGGTGGGTGGACATTTATCATGGATTTGACATGTATAGACCAGTCATTATAATTTGGTGCAGTCAAATAATTTAGTGATTACAGGCTAATAACTTACCCATGCAGGGAAACCTCTTTTAAAAGAGCAAAATATAACTTGCTTTCTTCTGCTCCTCTTAAGGTGGATTTTGTCACCCTCTTCAGAAGAATTGATTTTGTTGGATTAATTTCCTTTGTATGCAGCACAAACCATGCTAAAAATGTTCTTCTGTATTTCAATAAAAATAGCTACATCCAGAGTTTCTATTGATATAAAAAATATGTCTTTAAATATATGCCTTAGATCACAATGGGAAACTGATTTCTTAGGGTAAATAAGATCCAATTTTATGGTATGACAGAATTTAGGAAGAGACTAGGTAGGACGTGTTTTAGTGCCTGACACTGAAATTTTGGAGGTCTGGATTCTGTTTTTGGTTTTGCTATGGCTTTGTTACATGCCTGTAGGAAAATCATCTGCGTAGGACTAACAATGCTTTGCTACCTTATGCTGTTTTGCCATCTCCTCTGCAGAGTTTGCCTTGGAACTCTTACAGCTGCGGTCTGATACAAAACTCACTGCAGCAATTGCCCCCATAATCCTGATTTTAACGAATTCTGGTACCAACCCTAAGTGATTGGCATGGTCCTGACTCATTGTATTATGATACTATTTGAGCACATGCCCCAGAAATATTAACATAAAGAGTATATCTGAAAACAAAGTTGATTGACTCATTCAGACGAAGAAGTTGTAAATTTATGATCTCAGTGAACAGCAACAAAGATGAACAACCATCTCTAATTGACTCTGCTTTCACTGCCAAGCATAAGGAAATCACCATCTGACTAGAGAAAAAAATGAAGGTTCTCATCCCTCCTTTGATGTGCTTGCAAACGGAGTCCAACAAAAACGTCATATTTGAAATCTTTGAATGTGAAATCACCTTTGTTTCCTAAGATCAGTGTATAATATCAGGGGAGGGTTATGATGATGCTTGTGAATGGCATTTTTATTTCAGTTAAATTTTATGTATGTGAAGGTTATTATCTTATCCACCTTATGGTGTGTACTTGCTAATGACAATTTTCTTGGATCATTAAGTGTGTGATCTATTTTGGGCATCTGCTAACTGTGACTGCTGGGCAAAAGCCAGTGAGAGATATCTGCAGAAGTAATGAGAGTGGAAGGTAGTATAAGATAACATGACATGATAGACACAGGAAACACCAGCACATCAGAGGTGTGACTGGAGGGTCTGAACACTTTGAAACAGCTGTGTGTTCAGTCTTCAAAAACAAGGCTCTAGGCTTTATCTCATGCTTGAATGGTTCCTTGGCCTTGAGGGTAAGCTTGCTGGTTTGATCTTTGCAGAACAAGGGTATAAGTTAAAAGATCACCAAAAGGGATGAGAAGTTTCTGGTAATTTTTGAGATGATATTGCATAGATTCTATGCATCTGCAGAGGTATCTACATTCTTTGGAGGATGCTAGGAAATGGCTATACTTGTTAATCACATAAATAGGCCATGTTTCCACAGACATCTTGGGTGAGTTTCCCATTCTCAAAGCAATGTTTCTAACTTGCTCTTCTAAATTATAAACTCTCTCATAGAACAATGATTTTCTTTTAGGTGTGTTTGCATTAATGTTATCTTTAGCCACATACCTTGGATTCTGATGAAGGGAGGAGTTAGCTTGAGGGCTTTACAGTCTTTGGGCAAGTCTCAGTATCTCTTAATATATGGGTATTTTCCCATATTTGATTTTTGCATGTGCTCAGAGCTTAATCTTGCAATTCAGAGTGAGGAAAATGTTTGGGGTTTTCAGCAAGGCTTGGCTTTGTCCTTTGTTTGCATTATCTGAAGTCTGGATGTTGAAGTAGGTTTTGCACCACCATTTCAGAAAACACTGCTGAACAATTGCAAGCAACATTATATATGTTTAGTATGGAGCCAATAGCTGAGAGACATCCTCATTCTTGTAAATGCCCCTAAAGCATTTATTGACTCTAGTTTCAAGCCCTAAGCAATATTGGTCAATAAGCTTTCTCTGAGATTATGAAAGGTTGCTTGAGGAATACAACAATTTGCTTACAAAGCAGAATTTAGAGTTATTTATTTTCATTGAGAGGAAAAAGAGACGTTTTTGTCCCAAGTGTGAATGTGGCTTTTCCTGTATTTGATATATGGGAATGCAAATGAGAAAAAACAAGTTCTTACACTGTGGTCTTCCTGCCCATACTTTAATGAAGCAGCCTGTAATGGTGATTCTAATGCTTGTTCTCTTTAGTGTAGTGTGGATGCTTTATTGTCTGTAAATTTGTCAAATCGTTAGTTGCTTTACACCTGACGTCTTCTGTTTCAAAGTATGTTCTGTTCTTCTGGTTCAGTATGTGCTCACGTACTTCAGTGAGGTGCAAGAGCTCGCTTCACTTTTAGGTCATTGCCCTTTTCTAGATTTGGACCCAAACTATTTGGCTGAGACTGCTAAATTAGTTCTTTTTATTGATCAGTGGTAACTTTGGCTGTGAATGAGCAGCAGTGGACTGTACCCGAAATGTGTTTTACCCTTTTTCTTTACCTTTTCTTTCCTATTGGAAGATTGTGATGAATGTAATTTTTCCTTAGTATTCCAGTTGTATCATCTTTGTGCATCAATGAAAAGTCCGAATATGACTTCGTTCAAGCAACAGAAGGTGGAGGACATTTATGAGATTGGGGAAGAACTGGGAAGGTAAGTTTGTACTGATGACATTGCACGATTCTAAAATGGAGATATTTGCCACATCCTAAAACAATGACTCTGCATGATAGCTGAGATCCATTGCAATATACAAAACCAGAAACACTTCCCTTTACAAAAACTGCACTTTGGATTTTTTTAAATTTTTTTTTTAAAGTGTGCTCTTTTTCCTGTTTCTTTCCTTGCAACTATGACAACAAAAGGTAAGTTAACATCGTCTTTTGTAGATAGGTGTCATTTGTGTCTGTGCTTTAGACTAAGTTCACCTGTCCATTTGCAGAATCATCGGGGGAACAGGAACCTGTGGTGCTCTCATCGTGGTTCTTTAATTTGCCTGGCTGCTTTGAACAGTGCTGTGCAGCACTGCTGTTTTCAACTGGCACTGACAGAACATATTCATATCTGCCTGTAAAACACTGTGTACATGCTCCTGAAGGGATTTACCTGTCAAAATTTCAGCTGGACTGGTTAATGCTTGTATATAGCTTTTAATCTATAAAGGCTTATCTGCAGGTATTAATTATAGGTAGAGTTAATGGGCTATTTCCATGCCCAGCCATAAGCACCTGTTTAAACTCTGCTGGGTTTGTGAGCTGGATGACAGAGGGCTTCCCCAGTGACGTAACAACATAGCAATCCTCACTGAGAATTCTGTGGTTTCCATTCAGTGTCCAATCCTCCAGTGATTTTCTTTTTAATATGCAAATAGCTAAATTAAGGCTGTGCATGTGTTGGCTTCTTTTCCAATGTCTGCAATTGGTTTTGGTAAATGACCGTGTATGTGCAATTACCCTTTTTCAAAGGCCAATAATGTTGTTACATTAAAACACTTCAGTTGAAGTTGTTTCATTGCCAAATGTTATTTTTTTTTCCACTCACAGCTGTTTCATCTTTAGAGTTGTTGAAAAGATTTCTCTAAGAGGGAGATGTTTTTAGGGGTTTGGTTTGGATGTTTTTTTTAATTTCCTTCCCTTTAAGGAAGGCCTTAACTACTAAATTTTCTGTAACTGCTTACTTTTGAGTATTGACTGGTCCTAAGAATATCAGCCTGACAGTGAAAATCTGACAAGAGTGAGCAGTAAAGAAATTCAGTATGTGTTCAGGGTGTAAAAGCTGCTTTTTTTAAACCTAGGAGGCCCTAGTATGCACTGCAACAGTCAAACTTCTAAAATGAGAAACCAGAAACTGAGAAGTGTAATTTTACTTTGGTTCCTGAATTGAATTTGGAAGTTCAGTGTCTTTTGACATGATGAACCACACTCTCCTCTTCAAGCTGATGATGGTTATTAGGTCTTTTGAATGGAGTAGTTGAAACAACCTGGTTAAGGCTGGCCTTTGCAGTTTTTATTGCCTGAGAGGCCTCAGGTTGGAAAAGGCTTGTGTGGTCCCAGCAGCATGGGGAGACATCCTCCTTTCCTGGCTGTGGGTGCTGGCCAAAGGCCTATGCTGTGGGGCTGGGTTTAGAAGAGACAACACTCAGATGTGGCATCTGAAATTGTGGCCTCTTTTTAATGCATGTATTCTCTGCAAGAAAGACCTTTTCTAGATAAGCCAGAAGGAGTAAGTGTATACACAATGAGATGCCACCCTTGCCTGACAGAGGAATATTAAATTCTACTACAAAACTATGTTCTAGTTCCCAACATTTTACATGCAATACTTCTAGTAAATGAGAAATATGAGTTTAAATGGTACTGGGTCTGTAGGCAAAAATGCTCCCTGCAAGACCTGAAGGAAATAGGCAAGTTGTAACAAGCAGACCTCTGCTACTTGTTTTGATTTTGATAGGAAAGCCCTATAATTGTGAATTGTGAGAAAAGGGCAGCAAGATTGGAATTTGCTCCCTTACTCTGAATGCATCCAAGTTGTATATTTTACACATACCCATGAATATACTGTCATGCTGTCAGTCAGTGTATTTTCACTTTCAGATTTCGCAAGGAGCTCTTCAAACCTCATTTCAACTGTGTGCTATATGTGGAGTGTCACTGGGTTATCCTGCCTCTGTATCTCTGAGCAGTAATTACTGATTAGGGCCAGTAATAAATGATATCTGGAGTTGTTAGAAGAAAAATAACACACTTGACAATTTGTGGTAACTGAAACACAAGAATCTTTTCCAAAGGTTTCCATAAGAATCTCTAGGTGCATTTATTAATTCAGTATGTTTGCAACAAGCTGTTAATTGCTGATAGGTACAGGTGGGTAAAAGGATTCATTTATTGTCATTCTAACAACAAGTCACTTAGAAAACAAAGATTTTCAAACAGTGTCTGTCTGTGATGTGTTTGTCCTGTTCATGTTCTCCTAGCTGAGTTAGTAATTTCTTGAGAACAAAAGGAGTCACTAATACAGGCCTAATGCTTGTTCTAGCTTGGATTCAATCTGAAGTTAAAACACAGTGTGAAATGTGTTCCCCTGATTCGTGTCAATATGGAACAATGCTAGGGCTGCGTGGTAAAATGTGACCCTCTCTATGTGTACCATTCTGTTTGTTCTTGTGTAACCAAGGGCTTAGAAGAAGCAGAATGGTATGTATATAGTTTCTGCTTCTTGCAAAAACCCCCTAATGAACATTCTAGTATACCAGCTTAAATCAGTTTTCTTGCTGACCGCATAGTGCTGGGCAGGGGAGGTCTGTGGGGTGCACGCATGAGGTCTGGGATTGTCGTGGGGGTGAGCTGGGGAGGACTGCTGATTTAATCTGCCGACCACCAGATGGTTGTCAAAAAGACCCCAATAGGTGAAGAGGGCATGCGCCAAAGAATAGAGAAATCATTAGCAAAGGCCAACCTCTTCTTGGGAGTGGCTATGAATATGTATTAGCAGGAGGATTATAAACTGGAAACGGGAATTGTACAACGTGTGTCTTGGTTGAGCAGAGACTCCCAGTGTACCCGACGCTGTTTGCTTGCCTTTATTCGTTTAATAAATTGTAAATTTTAATTAGAATCCTGTTTGGGACTAATTCATTTATCTCACAGGATCTCACTGATGGAGCCAGCACCTGTTTATGTGGAAGTCTTTGCATAGCATTTAGGAAAGGAGTCTCATATTATCTACTGTAAATGGTCCTTAACAAGGCTTAGATATATCTGGTCTGGAGATGAAATTAGATTCTTCCAGTCCTTGTGCAGCATTGAAGGTATTTGCAGCAAAGGCTCTTCAGATCCAGCTGCATAAAAGCCTGCAAATGGCACATTTGTGATTCCTCAACCAGATCATTCTCAATATCACTGCTCAGCTAGAAGCAACTCAAAGTGTGCCGGAAATGCAGTTGTTTCCTGTGTCAAGGCAGTGGTGTGAGAGAAAAGTCTTTGGAGAAGAGAGGAGCAGGTTTTCCATAGCTGCAGCTGTGTGCTGTGTCTAACTGCCTGGATCCAATATTCCCTCAAAGGTTTCAAATATTAATCTTAGGTTTACACCTCTGTTGCTCAGCTTCTCCAAAGGTTACATACAGGAAACCAGAAGTCAGGCATGTGAAATTAGAGAAAAAGAAGCTGCTGATGGGTTTGATTGTTCTAGTGGTTATAGTTGGGAAGCTTGGCATGGCCTATGCTGAATGAGGGCAATAGTTTATTATCATGATGTCGTGAAAGTCAAAATCAGGACTTTCCCTTTTTCAGTGCTATTGTATTTTATATTTATAGTGATGTTTTCAGCCTTTTCAGATGCATTACAAGTAACCATACTCCTAAAGGTAAATGGTCAGGTGAATGTTTTTATCTCTCTTTTTATCTACATTTTCCCCATATATTACATATTTCTTAAATTTTGTCATTTGAACTTTATCGGTATTATATGTGGTGGCCTTATCTATCGGGATTGAGATTAAAGCTGCTTGTCTATATGATTTTGTCTTTCTCTTTCCATCATGTGTAATTCCTATGCACCTAATAATTGAATTAGCTTTAGTCTGAACCTCCACTTGACAGTATTCTTGATAAAATGTACGTACTGCTGAGAATACAGATTGTTGAGGCAGGCTTTTCTAAATTGTATACATAAATGCCAACCCTTATTACAGTGGTTAAGTACACTTGTTTCATATCAAATTTACATGCTATATCAATCAAGCTGTTTTCTCTTATTTTAAAGGACGGTATATGTCCTGAATCTCCCCAGTCTCTTCTAATCTGGCCATCAATTTTTAAAACTGTATATCTTAATTCCTTCATCGGTAATATTCAGACCTACATTACCCAAGTATCCATTCCTGGTCCAATCTTCAGGGTCAGGGACATCATCTAGTTCTTGATGGGTGATGCAGTGTTCTGCCTGTCCAGCTGCAGTGTAGAAGATCATGATAATGATTTCCAGGATTACAGTCTTGCTGGTCCAGTATATTTGAAGGTCCATTTTCTATTCGATTGGGGGGGTCTTCCTTACGTACTGGAGTTTTCCACTGTTGATGTCTTTTGTAATCTTAGTTTTAAAGGTCCTATAGGTTCAGAAGTCCACTGTTTATCTGGAGCCTTTTTCACTCGAGAGTAATGTATCCAGGCCGGCTGTTCCTTTACTTTGATTGCAGTGAAGGTGGTCAGCAGCACTTGGAATGGTCCGTTCCACTTTTCCTCCAGTGGATTGCCTGAAAAATTCTTAATATAAACCCAATTTCCAGGTCTAAAGGGATGGACAGGATGGTCTAATCCCTTAACTCTGGTTCCTAAGACATTCTTATTGATTTTCTCTAATTATTTTCCCAAATAAATAGCATATTTTTGTAAATAGTAATTTCCCAAATGGTTTAAATCTTCTCCTTTATATCTTGTCTGGTGTGGTCTCCCATATAATATTTCAAAAGGGCTTAGATTCCCTTTAGCTCTTGGCTTTACACGAGGTCTAAGCAGAGCTATGGGTAATGCTTGATAACAATACAAATTCGCTTCATGACATATTTTGGCTATCTGTTGTTTTATCATGTGGTTCATTTTTTCTACTTGCCCACTGGCCCGCGGCCTATAAGGGGTGTGTAAGTGCCAATCAATTCCAAATACTTTGCAAACTTGTTGCACTACTTGTGCACAGAAGTGA
>VZRU01007187.1:26600-70648 GCA_013398155.1 Pedionomus torquatus | reverse complement strand
AAAAAAAAAAAATCTAGATGGCAGAAATGATACCGGTTCCCTGGTTTTATTTATTTATTATAAATCAATTTTTAATGGTAGTACACACGAGGTATTATAGAGGACAAGTAACAGGAATAATTACATGCAGCACGGATTCTAAAAACATTTTTTGGAAATATTTTTGAAGAATAGGAATAAAGGAGGGTATTTGTAGGCAATTCCACCTGAAAGTAGAACAGATTTTGTAAAAGTTTTACTTTTTGCATTACCTTGTGAGTTTTTTGGGGGGGTTTTTTGTTTGTTTTGAGGGTTTTTTTGTTGTTGCTTTTTTTTTTTTAATTTGGTGAGCTTAACTATGACAAATGTAACTAAAATTCAGGCTCTTATTAAAGTTTCAGTAGCGTTTGCTTTTGCATCTTGAAAAATAATCAGCAGAAATCATACTCCTCTGGCGCAAAGCGGATATTATTGCGGACAAAATCTGTTACATGTATTACAGAACCAACCCCAAACTCCTTATGAAAGTTAAACTCTGAAGGGAACAATCAGGCTAACTATTCCCCATATTTCAATTTCACTCGATTAGTGGAAAGTATCCTAGGAGGATTCGAAAGGCTTCAGCTTCTTTTGCATTTGCAATTGTTATCCATCAACACACAAAAAGGGGGATAGAGTTGATTTGATCCAGAGTGGATATAGATTAGGGAATAGGAAAACCTTTGGTTCTCTCTTCTCTGTTCACTTACAAACGCCTCCTGCATTACACTTCTAGGTGATTCTACCTTCTCTTAGCCATGCAAAAGCTATAGTGTTTCAAAGCTGCAGATTAGTGCTGGTGGCAGCTTATTCCTTTTGGTTATCTACAGCACCATCTTAGTGTCTCGAGGCATAAAAGAATATTATCTGTGTGACAGTTATGGCTGGAGCCATCTATACTGTTCATGCTATCAGCACTCAAAGAGCTCAGAATAGAAATCATTCAGTTTAAGACATCTTCTGTAGTTTCATTAAAAGCTTAAAATCGTGAGGTACTGCAAGTTATGAGGAAGGTTATATGAAAATTTCAGTAAATCTGCGATGTGGAAACGTGTATATGCAGTTGGGGTGGTTAGAATAGAATTACTAATCTTTTGTAAAGGCGGTTGACCATAAGCAAGACAACCTATAAATCTGCTTTCCCTTCTTTACTTAATTTTCATCACAAATAATGTGCCACTCTGATTGCATGAAATCATCAGGAGTGTCTTCAATTACTGTGTGCAGCCTCTGATCAAAATGACTTCCCCCGGTCTCAATCTGGGGGATGATGGGGAGGGAAGCGGGAGGAGGGTGGGGGGTGTGTGTGTCTGTGTGTGTGTTGGGGGGGGCTGGTGGTGAGAAATGCACAGCCAGTTATGTATTACAAATGTCAGGTTACTGGGGAAGTGGATATATTCATATTTAATAATTTCTAAGCTGGAGTTGTGATTGTAATAATGGCTGCTTCCTATCTGCATTTCATTTAAATGCAGTGTTTTGACTCACTGAACATTTGTCAAAGATATTATAGCTAAACTTTTTCACATGACCACTGAGGTAATGACAGCATTACATTACCAGAAAACTGCACGACTTGCTGATACTTCCATTTTCCTCAGCAGCTTATGAAATAATCAAAATGTGTGCATGAAATGGCGGCCTGTTCTGAATTTATTTTAATACAGATAGGCTTATACAGAGAAATGAAGAAGAGTGTAGGACCTCAGACACCAGAGACAATGACGACGCACAAAGCTGAATTTTACTAGCAGGAAAGATGGATATATGGGTATTAGACTTTTCATAGCTATAGGAAGGATAATCTTTCAATCAGATTAATGAGAAAATATATTGCATGGGCCCTACAGCACTTTTTGCTTTCCAGGCTAATACGTGATTTAAATCCCAAAAGTACATTTTCAGCATTACAATATCCTTTGATAATAATGTCGCTTGCACAAAGACAGATAAAAATAAAACAGTCCCCCTTGATTTCCCATTTTAGATTTGAAGTATATTTTCTGTTCTTTGCCTGCAATGAAGTGAATTCTATTGAGAAGAGTCACATTTAATAAGACAAAGAGAATTTTCTAATTATGCTACCTGTCAAGATTGGAATCTATGGGATTGCGACTGCAATTGCAGAAACAGAGGAAGCAATTGCATATGGTCCGGTTTACTTTAGTGTATGATTACTATTTGCACTTAGATATTGCTAAATGTAAATCAAGCGTGCACACAGGAGCGGGCTTTGAGGTAAACACCAAAAGGCAAGTCTCAGAATGGATTGGGTAGTCCTCATTGCAATTTTCAGCATGCAATTTCCCAGGCTTTCCTAATTTATCTACGGAAAAAGAGGGGGAACCTGTGAAAATGAAGCCCTTTTAAATTACTCTGACTCACACGAACATACAGCAGACCCAACGATAAATAGAATTAAAGCCCAAACTACTAATGGCATAAGAATGTATATGGGTAATTATGCTAGGTTAAGCATTTACCCATCTTTCTGGGGGAAGCAAGTCCTGTAGCAGCAAAGGAAGAAGAAAAAAAACAAAAACCAATTAAAATTAATGCAAGAGGGGAAAAAAATACTTCTCTCCATATGGCTTCTTATCAATTCTTACCTAGTTCCTATTAGAAACATGCAAAACATTAAGGAACAGCTCGCCGTTATAAATGGAGCCCTGAAAGTTATCATACGCTGTCCTCCCAGGGTCTCTGGGGACCTGTTCAATGTGCCCCATCAGACATTACTCTTATTTGCAGCGTCGCAATCTTGGAAACACTATGGCACATTAGACAAGGAAAATAAATATTGTGTTCTTGATGGCTTCCTTCATATTACAAGTTTACACAAATCCATGGCACACAATCAATTATTATAAATACTTTATACAAATAATAAATTAGTACTTTTAGTGCCTTCATCAATTGTTTTTTTTTTTTTTGATTAAAATAATATCTGGTAGGGTGATGCAGTCTATCACCACAGGTAGAACAATCAGCACAATATAAGCCTTTTTTGTTGCTTTTATAATGAGGGGTGTGTGTGGTTTTATATATATTTGTGTGTGTGTGCATGCACGCATATGTAAACACAGACACACACATATATATATGCACACACCCTCCTGAAATCTTCTAATGCAAAATATGCTTTATTTGATACTGAAACACGGTCAAAACCTATTTGGTCTCGCTGGGTTTCCTGCAAGTTACAAACTGACTTTTCAGCTCTTTGGCTCACATCTCTATTTAGCCGCTTCTGCCGTGTTTATTCAGGAGGGGAAGAAAGATGGCCACATCACTTTATTTTCCTTAAAAACATTTAAGCTCTGTAGATGTTTTTTAATAACTCTCAAGTGGTGTCTCTTTGAGCACTACTATCAAATATCTTATTACTAAGCTACAGCTTTAAACATTTACAGTAGGAAGACTACTAAAAATTCATAAATGATTTGAGCATTCTAGTCTGGCTCAGGCTTCTGAATGCATAAATATGCAGCAGTACTCGGTTCCAGACCAAATATTTGGTGTCATCATCCACCCATATGACAACAGCAAAGCATAAAATTCATAGGGCTGCAATCTCCTTTCACATACGTACCACAGGAGCTTCAAAATTTTGAATTACAGCTGTGTTAGACAGGCTGCTAACAGCCTCAGTGATGGGCTGATGGGCTGCCAAGATTCTTCCACTTCCAGCTGGTGTTACCACCTCCACGTGTCCTCCACGTATGTAACTGGTCGCCCCAACAGGAGGTGATGCGACCACATTCAGATTAATTCAGCGAAATACCCTCTGTGGGCCAAAATTGTATGCGGGAGGAAAATTATGCTGACCCCGTGAGCCCGAGACGGGGTAGATCTTCTCAGGCTCCACCGTTGTCCTTTCAAAGGGACGTGGAAGGGTTTGTGCACTGAGCTTCTTGCCCTCTGTGACTTCCGAAGCCTCCTCTCCTTCATGCCGAGATCAGAGAGATTTTTGTACCTTGCTGCACAAAAACACCCATGAAGTGACCTCAAAAGGAAGCGTTGAGGGCAGGGTTGCAGAGCTTTAGAGCTTCACAGAATTGTGAGAGAATGAGAAGGCCCTTTTTAACGTGCTTCCCTACTCCTAGTTGTCCATGGAAGAAGGTCTTTTTTTTTTTTTTCTTCTTCTTCTTCTTTTTCTTTTTTTCCCCCTGACAATCCGTTGATTTCTGTGGCTGATATGTCTATGTATTTCCATTCAACGGGCCTGCAAGCCATTCACTTTCCACAGGATTTCTGAGCCTTCCTCTCAAGAGGGCTGGTGGGAGATACTCCTGTCATCTGCAACACCACAAATAAGTAGAATGGAGTCACTCATTCAAGGAACTGCTTTTTCTTTCTTTTTTTCTTTTTTTTCCCCCATGAGAATTCCTTTGGGATTCTATGAAAGGTCTGTAAATTCAAACATGGCAAAGATTAGGCCCAAGATTATCAGTCTACGTAGTTCTGCAGAAGACTTTGTAGCTGCAGCTGACGGTTAGAATCATAGAATGTTTAGAGANTGGGGTTTCACAAGCACAGAGTGTAGGGGAAGAATCACCTCCTGTGACCTACTGGTCACGCTGCTTTTGATGCATACGTTCCTCAGCCACTCTCGTGAATTCCATGTTTTTTTCACACCACGTTTGCCTCAAATTCACCATTTCCCAGGGACATGCAAATTGTTTCGTTGTACCTTGTATGTTTTTGGAAATAGCTGTGGTGATGTCACCACTTACTTCAGGGCAAGAAGAGCTGTCAGTCATGCCCAAAGTACAGCAATACTTTTATTCTTAAAGAACTGAACTGTATTGCAGTGGTGGAGGAATAACCCCAGAACATAGTTTACAGAACAATTTGCTATGTTTGTACAGCTCTTTAGCAATCATTAGAATGAAGAGCACTATAAAATGCAAGGTATTATTAAAAAGTAGATACAGAAAATTAGAGAAAGGCCAGATAAGGTTAGATATTAGGAAATATATCAGGTTAGATATTAGGAAATATTTCTTTCCTGAAAGGGTTGTCAGGTATTGGAATGGGCTGCCCAGGGAGGTGGTTGAGGCACCATCCCTGGAGGGATTCAAGAGAGAAGTTGATTTGGTGCTCAAGGATATGGCTTAGTGCTGAGTGTTGGGTGGTGGGGTGTGTTGATTATGGTTGTTGGGTTTTTTTGATTTTTTTTTTCCCATTGGTTGGACTAGATGATCTTAAAAGGTCCCTTCCAACCTGGGTGATTCTGTGATTCTGTGATAAACTGAGGCAGATCCCATTGCTCTTTCTGGCCCTGTCACAGGAAAAGGCACCGAGCAGATGACTTCCCACTGAGCCTGCCTTTCAGGTCCTGTGTCCTGGATGTATCCTGGATTAACTCTCTACTTCAAAAGAGGTGGTACTGTTTGCATAGCAACACATTTTCTTCCTGCTCTCCCTGTGTACCCTTTGATGCCCTGGTGAGACTCTTTGCATCCAGCGTGATGTCCCTCCCCAGCGTCAGCCAGAAGAGTCATCAGAGTAAACACAGCAGCCTTTCCTCAGAGCACCACTTGCTCAAGCCTCACCCTCGTGGTTGCAGAGACCTTTTCCATCTTCTTTTTTCCATTGCACATGCAAAAGCAAATGGTGTTTCCTACTCATGGAAATAAATCAAGCAATATTACAAAAGTTGGCAGAGATGCTTTTCACTGTGATGGCTCCAGAGATGCGAGGAGCTGAGATTTGCTGTCCTCAGACCAGCTATTGAGCCTCTTGTTCAAGCCTCCCTGTTTGCAACAAGCTTCATGACACTTCCCCAGTCTGAAGACTTCAGGGATCACCTCTGATCCTAGTGGGAAAGAGCACTTTGGACAATATAAGCCCAATCTCTTCAGCAGGTCAAGGGAGATGATTTTTCCCCTCTGCTCTCATGAGAACCCACCTGGAGCATTGCATCCAGCTCTGGAGTCCTCAGCACAGGAAGAACATTGACCTGTTGGAATGGGTCCAGAGGAGGCCATGAAAATGATCTGAGAGCTGGAGCTCCTTTGCTGTGAGGACATACTGAGAGAGTTGAGGGTGCTTGGAGAAGAGAAGAATCTGAGGAGATCTTAGAGCACCTTCCAGTCCCTAAAGGGGCTACAGGAAAGCTGGGGAGGGACTCTTGGTGTGGGAGGGGAGCCATAAGATGAGTGGTTATGGTCTTAAACTGAAAGAGGGGATATTTAGATGAGATCTCAGGAAGAACTACCTTGCTGTGAGGGTGGTGAGGCACTGGAAGAGGTTGCCCAGAGAAGCTGTGGCTGCCTCCATCCCTGGAGGTCTTCAAGGCCAGCTTGGAAGGGGCTTTGAGCAATCTGGTGTAGTGGGAGGTGTCCCTGCCCAGGGCAGGAGGTGGGACTGGATGATTTTTCATGTTCCTTCTAACCCAAGCCACCCTGTGATTCCTTAGCCTCAGGAGTGAAGCTGAACTGTCCTCTGAAGCAACTCTTTAGAGCCTCAGAAGCCTCTTTTAAGAAGGAGGGCACAATAACACACCAAAATGGTTTTGATTCAGCAGCAGCCAAAGCCTTCAGTTTTGGCAGCAACAGCAGAACCACCACACCAGCCTCTCCCTACGTTTTCTTCTGTGCTTCCTGAAGAAGAATCCCCTTTTCATGATTTTTTCTGACTGAAGTGATTAGAAATACTACCAAAAAAAATATTACTTTTTTCCCACTTTATGTCCTTTTCATCATTTTGCAGCTGCCAGCTTACCTTTAATTTGGTGTCTTTTCTGGTTCCTTCAGTGACGATATCTTTTTTACGCCTTTAAATACAGAAGTGCAGGGCTTAAAATTTTTCAGAAATTCAGGGGTTCTAACAGCATGTACTGTGAAATGTCTTACAAAACTGAAGAATGGGGAGCTTCGGTGGAATCAAACATTTAGACATAAACTGTAAGAAAAACAAACTACAACAAAGGGATAGGAAAAATCAGGATTTCCCCTTGTCTTTTCAACTTGTTTAAAAGGAAGAGGCAAGGAACTCTGCCGTTTGGATCCTGCTGCAACACTCGAAGAGGCTGTGTATGAAAACTTTTCAGGTTCTGAGGTCCAGGGCATTCTCCCTGGGCAGTGGAACTGCAGTGTGCTTTTAGCATTGGTATTGTTTGTGAATCGCCCTGTGTGAGAGGCACAACGAGAAGGAAAAGGCTCATTTTCATGCCCATTTTGTCGACTCTGTTTATTATCTCTTCAGGAAACCAGAACATGCCCAAGGAAATGATGGTTGTGAAGGTCAACCTTTGCCAGAACAGGAACTTACTTTTATGCTTGTCCTCATAAAAGTTATTTTCCCAGGTCCCAAATATCACCCAGGAGAAAGCATCCACAGTAAAGGAAGCTCTTCACAACTACCATACTTGTCAGCTACTCTGTTCATCTAGAAAGGGACCTGGCTTTAATTTTAGCCTAAGGTTTGAATGCTAATTCTAATAATTATCTCTTACCTGAATCCCATGAAGAATGCCCAGTGCCCAGCAGATAAATGCAATGATTTTTCTAGTGATGGCACCTGAGTATATCTACCAGCTTTGGATGCAATGGAGTTAATTTCTTCATAGTAGCTTCTATGGTGTTGTGTTTTGGATTTTGGATCAAAAACCACATGGATAGCATAGGAATGATTTAGTTTATGGTGAATGGTGCTTTTACAATCTTTTCTGCTCCTGAGTGAAGAGGCTGGGGCTGCAGAAGAGGTTGGGCTGGGACATAGCTGGGACAGGTAGCCCCAGCTGACCAAAGGGATATCCCACACCGTAGGACAATAAAAGCTGTGGGGAAGAAGGAGGGAGAGAGGGACATTTGGTATGACAGTGTCTGTCTTTCTAAATAACCATCACACGTGGTGGTACCCTGCTTTCCTGGAAATGGCTAAACATCTGGAAAGCAGTGAATTTAATGTCTTAGTTTGCTTTGTTTGCACACGCAGCTCTTGCTTTCTTCTTTTCTTTGCTGTCTTTATCTCAACCCATCATTTTTCTTGCTTTTATCCCTCCAATTCCTTCCCCAGTCCCACTGGGCGGGAGAGAGTGAGCAGCTACATGAGGCTGCTCACCTCCCACCAGGGCTAAACCACAACACTGCACTACCATAACACGCCTTACGTTGTATCTGTCAGCTCATTACCCCAGTGGAAGTTGCTGTGACATGGTTCCATGGTAATTAACATGTGAGTTAAAGACTTAACTCTGTATGAGATCATTCCTGGAGCCGAGCCTTCCAAATTCCTGTTGAGAATGTCTTAGGAGGGAAGGGTGCTCAGCTTTTCCCAAGGGAAATGGCACACTCTAAGATCAAATTTGGCAAAACAAGGTTCTGATGACTCCTCACAAAGCCACAAGGAGACGGTTGTTCATACAAACCAGAAGACACAATTTAAACTGTCAAGCACATTTAGTTTTCAGAGGTAAAGTGATTTCTCCACAGATAGGAGTTTCAAAGGAAAAATCTTAAGCCTCCGGAAGGATGCAAGCTATAGTTCTGGCACACACTGGCATTTCTTTCCAACAGTGATTTAGGAGCAGCATGTGGCTACTTCTAATTGAGGACCAAATGGTTTTCAAAAGCATTCATAAAAAATGAATGGTTGAAATATCTCAAGAAGCAAACTACCTGCTGCTCTCTTCCCTCCCACCCCACACCCCTACATTATCCTAGCGCTCCATAAACTGACAACGTAACAGGTCCTTTTTTTTTGACAACAAAACTGCTTTTGTGAAGAAACACGTTCATTTGCAACCCTAATGAACTGAAAATGCTGACTCCTCAAGGATGCGAAGCGCTGTGTATCCTTACCAAGAATTTAAAATAGTAAGAAATGACCCTTCCTATAGCACCAACTAATTGGTTTATTGCCCTGACGAGCTAGTGACAAGAAAAGCAGTTGGTAGCGGTGCCTTCATCACCGGGTATTCTAAGAAATAACTAATTTAAACCTTCTCAAGCACAGACACAACCTGCTCCACACGGGAGCATATCTCCAGAGGGTTCATTAAGTTACTGGCAGCCTAGATTTTGGAAGCAACAACTAAATACTACATCTCTGTTCTAGTCTTTGCTACACAATTGCCTGAAGACCTATAGGTTCAATGAATTGGGGTGGGGCGGCAGAAAGGATTGCCAACTGTCCCAGAATACAAAAAAAAAGAAAAAAAAGCACAAAATTACATTCAGCACAGCTGTTACGTTCAAATGCAAGAGCTGAGAAAATATTGTTTCCTTTAATACTTTTAGAATAACTCCATAGAATAGAGAATTCTATTCCATTAGAATAACTAGTTGCTTGTCTTCTACATAGGAATAAATAATCATAAGTGGAGTCGACACTGCTGCCTTTAACTGGGAAATAATAGGGGATTTGCAAAGCTCTTTCAGACTCGTTTTATATTTCTGACTCCTGTGGCCTGTAAAAGTCCTTTTGATCCCTGGATCTCTCTAAGACAGAGAGGAGAGTAAGTAGCCAACTTGTCTTCTGCTGGAAAGAAGTACCTTTTGGACTATTCTCGGGTCTGCAAAGGAAATGCAGGAGAGATCTGTGCCTTGTTTTGAACCCAGAATGTTGGTGCACGCCTTCCTGAATTTGGTTTACATGCTTTCATTTCTTTGGGATTTTTTTTTTTTTTTTTTTTTTTTTTGGTTCAAATGAACTCCCTCAAAAAGCAAATCTTAGCCAGAATTGCAATTTTGGGTCTTTTACAATAAAAGCTCCAAGGCATTTGCAGCTTTTAGGCGGTTTCCACCCAAACCCATAAATTAGACGTTAGACTCAATCCAGGTTCATGAATCTGTGGTTTGCAATGACACTTGAAACCAGGAAAATGTATCTGTTTCTGAGCTTTACTTTTAAAGTTTTGTACAGCTCTCTCTAATACTGTTGACAGCTATTTAGATATCACTGGATTTAAATGTTTGCTTTAGAAAATCACATTGGGAGAATTTTGGTTTGTAAGTGAAAGCGGGTTGAGAGCTCTGTCCTATTTTTGCTAAAGTTCAAAAGGGAAAGGATAAATTGTTCTAGTTTTAAGCCATTTCAGCCTCTAATGGAACAGTACAAATGGAAAAGGCCCATGTTCCTGGAGCAGAAGGGTCTGAGTTACATTCCCAGTACAGCCTGTGTGCGGATTACATGACAGCTGTGGCGTCTGCATTTACACAGTCACAAATCATTTACGAGACTGACAGTTGTGCCACAGTTTGTGGTTTTCTCTGCCACCAATTGAACTAAAATATCTCAAAGGGAAAGGTTAATGCACTATACTACTGCGCTTGGCATCCATTTGAATATTGAAAAGTCTCTGCTGTACTAATGCATAAAAATCAGCCAAACCAAAGTACAGTAAAGAACAGAAATCTCTTCCTGAGGCTGAATCCTGTAAAAGTGCAGGTCTCTGTTACTTGCTGTCGATCCCTGCTCGCTCTCTCTCTCTAGGAAAGAGGGAAAAAAATGGTCTCTTCTATGCTTGTGTTTCCCAATTTTACTGCAAATTAAGGGCAAGGGGTCTTGAAGATCATAGAATCATAGAACGGTTTGGGTGGGAAGGGACCTTAAAGATAATAGAATCATACAATCATTCAGGTTGGAAAAGATCCTTGGGATCATTGAGTCCAACCATCAACCCCGCTCCACAAAGTTCTCCCCTACACCATGTCCCCCAACACCACATCTAAATGACTCTGAAACACATTCAGGGATGGTGACTCACTTCATTTAGTTCCAACTCCCTGCCCTGGGCAGGGACACCTCCCACCACACCAGGTTGCTCCAAGCCCCATCCAGCCTGGCCTTGAACCCCTCCAGGGATGGGGCAACCTCTTCCAGTGCCTCACCACTGTCACAGCAAAGAATTTCTTCCTAATATCCAATCTAAATGCCCCCTCTTTCAGTTTATACCATTTCCCATCACCCTATGGCTCCCTCCCACACCAAGAATCCCTCCCCATCTCTTCTGTAGCCCCTTTAGGGACTGGAAGGTGCTATAAGGTCTCCCTGGAGCCTTTCCTTCTCTGGGCTGAACAACCAGAGCTCTCTCAGCCTGTCCTCTGTCCTCCTAGCTGTCCTCTGTCCCCTTCCTACTGGCCAAAATACCTCATACATAGAGTGGATGCAATGAGGGTGCAGAGAATGCTGGTTCCTTGCAACCCTTAGGGAGAGGAGATGACTCTCCACCCCAGGAGACAGCAATTACCTTCAGCAGAGGGTGGGGAGAGGGGTGCTCTGGAGGGGCGCTATGTCAGGAATGCTCTCTTCCAACTCCCTCGACTTCATCCTACGTTAATAAGTTCCTGTGAGGTAATAGGGTGTTGGGGTTTTTTTTTGTTTTTTGTTTTGTTTTGTTTTGTTTTGTTTTTTTGTTTTTCTGGTGGTGGTGGTGGTGTTTGTGCTACACCAGTGTTTGCCAAGAGTGGTAACACCAAGAGCTCCAGAAGAACGGTGCGGTGGCTTCAAGCAACATATTGAGGTCTTTATTTCTTTGGGAAATTTCTCAAGAGGTATAAAGGTGTTTGGGGGTTGGAACACGATGATCTTCAAGGTCCTTTCCAACTCTAACTATTCTATGATTCTATGATTCTATGATTCTCTGCAGGGACTCCTTTGAAGTAAACCAAGTCATTCAAAGTGTGAATTGTTATTTACCTATAATTAAAAGACAATTCAATTCTATTCTTTCTGGCGTTGTGCCTTCAGCTAAAAGTGATGCCTTTTGCTCCGGTCAGTGTTCATGCCCAGCCAATAGTTTTTTTTTTCCCATTACAAGTTAGTCAGACACATACTGGACAGAGTATTGGTAAACTCTTTTTAAAATATGTTTTACTTAAGTATGTAAAGTAGGTGTTCAAAGCATCTAAATCCCTCCCAGAGTTAACTCCCTATAAGACTGAGATGAGGGAGTTGAAAAGGGTACCCTATATTTTTAAGACTATTTATAGATGTAATATTTCAGATGGAAATCTGTTTTTACCTCTATTCTCTTTTTAAATCTATATTTTACCATCACAAGAGTTCTTGACTAAAAATCCTGGTCAATAAATTACCATTCCCTTCTTCCTTCCTGCTCTCAGCTGAACAGGTTGACGAGTTTTCACTCAACCCCATGGGCTGTTCCTGGTGTAACTTCTGTGTCAGGGATGTTCTGCTCTCCAAAACTCATACCCCGAAGAGATGACCTTACAGGAACCTTACCCCTATTTTTGTTCTAACAAAGTGAGATACATCCCCTTCACTTATGTCACGGACACATTTTTATCTCCTTAGAAACATGTTTCTTAAATTAGATATAAACACAATGTTGTTCATTCATATGTATCCTAAATGCATAAACTTAAAAAAAATGCCTTCTATAATAAGTGGTTTAGCAAAAAATGTTGTTTTTCTTATGCAACTATTCTAATGTAAGTAACTGAATTAACAAGCTATGAGAAGAACATGCATTAAAATATTTACTGTCTACAATTACTTAATTCTTTCTGACTTAACAATGCAATCTATTATTAAAACTACATATTTGAGATGCTTTCTTATTCCACTTCTATTATTTCAAATGTTTTAATGATTGTTTTACAAGGAATAAAAATATACTCAATGAGAAAAATGAGATTAATTTGATTCCTAAATGAATTAAAAGAAAAAAAAAAACATTTATAGAATTTTCACCTAATGTATTATGCATGAGTTACCATTTCCTACATCTCAAGAGTTTGAAAATGGCAATGAACCAAAAATGTTGAAAAGAAACTTCTTAGGACACAGCTTTCATTTGACGCTCAGGAAGAGAGATCAGACATGAAACTTGGACTATGATTTTTTAAAATTGTTTTATTTTTTAAAGTTTGAGGTGGTGCTGTTATTGCATCAGACTATGGAGAAGATGCCCTTTTGGATGGATGGGAAAGAGCTGAAATTTAAAAAAAAAAAGAAAGTAAAATTTTTCATTCTTCCCCTCAACACATCTTTCCTCATAAACAGGGTTTGAGGACAAACTGTTGAGAACGAACCATTCAGCTTTCTCCAGGTGGATGGTTCTGTGCTGTTGCTTTTATTTAACTGCATTTGAGAAATGGGATTCAAGGAATCGCTTTCTGAGTCCCAGCCTCCTGGGTGAGTGCAGCTCTCCTTGAGTTTGACCAAATTTGCTCTGAGTTCTTCTTCCAGATGTGTTCCATTTTGTGCAAATATTCATTACAGCATAGAATTCAAAGCTGGAATTCCTAAATCACAATCACAAAGGAGCACCTAAATCCTCTAGTTGTGAAGTTAATCTTGTATTTTCTGGTGCAATGCCTGCTTTGCAAAGTAGAACGTTTTCTCAAACAGGAGTATATATGAGAACTGAGGACATAAAAGCAGACCAGGTTTAAGTCACTGCTCTGTATCCAACAAAACCAGATTTTGATCAGCTCTTCTATGTTCCTGATGATCGACATGTGGTGAACTAAACTGGGATGCATCTATTATCTCTTGTGTCTTGACCAAAGCCTGACATCTAGGTTCTATTTGGGGCAAGGGCCTGAATTCAGTTCACAGGTGAAGGGAGGTGGGTGGTAGTCCCCAAAAAGGCTCTTCTTTCTGTAGAATCACAGAATGAGAGAATTGTAGGGGTGGGAAGCATCATCGAGTCCAAGCCCCTGCCAGAGCAGGGTCACCCAGAGCAGGACTGCATCCAGGTGGCTTTTAAATGTTTGCAGAGAAGGAGACTCCACCACCTCCCTGGGCAGCCTGCTCCAGGGCTCTGCCCACCTCAGTGGTAAAGAAATTTTTCCCCATGCTCAGATGGAATTTCCCGTGTTCCAGGTTGTGCCCGTTGTCCCTTGTCTGGTCACCAGGCACCACTGAGGAGAACCTGATGCCATCTCTGAGTAGTTTGCAAGTGAAAAGATTTTGACCTGATAGAGTTTTTACTGAAGTGAGGCTAAAAAGGGAAGAATGTCGTGAACCTGGGCTCCTGGATAGTCCATGGAAGAAGAAAGACCCTTCCAGAGACCAATTTTGATTGTGTTCTGGAGGGGCAACATTTCCCCATTACAGAAAGGAGCTTGGGACAACTCGATGCTTCAGGTAGGTGTCTTGGGGAGATTCCTGTATCATACAAAACTCGGCCTCGTGCAAAATATCCAAAACATTTGCCGGTGTTGGCTGTTTTGCATTCAATCTCACATTCTCATCTTTGGTGACCCTTTAAATGCCTTACTGTCTGTGAAAGCAAATGAAGGTATTTCCATTTCACAGCAGGAGGAAGAACACGCTGAAACCCAATGCACAAAATATTCTTCTTTATTAGGAAGAGTTTAAAAAAAAAAAAAAAGATTGGCTACGAGGAAGATGTGAATATCAAAGAGAGCTAAGGAAGTCCCCGTCATGTGGTCTCCTCATTAACACCCGTGGCAGGAAACTTTATACTGTATTTTTCAATAAAAAATGGGCACCGGTTAAAGGAGTGACTGAAACGTGTTATATGGGGTACCTTCAACATACACACTTCCATAATGGAACACCAGCCCCGGTGCATAAATAATAAGAATTTTATACTTCTTCTTCTGTTTTGTGGAGGAGAAGGGTTTTGGGGCAGCAGAAACACTTCTCCATTTCTCCCTGCTCATTTAAACAAGCACATATTTCAAAAGGCTGTGTTTTGTATCTTTCCAGTTGTAAGAAAATCAGAATACCGCTGAGCAGAAAGGAATAAAGAAGAAATTCGTTCATATAGTTGCAG
Source organism: Pedionomus torquatus (assembly GCA_013398155.1). Lineage (NCBI taxonomy): Eukaryota > Metazoa > Chordata > Aves > Charadriiformes > Pedionomidae > Pedionomus > Pedionomus torquatus. The sequence goes on along the minus strand of VZRU01007187.1, from coordinate 55,908 downwards.
TGATTTCCGAGGCGTTGTTATTGTCTGCAGTGCGATGCTTGTTTTGTAATTACAGAAATGCAACAATAGGGGGGTTGTGCAATTTTCAGAGAACCAGGTTCTGCATAAAAATTCCAGCTGTGAACATGTGATCCATCCTGTTATGGACAAAAAAAAAAAAAAAAAAAAAAAAAAAAAAAAAAAAAAAAAAATAAAAAAACANATTTCTACGTGCATCTACAGTTCGCTCACATCCTCACCAAACCCGTCTGTGCAGTCATTCCTCTTCTTTAGGCACAGAACATAATAACACGCTGGAAAAAAAAAATAGTAAAAAAATGCACACTTCACTATTCTTGCTGAGAGGTTCTGTGATTTAACATCAAAGTGGAAAGAAAAGCCAGGTGATGGCGAAACTCAAAAATTAAATAATGAAGAGAATCGCGCATTAAACGGGCCAATTCAAACTATTCCATATCTTAGTGTAATTAAAATTTTACATATAATGATACAACCAAAACCCACCAGCCCTCTTTTTTCTTCTAGTAGAAACAGCTGATTAGAAAAATAATTTAAGATACAGCTGGAAATCTTGTCTTTTTTTTTTTTTTTTAAGAAAAATAAATTAAAAATAGAAGCCTGACAATCATTTACGGAACACTTCAAAACAGCCATAAATGAGAACGAATTAAAATGTATATATCATCTGCTGTTCTTTCCACCATGAGAAAATTTTCAGGTAGCCAACTGTTTTGAAATAAAATTCCCTGCAGTTGCTATAGTGATGATAATAAAGTTCCTGCCTCAATTTACGTGATAGAGGTTCCTAGCAGAACACTTGAAAAGGTAAGCTAATCATAATGAAGACGCTGCTGGTTCTCATGCTCCGAGCAGCCTCCTTGAATTTAGTTCACAATTACAGGCCTCCTCCATTGTTGTCAATTTTGTTATATGTACATTATCATAATCTTTCTCAACGTGGCGGTAACAAATGATGCAGCAGAGACAGAACCGCTCTTTCTCTGGGTTAAGTCGGGGGACAAAGGATGCACAAGTTTGCTGTAATAAACAATGACGGAATCGAATCTATTTCTCTATTAGCTGGTTGGCTTGGGGTTGGGTTTTTTTTTTCCGTTACAAATCTTTGTTTTTCTAACCATATAATGACAGCATATATATATATATATATTATTTTTTTTTCCGCTTCTGCAGTACATATTATTCGAGCCTCGTTTTATCTCGGTGTTGATGCAAACTAAATCGCTTTAAAGCAGACAGTTACCTGTCAAAATGGATGAGTCATCAAAGCAATGTCAAAGATAAAGCGTTATTGCTCAGATGTATGTTCTACCGCAATAATTTTGTAAAATAACGTAATTTACTTTAAAACATCTGTGAAGCTAAAATAGCTCCCCTAATAGCCGGCTTAGAGGAAAAATATGCAAAGTAGCTGACAAAGACACTAGAATGTCATTAAATATTATTTAGATAAATAACATAAAATAGAAATATTAAACCTGCCAAAAACTAGGACTAATCGCTGTGAAAACAATGTTTTTGCCAGATACTGCTAAAAATACCGCTTATTTGCAATTGTGATGTAACTCTCTACATACATGCGTGTTTCTGTGAGACAGCCTCTGCGTGTTTTGATGTCTCTGTGTCACTCTCATTAAAGATATATGAGCTCCCCTCCTTCTGCCACTTTACTGCTTACGTAGGCATCCTGCCCACCAATAAGGAAAATATTTTATTTCTTTACAAAAGAAGGTGTTTGGAATAACAATCATCGTCGTAAAAAAGATGCAAGGCAAATTAAAATCCAGTCAGATGTAAAGCTCGATGCGCGAAGGTGCAAATGCTGCGATGAGGATACGTCGTGTAATGGGAGATCAAATAAATTAATGAAAGAGCCTGCCAAACTTAATGGGTGTGATGTCAGTAAGCTTTTAATTAATAACTTTCATTATTTTTAAAGTCCTTTACAGCTGGACTCCTAAGGAGTCAGGGCTCCCACAACCAAAGAGCAAAGCCAGTTATGGTAATTTTTTTCCATGGACTGAAATCCTTATCCCATCCAGAGCCACATTCTCAATAACAGCATATGTTCTTTGGCCAAATGTGTGAAGCCTTAATCTGACCAGTGACATTCAGGTCAGGAGTACACATATGGTATGCCATACTGACTCAATTAACCATCCATCAATTTAATTGCATAATATATCAGAAGATGTATTCCACTACCTCTTACAGTCAGGCGCAGGCACGGAAATAAATAAGACAAAGCAACAATTTTCTGTTGTTTGTTTACCTTAACGGGCATACTAAGTAGAAACAATCATATATTTTATAAAGCATTTTTGTTCTTGGAAAAAAATAATTTTTGACAGCTAAAATGATCCGGGGCTGCTAGTTTTAGAAATGATACTTCTTGTAATAAGCAAGCGTAGGTGGAAAGCACACCTTACAAGAAAATTACAGCGCTTCCACTGATTCTAATCACATTAATGTAGGGATAAGGGAAAAAGAAGGTATATTATTTAAACATTATGTAAATTATGAAGAGAGTTAACACATTGCAAACTTATAAGTAGTGACATAGTTGAGTTGATTTATGCAATCACTCCAGACATCAAATCCTTCTGGAATAATATACATGACAAAAAATGACAACATGGTGACAAGTTGAAAAAGAAGAAAAAGAAAGAAGAAGAAGAAGAAGAAGGGGAAGGAGGAGGAGGAGGAGAAGGAGAAGAAGAAGAAGAAGAAGAAGAAGAAGAAGAAGAAGAAGAAGAAGAAGAAGAAAGAAGAAGAAGAAGAAAAAGAAGAAAAAGAAGAAGGAGGAGGAGGAGAAAAAAAATATTAAGCTTATATTTTAAGCATCCTAGGGTAAAAGCTTGGAATACTGGAAGTCAAACATAAAGCTTTGCAAGCTGGAATTGACTGAAAGACAGAGATTTCAGACTCTGGTCAGCATCAGTGATATCTGAAATTCCCTTTTCAGAATATGCATTGCTTTTAATCGGTTCATTTCAAAACTAGGGCTTGAAGGAGCATGTCAACACGTGTGTAACCTTTAGAATTTTGGAAGCATGAGTTGAGCTTCTGAGCCTCAGCTGCCAACCTGCTTGGCAGCCGCTGTAAATTCTGACCCTCGTTTGCCAAGTCGGTGGGCATCGCAACTGATGTAGGGACCACGGGTCATAACAATTTTTAACACTTCTTTGTTCCTTAAAACAACTTCGTACTGCACACAAGTCAGCACCATACTGCTGACAGGGCTTCCTCTTGGGGTTGGAAATCATTCCAGTGTGATATGTCTTTACAGACGAGCTGCTGTTGCCTAGAATTGGATCTCACCTTTTTACTCCCGTGGAAGAATGCCCAGTTCAGTGTATTTTGCTGCATATTCCCCCAGAATATTGAGACAGCTCGCCCTAGATACTTCTCTCTCCAAAGAAACAGAATAATAGTGACATTAAACACTTAGACACCCACAAAGTCCAGAATAATGCAGTCTTGTCACCTCTAAAAGTTCAGGATCAATATTAAAGCACTTTTTAATAGAACACTTTGGAAAGAGACAAGGAAAACTGCTTCTAAAGCCTGTGCTCTGGCATGGTTTTTTCAGCAAAACCCATAAGTTTTGCAACATCTTATTTTTAGATTCTATGAGTCATCACAAGCATGGGGTAAACAGTATAGCACTCGTGGCATGGGGAAAAAAATGAAATAAAATAATTCAGATGAAACGGTGGTTGGGACAGTCTGGGATCTCTGTGGTCTGGGCTGCAGAGCCAGGAAGATGCTGCCAAACTGGGTGCACTGGACTCCACGGCCCGGGCTGTCCCAGAAATACCACTGCTCCTCAAAGGCACAACTCCCAGCCCCAGCCAGACAAGGAGAGCCTGTTCCCATGCCGTGAACTACCCATTTCTCCATCAAAAAGGTCTCACACGTTACAAAAAGGTTATCTTGGATACCACCCACCAGTACTTCTGAAAAGAGGCAGACAATGAGAAATTAAAAGGAGTTGGCCTTGTTCCCATTTGGAATTTGGGAAATATGAGATGGGGTGTGGAAAGAAATCTTCTTCCAAAGTTATTTTCTCTTCACAGAGGTTTGTGGCCTGCATGGCAAGCACAGCAGGCAAAGATTAAGGGTTGTTCCTGAAATAACGATGGATGCTTAATCAAGGAACAGAAATCAAAGTTTGGTACTGACGACATTAGCTCACATCTCCCAGTGAACTGAAAAGCCTCCAGCTCTCCGAGTTTCCCTTTTCTGAGGTCACTGTCCTCATTGTGGGAACGATAAAAGAGGACACATTTTAGCCCTTGCCAGACTCTGCCACCTAAACCCCACCTCAACAGAAACCAGCTCTGACTTATTCTTGCTTGGTGACTCCGGGCAGTTTCGAAGGTGCTTCGGGGCATCCACGACTCGTGGGCATCAGCTTCTGGAGGAGGCTGGAGCAGCAGCTGACGAGGGAACACTTTTATCACACCTACTCAGAGAAATGAATAGCCCAGCTGTCGAATCACACACGCCTAATGGCCAAATTAATATTTTTATCCAGGAATATCTAACAAATTTGTAGGCTGTGTTTTTTCCCCATGAAACATCCATTTACTGAAACAAACATATTCGTCAAAATCAGCATTTATTCATGGCCAGCTCAGGAAGAGAAGAAAAGAATATTCTCTTCACAAGAATTATTGTTGCAAATCATTCCCTTTCTTTTATTACTACTCTGATTTTAATATAGCTCGTGGATTTAATTATCCAGTTCAGGATATATTTGTAAAGTTATAAAAAATTGAAAGTACTATAAAATTAATAGTTATTACGACTAATCCATGATTAATACACTAGCTGATAGTTTTTACATGTCCCAGAATAGCAGTTTAGAGAGTATAATTTCTGAAATCCAGTTAGAGATTGAGCCACTTTGCTCACAAAGCCACCAACCTGCTAATTCTTTCTCCGAGAATTGCTTGAGACTGAGGTGGCAGTGGGGCAACCTGGAAATCAAAGTCCTCCTTTTACCCCCCAAAACCCACAGTGTCTCCTAACCCGGGAAGATCCTCCAATTGCATCACCCGAGGCCAAAGGGTCTGGTGTTGCCCACAGACCCCAAACTGGGTTCTTGCAGCATCACCCACTGCTGCCTGGGAAGCTATTGTAACCACCGTGCATTAAGGAAGCCTGGTCTTTGTACTAGGATTAGGTGCTGTCGTGGTAGGAGATGATGTGACAGGAGCATCTATCCATTCAGAATCCTCTGCTTTCCTTTTAAGATGCAGAAGCCGACTGAAAAAGAGCAAGGAAGGTGGATCCTACAAACAAACGATGTGTGTTTGGGGTCAAGACATACAATCAGGAGGCCCAAAAATAGTATTTAAGGTTTTGTTTGAGAAAGGAAAAAAAAAATAAATAAAAATTTGGAAGGACACAGAAAGGTGGGACACTAGAGGAAAGGGTTAATTGGGATATAAATTAGAATTACTGCATCTAACAGAGCAAACTGCTCCTGGGAAAGGGGAGGTGTGGATGGGGTTTATAAAGGGATGCTCATCGAAATGGACCCCAACGAAGACGGGCAAACGACCGCGCTCCGCAGACGGTCTCACAGGATCGCTCTCTACATAACTCATCCACGCACCAGGCAGCTCATGGGGGCTTTTTTTATTATTATTATATTTTTTTTTTTGGTAGCATTTTCAGTTTGGCTCGGCTCGGGGTTTCTTATTCTAAACAAAAGATTGATGCATTACAAACAGGCAAGAGTCTGGATAAATGAGATCTGATGTTTATTCATGACAATTTGTAAAAATGTGGGGATAGTAAACAAAACTTAATTACTTTAGAAAGACATAAAATCTGCTGATATAGGAGATAACGCTAAATAATAATCACCTGAAAGCCATCTCATTATTATTGGTTTTGTGTTTGATATGGGTTTGGCCCAAGGCAAAGCCCAGGGCTTTATTTATTTAAAAGGGTATGAAAACAAGGCAATATGCATGTTTCATATTAAATATTGTGATGGCACCACGGCATGTGCAATGCAATGAGAGCGCAACATTGTGAAGCACCGAGGAGAATTTAAAAATTTATATTTTGGTGTACTTTTTCTCAGGCATAAGTAGACTTTCTGAGGGATTATGGGAATTCTAATAGCCACTCTGGTGTGGTAATTTATTATAATCTCACGGCAAAAGCGAGTACATCTACACATGTATATACACGCACACTCCACATCGGCAGCTACGCCTGATTTTCCTATTAAGTTATCTGCTATTTTTTTAATTGCAAACTCTGATGAGTTTAAGTCAACATATTTCCTCACAGCTCCTTCTGCTTGTCAGCTGTAGCTGGATTGATAAAATGCAAATGAACAAATCATTAACGAGTACTGGTTATGAATCTCTCAGGCAGTTCAGGACCCTATCAAATCCTGCACCTATTACTTTGTGTGATTGATGTACTATTGTAAGTGATTGTTCCTGATCTTATTAAATCTTATTGATTTTTTCCCAGTTTCTATTTTATGCAGGACCAGGCTTGGACTATTATGAATGTTGCTGAACACTGTTAATCAAGCTTACACAGCTATTTTGATGGCAAACAATTAGAACTCTGAAGCAATACCTTGCAATTAGCTTCAGGGATATGGACCTCAGCACCGTAATAATGAAAGAGACCTTCTCCTTCAAGCAAGGTAATGAGATTTACAATTATGACCCCAAATAACCTCTGAGAAATAACCAATCTGCAAACATAGATGTGTTTATCAATAATTTGTGCCCTTTTTATGAAAATGTATTTTTAATTTATTATTTTTTTTCCCCTTCACGTATGAATCATTGTTTCTGCTGAAGCAAAGTGTGTGAAGTCTTACAGGACTGACACACGTACGAAATGAAAATCTGTAGCTATAATTCGAATCCACTGGAGGGTTCTACAGAGCGATACGCATCAATACTGTTCAAATTTTGTGAGGAAAATAACACTAAAATCTTGGGAGAAAATACTGGCGTGGTATGCAAAACCTTGGGTGGGTATTATTGCTTGAAATTGCATATTTGCATGTTTAGTTACTACACTATTAGGTACTCTGTATATGCAGTGTGTAAATAGACATAGACACACATAAACACACAGCTTTATAAATCCACTGTGTGGTGTGTTTTGTTTTTTGTTTTTTTTTTTTTGAGTTATAGAACCAATAAAAATATCCTGATTTTAGGTCCTTTAGAAAGCAAAGAGACGTGGCTTTGTGAATTGTAGTAGAGCACTGAACACCACAGGGTAAATTTTTGGCACATCTGAAGTACTTTGATATGCAATTAATATAGAAATAGAACACAGTGAACATTTTTACCTAGAGACTAAAGTAGCGTATTTCCAAACTTCTCAACTTTCAGTATTTGTATTTCACTGTTGCGGTCTAAGCACATTTTTTGCTGATCATTTGTTACCTCTCTAAACTCTTGTACCTCCATATCACATGGCACTTGGAGATTAACTCACCTGGGTTTGCTGCTTAGCATATTTGCTAATTCCTTCAGTGTTTTTTGCTAAAAGGAAAACACTGAACATCTGTAGAATATGTTTACGTTCAAAAAGAAAATCAGGAACACTTTGGAAGCTTTGAATAATCTCTACAGTACCTCTTTTTGTTTCTACAAATTTATTAAGTTCATTAAGTGGTTTAGCTGGTGGGGTGTAGAGCATCGGGCCTGAATGTAAGAAAGAAAAGGTTTCAAATATAAAAAGTTCACCCTTCCTGCCCTTCTTTTTCAGTAACTACTTGCACCTCCCAACCTGGTGGTCGCCCCTCTGGGAGCCCCCTCAGATCCCGATCCTCAAATCCCCGGTGGACCTTGTTTCTGAAACAGCCCCTGGAGAGAGTGCATGTTCCATGAGAGGGGAGGGAAAGCAGGGCTTGGCTGGAGATCTGCAGCTGGAGGAGACGATGGTGAGGATGATGGTTTTTTAATCAATATGTTAATCCTGGTTCTGGGTAGGATTCTGAGCAGAGGCCGGGGAGGGTGAAGAAAGAATAGTATTTCTTAAAACTGTCACTTTAAAATATGTCTGCTTCAATGTAGTGTCAAAGTAGGGACAGGATTATATTTTAAAGCACAGGATTAAGGAGATAAACTCTTCTTAACCCATTGAATACATGTTCATCCAGAGAAGCAAAGTTGGAGCATGTCCATGGTGGTGTGCAGGGTACCGTAGGCTCCCAGTGAAACTTCAGAGGGCTGGAGGAAATTGCAGTGTATTCCCAAAGCAGCATTGGAAGAGTTAATTGTGAGAGCTGGGAAAACCTGATGAGATTTTTAAGAGGTACATAAGCTAATTCACTATGTGAGTTTTTCCTGTTTCTCTTTACTTTCAGCACAACCAATAAATGTGAGTTATTTCCATGCCAATTTCAATTTTTATCAAATAAATATACATTTCTTGCTGGATGATGGTTAATGAAATGCACATAATATGTAAAATCTATAAAAATGTTGTAGTTATACATTACTTTCTGACTGTTGTACAACCTTTGTAAACAAAGTATAGTATATCAACTTTCTTGTGACAATAAGCAGATCTGTCATCTTGGGGACAGCTAAATGAATTATTTAATCAATAACAGACTACATCTCTGATGATAAGACAAGCTCAGACAAATTAAAAAGTGAGCCAGGTATAGCATGTCACAAGCAAGATACACAGGTAGTGTAACACAGATTAATATTAAATAGAAAAACATTTTAAAAAAAAAAAGAACACAAAAACCCCCCCCAAACCAGACCTGGCATAGAGCCAGAGTCAGGATTTTTTTGTTTTTTTTTTTTTTGTTTATATTAAACCAGGAAGATAACTGTTAAAAATTGAAATACTAAAATTATCAAGTGATAAGGTACTTTATGAATAGAAAAAAAAATACAATAGTTTACAGAAGGGTTTTGTACAAAACAAGTAGTGGTAAGGCAGCTTAGTAGGTCTTGGCACTTTTAGGTAAAGATTTTTAAGCTAAATTGTCTTGGAGTGAGCCTGACTAAATCTATACATTATTTTATTATAGGNCACATCTTTTACATCCCTCCCGTGTTCAGGAAAGGTTCCCGGTTCATGTGCTCCTCCCTGGGCACGGCCAGTCTCAGGGCAAATGTCCACCTTGCTCTACCAAACACAGCTCTTGCCAGGTTGCAAACTACACCAGGGGCATGTCCTGCTTGGCAGAAGGTCTCCAGGCTGCCCTTAGACCACGTCTTAGACCCATATGATACACAGACAGCTGGCCCAAGGGTGGATAACATCCTCATAAAGAGCCAGGCTCCCTCAGATCCTCTCCTGCTTCTCACCTTCATGAAAACCGACCAAAAAATTAGCGAGGCAATCAGACAGTGATGATTTGCCTGCTAATTTGTGCATCTGTGTAAATAGAGAGACATGTTGAATAATATTTACTTTTTTCAAAACTTCTACAATTATGAACAGAGATTTTTTTTTCTTTTTCATTCTTATTATTAATATTGCTTTCCATAGAATTTTAAATAGCACTTTGAAAACTGCAGAAAATCGCACGACTCCTTGCAGCTTCCCAGATCTGGAGCCCTTTTGCAAGTTGCTTTTACATTATTTCTAAGGAAGAGTCTGACAGGTCTAAAACTGCATAAACAGAGCCAAGCTGTCTGTTTCAAAGCTGGATGACATACAGGATAGCCAGAGCAGCTGTAACTCCTATATGTGCAATTTTAAAATGTTTCCAGCTCTTTCCTTTTTTTTTTTTTTTTTTTTTTCCTTCCTGCAATGGATACATGTCTCATAACAAAGAATTCAGCTCCTACAATTTGCTGTTTTCCTTTTTTGCTTCTTTTTGCGACTGCTTTCAGATATTTTGAATAGCTAAAATCCTTTTTAAGCGGGGAAGAAATTCTCGCTTCTCTCTCTCTCTTCCTCTGCTTCTTCGTACAGGATGCATAAATCTCAGAGAAATAAGTCTAGAATAATGTACACGCTTAGTGATATGAACACTAGTTCATATGAACATAGTGTAGCTATAAACTATGAACATAGTGTAGCTATAAAGACTAAGTGTTATTTTGATATGCAGGATTAAGTTTGAAACGCACAGGCGGTATAAAACATTGAAGGAAATAAGAGTTTTGTGGTAGAGGACACAAATAGATAAAGATTTGCTTCTGTCCCCTGTATATCTATGCATTAATATAGGGTAATTACAGCTATAAGCCTCTGAGTGCCAGCGGTGGTGATGTGTCTCGTTGCTGCCACTGGATTCATGACAGCAGATTCCGATTCATCAAAGCAAACGCCTCTGCGTCGCACGTCAGGCACGATGAGCCTCTAATAACAGCCTATCATCCCCAAGTTGCATCCATTAACGACATAACGCATCACGGTGTGAGATCACACGTCAGAAGTGGCGTTCCGTGTGGGAACTTTGAGTTTCTCAACAATTCTTTTTTGCCTCCGTGGTCTTCTGCAGGTTTTCTCTCCTGCTCTTCGGTGTTGCCTTCAGCATATTCACCTCATTCAGGTATTTATTTGTGTGGTGGAGTTACCATTTGCACAAATACTGATTTCACGTCTAAGGTAACTCCCCCACCATGACACTTACTCATATAACTTATGTCAAAACTGCCTGTGCTCACATCTTAAGCCCTTCTGAAATGAAGTCCACGGTTGGGGCAACTGAAATGAAAAGCAGTGACGAAATAAAATCATTCATCCATGAAAGCTCAATTCACAGCTTTGGGATGATCAGACACAGATCTTCTTCAGCTTAATTTGTAGCAAGTAGCAATTTGGGCTTCATTTTGTCTGTTGTCTGTGTCATACAACAAGCTATGAGGCGAAAAAATATCTAAGGTATGGTCATTCTGGAAAGAAAGGAAAAAACATCAAACCTCAAACAAAACCCAAGACTCTCTTCTTAGCTCTCATGTCTAGAGCGATTAGTTTCAAGCTGTGATGGGTCTTCAAAGAATCATAGAATCATAGAATGGTTTGGGTTGGAAGGGACCTTCAAGAACATCCAGTTCCAACCCCCCTGCCCTGGGCAGGGACACCTCCCACCACACCAGGTGGCTCCAAGCCCCATCCAGCCTGGCCTTGAACCCCTCCAGGGATGGGGCAGCCACAGCTTCTCTGGGCAACCTCTTCCAGTGTCTCACCACCCTCACAGCAAACAAGTTCTTTCTAATATCTCATCTAAATCTCCCCTCTTCCAGTTTAAAATCATTACACCTTGTCCTGTCACTCCACTCCCTGACCAAGAGTCCCTCTCCAGCTCTCCTGGAGCTCCCTTCAGATCCTGGAAGGCTGCTCTAAGGTCTCCCTGGAGCCTTCTCTTCTCCAGGCTGAACAGCCCCAGCTCCCTCAGCCTCTCCTCATGGTGCGCTTTATCCATTAGCATTTCTATCTTCATGCCACTGGGTTCTGGACAGAGCTAAGATGTGATGATACACTCAGAAAATTACAGTCACGTGCCATCCAGTAAAGATATTGGCCAGCACTATGAGCATACAGGTGGAGCTGGCTACAGGAGACAGCCACCGATACAATGGTTAATTTTTATGCGCTGGCATTGAATACATAAAGCTGAGCCGGTTAATTAGGTTGCAAAGATCAAGTTGCCCTTCTCTCTGCTGGGAAAATCTCTCCTTGGTTCCTGATAGTCCTGACAGTTTCAGTGGAGTAAGTTCCTTTTTTTCCTAATTGCCCACAGAGGCAACCTTTAGAGAGATATTTGAAAGTGCCAAATAAGGCTAGTTAAAGTTCAGTTAAGAGGTTTAAGTATTAAGAAAACTGTAGCATACAGTAAAGCATTTATTTGTTTAAAAGGGAAAGTAAAGGGAAAAAAAAATATCAGAAGCAGCTCATTCGATTTATCTTCAAGTTCTCATGCTTTTCTATCAGATCACCTCTTGTTCTCCTTCACTACCCCTCACTCTTCCACAGCCTGTCACTCATTCGTATTTATGATCTCCAGGCTATCATCCTCTCTGATTTTGTGATGCTCACAGATTTGTCCTTCTCTCCCTAACCTCACTCCCCCCCCTTATCACTGTGGTCTCTAATTTCAGCGATATCCTTCACTTCTTTGCCCCTCTTTCATATTACTGTGTCTGCTCCTCTGCACCTTAAACTAACCTGAGCGTTCATCATCTGAGTTTCTGCCTCCATCTGCTGAAGGGAACCTGGGGAATATCCAAGTCTTCCTTCTCCAGCCTTTTATTTCTTTTTCTCCCCACTCTTCTTAAGAGAAAAGATGTAAGACTTTTGCTACTAATTCCTACACCTTCCACAAACTTTAATTTCCCTTCAAACTTTGTTTGGCTTTGGTTTTCGATTCCTTAGATGTTATTTTTTTTGGTCTATCCCTTGTCTTTCTCCTCCTGCAGCTCCATCATTACCCTGAAATCCCAAATTTCCACATCCAAAATTTTTCTTCTATTTTCTACCAACTCTCAATGCCTCCCGTTATCATGTTCTCTACTGCACATACACATTTTCTCTCTGGTCTCTTTACAGACCAGATTTTAATCAAATATTTCCTCCACTATCTGGTGTTCACAACATAGTTCTGAATCATTTCTTCTGGAAAGAGACCCTTTCAGACTCACTTGGCTAATATATTAAATCCTCCACCCCCACTCCACTTAGGTTTTTATGATTCAGCATAGGTCAAAGTGTTCCTATTTTTCTTCCTATTTATATAAAAATAAAAATTTATTTATATAATTTTTTAAAAAAAATGTAAATAAAATTTTATTTATGTAAAAAAAATTAAAATTTTTTCTTCCTATTTATATAAAAATCTTCCTATTTTTCATCACATCACTTACATTCTTATGTTAATTGTCATAGAATCATAGAATTGTCTAGGTTGGAATGGACCTTTAAGATCGTCTAGTCCAACCATCAGCCTAACTCGGATAAAAATATCTTCATCACTAAACTAAATATAGTGTCTCCACTCACCTGAGGTGCTTGCTATCAAACAATCATCTTATTCCTCTAACAATCTTTAGTTATATTTAATAGCAGATATTTTTACAGTGTGTAAGTACCTTAACATAGATCAGAGTTACACTGCACCCATGCCTTCAGAAAGAACAAAAATGCAACATCTCCACCTTCTGCAAATCAGATCTACCAGGTTGCCCCATGTCCACATGGGGATAGTCCCAGGCGCTTTCCCCTGGAACAAGCTCACAGCTAAACAGAGGAATATTGCAGTATTAGATGGTCTCTTCAGTTTTTAAAAATGATGCTTCAACAAACTCCCTCCTCCTTTTCTCAGCAGTCCCTGCAATCACAGAATCACAGAATGCTATAGGATTGGAAGGGACCTCTGGAGATCAACCAGTCCAACCCCCTGCCAGAGCAGGGTCACCCAGAGCATCTCCGGAATGTCTCCAGAGAAGGAGAGTCCACCACCTCTCTGGGCAGCCTCTGCCAGGGCTCTGCCACCCTCACAGGAACAAAGTTCCTCTTTGTGTTGAGACAGAACTTCATGTGTCCCAGTTTGTGTCTGTTCCCTTTTGTCCTGTCCCTGGGCACCACTGAAATAAGCCTGGCCCCATCCTCCTGACACCCACACTTGAAGTATTTACAGGTGTTGATCAGATCCCCCCTCAGTCTTCTCCAGATTAAAAAAACCCAAGTCCCTCAACCTTTCCTTGTTAGAGAGATGCTCTAGGCTTCTAATCATCTTGGTAGTCCTCTGCTGTACCCTGGCCAGAATTCCCTGTCCTTCTTGAACCACGGAGCCCAGAACTGGTCCCAGTGCTCCAGATGAGACCTCCCCAGGGCAGAGCAGAGGAGGAGGATGACCCCCCTCCACCTGCTGGTCACATTCTTCTTGATGCACCTGAGAATGCCACTGGCCTTCTTGGCCACAGGGGCCCATTGCTGGCTCATGGGCATCCTGTTGTCCACCAGTGCTCCATCTCTACTTCAGGCCTTCACTGCCAAAGGGAAATTTTTTTGGGGAAAAAATCATTACTCGGCCTTGCAAAACCAAACAAATCCTTCACGACCCAAACAGCTTTCTCAGATCTTCTTGCTCATGGTGGTGCCTCCGGTGCCCTTTGCAAATTGTTATCCAGGCAGAATGACCCCTTGCCCTGGATTCACGACTGCCCACATTTTGCCAGCATGAGCTTTTTTCTTCGCTCTCGTTAAATAACTTCACCCTTGTTGTTGTTCTTATGGCAAGCTGTAAAGTTATAAAACGGATGTGATAAACCATTTTTGGTTAAGCCTAGAAGATTCCCGACAGCTTCCCCCGCAGCATGACCCCTGCCAAGGGAACACCATCTCTTCCAGGAGACCTCTCACCAGTGGGAATCCCACAAGAGCTGGGTTTTGTTTTTTTTTTTTTCCTCTGCCCCGACACCAAAAGAAGTTACTCATAAGCACCAGGCACTTCAAAGCCTTCTGAATTCTGGACAGACTTAGAAAAGAGAAAGCAACTATTATCAAGTAAAAAATAGCAAATGCTGGCTTATGGTACTGGAGAATAAAGATCTTATGACCTCAATTTTCCTGTTTTCCTATTCCTTTTCAAACTTTTGGGAAAAATCCCAATAGTTGGAATAGTTTCCAGTTTAGAGAGCTTTGTGCCTGACAGCTCAGAAGAGAAGAAGCCCGGATTTGTATCTGCCCACCAATACCGTGTAGATGTTCCCAAAGGGCAGAGAAAAGGAAGGTTGTTATCACCCTGGAAAAGAAAGTGAACACTTTGTCTATCGCCTGCCCATCATCGGGGACATTTTCATCTCCTTTGTTTCTAATTGCACTCTCCAGGCTCCTTTCCATGCCAATGAACTGTCTTTCACAACGTCTGCTGTTCATATGATCTTCCTCCTTTGTGTTTCAGCATCTGTAAGTTTTCCTCCTTTCCAGCTTTTTTTTTCTTCTTTTTTTTTGGTAAATACTAAAAATAAAGACTGCAATTTGTTCCAGCATTACTGGGATGCTCGGTGGGTGATGCTGGTTGGTGGTTCCGGATGGTTTGCGTGAACCTGAGAAGTCCCTACACTCATGATGCCGTTTTAGCGCTGGACGTCAAAAATCTCAACTGATTTCAGAGACAACACGTGGGGAAATGTGAGTTTGCCTTAGAACGGGGGCAACACAAAGCTCCCCCTCCCCCCTTCGGTGCAGCTGGAGAGGCAAGAGACCTGGGGACCGGGAATAAAATGACGCTGATGGGTTGTTTGATTTGTTTTCCTATTTAAACAGAAAAGTTTCCTCGTTACTATCGTTCGGAAGGGAGGGCAAAACCTCTTCAAATACCTCAACTTATACTTACTGCTCTTTTCTGGAAGGGAGTATATATTTCTTTAATAAATATGCTGAGTACAGCACAGCATTCAATTCCTATAAATTAGATGCTGTAGGAAGCTGTAGGGCTTCTCTCCTGAGATATTTAATAAATATCCGCAGGTCTGAATTTTCTTATTTATTTTTAATTAAGGGAACATTACCAAAAGTGAAGTAAGAATCCAAAGAAGCAAACATAGCATTTTATATTCTTTACTTTAAAAAAAAAAAAAAAAAAAGGAAGAAAAAAGAATTTAGTAGCGAATTGCTCCACGCATCTCTGAACCCTGAAATAAATGATTTCTCTCTGCATCCCACCTAACACAAGGACACACATATTTCCTTACGGAGTCGATATTCAATATGAAGAGGTTGCTCACTTCAGGAATGAATGAACAAAGGAAACTTCACTTTGGGCACTCACCAGACCTGCATGTATTTCCAGGGATCTGGGGGGGTGTCATGGCACTTACACAAGAGAAAGGTCCTTATATTCTCCATCATCCATTCTCACACCTTGATACAGAAAGGTATAGTTGCTCGAGGGTCAGGTGTATGTGTGTTACTGGTGGTGTTTTAACATAGCTGTGGTATGAGGATGGCGAGTACAGGCAGAGATAAGGATGACGGTTGATCCTGGCAAACATCAAAACCATCATCACTTGATGGCCCTTTGAGTGGTTTAGAAGGAAAGAAGTGCTGATCAAATGACAATAAATAAGATGCTTCCATGGCTAGAATAGGCTACCTCCCAAGCCCTTGGAATGAAATCTGTCTGATTTCTTTAAGAATAATTTCTAAATGTCCATCTGCCGTGTCAGTATCCTTAGCTTGCAAATTTTGCAAACCAGTCGCATTACATTTTCTGAAGAAACTATCACAGGAGACTTCAAAAAATGTCACAATTTTACTCTGCATTTAATTGAAAACTATGCAAGCAAAGCGTGACTCAGAGCTACCCACAATCACTTGTGTTAGTTCTTACATTTTAAGTTGTGAATTAAATTCCCAGTCACGTGTCTTTATTTGGGGACAATGTAATTACTGGGCAACAGAGAAAAACGGAGAAAAAATGGAGAAATTTCTCCATTGTCCTATCTTTCATATAGGGAAATATCTGTTCTGTGTCCTCCCAGAGGGATCTTAATTCCGGGCTGTTATTTGGGATGCACTGAAAAGTGTAAGGCACAATCCAACTCCAAAGTCTCCTGAAGGCTTCCTACCTTCTCTTGATTTCCTTCATCTCTTGATTTATATTGTAGCCACAAGATTCTGCTCGAGAGTTTAGTGGTGCCTTGATCTCTGGGCAAATTTCAAAGCACAGGTCTAAAGAGGGAATGGGGCTGCCTTTTCCTCATATTCCTGATATTCCTGAAATGCCTTGATACTCAAATCAAGACCACTCTTTGTAGGCTTGTGAAATAGGTGGATAGGGACAGGATGAGTCCAGAAGATTTTCTTTGAGGGAGATGGGAAAAGCTCTTGAATGGCAAACCCCCCCGTGTAAGGAGGCAGTAATATTTTCTGTGACCCCGAATGCTCTTTTCACCAGAGGGGTGATTCCCTGGACTTTGTCGGCTGTGCAGAAAGCGTTTCAGAAAGGCAAATTTCCTCTTGTTTTCTCAAATGAGAAAATACAAACTCTCGGCACAGAACACATTACATTAACATCAGCCCTATGGGACTGTTTTTCTCTGCCACAAAACTTTAGTTTCTATTCCCCACATACCGTTTCAATACCTTGAAAATAGACCTTAGGCATTTCCAGTGGATAATTGAGCCGTGTGTGTATTTTAGGACAAATATTGGGAAAAGTCATGTTCAATACCAATGTCTATACCATTTAAACAATGAAAGCATCAGGTAAGTAACAACATTTGGACAGCAAGTCAATATGACTATGAAAGGTCTCCAATAATGAGCAAACTCAGACCAATACACTGTTTGAGTATTTGGCCTTCCTATTGACAAAGGTTGCTTTCAATCACACTGTATCTATTACCATATCAATCATCACTCTAAATGAATACAACATGATCATTGACGAAGACATCACTTAAGCAGAGAAACTAAAGGTTCTATAAAAGCAAATAATGAAACTTTGGTTGGTCACAGCATGAAAATTAGACCTAATCCTTAATCATTCCTATTTTGTAAAGCAAACAAATTGAAGCTAAAAATGTTAACTCTATTTCTTGTTCAGGAAGCTAAAATATATGGAAACTGATAGCACATTCTTAATAATTAAACATAATGCAATCCAATACTTTGTTTGCTACACAAATTAAGATATGGAATTGAACTGATGAAAATGATTTACGTGCGGGATTAAAATATTGGCAGCTTTATAGAGTGAAATGTCACTATACTGCTGTACCTTCAAGTTTTACATTTCCTCCTTTGAATCCCTGTCAACCTTCATGAACACTGGAGAGTTTAATCAATGCTTGCAGTAGCCATAGCATAACACTGAATATTTTACCTGTGTAATAATCAAAGCCCTGTTTAGTACAAGTCAAAAGCAGAAATGACAAACATATATATTGCAATTGGCAAGGTTACATTTTAAATTGCATTAAAATTAAATTCTCACACATTTCTATGATTCCTTTCTCTTCGTGAAAGCAATCTGTATTTTACAACAGCTCAATGTACCCTAAGGCAATCAAATTGTATTTAGAATGACTCAGAGGTCATAAAATTCAAAGACTTATGAGTTCATGTATTCGAATCACTTTTTAATTTATATGATACAAAACACTTCTGAAACAAGCATTTTATTTTCTTTAGGTACTCCAAAGGGTGGAATTCAGATTGTAATTTTTGTTACATATTTTCGAGATAGTCAATATAAAAAATAATGTCAAGATTGGAAAGGGAAGCAAAGACTGTCTCCCTGGTATTGTAGCATTCTGCTTCCCTAACCAAACAACGCTGCGTGAAGCTAAAAATATTGAAGGATGAGGAAATAAGGACTGTGGCATCGCGAAAAGTTTAGGGAATTAAATAGAAAATTCACATAGATTGATATAAAGACTTTCCAAAGCATGGAGATTCGTTATAAGTTTCAGAACAAAGCCACTAGTACAACGAGTTTAAAAGATAGCTAAACTTTTTTATAGAGAAAGTAAGAAAGCGCATTTTCGCACAATGTCACAAAGCAGAGGAGGAAGGTTAAGACAAATGTGAAATCCATTAGAAACATTTTCTCCTTAAAAAAGTTTAATGACCATTCTTTACTTTATTTGAATAAGCAAAGTTAGATTTTCTGCCAGCTTTCCGAAATAAGTGCGTATAAAATAGTCCCAGTATCTGTAAATTATAACTACTTAAATACCATCGCAAGGAAGGGATATAAATATTAATTTTGGTTCAAAAGCTCCTAATTTTTATTCTATGAAGTATCCCCTTCTGGATATTTTAATAAACAGGTGCGGTGCAGTAAATCCATTATGTCATAGGTATATATTTGAAAATATAAAGAAAAAAACCCTACTGGTGCTGTCAATGACATTCTTTGTTGTATTATCCCTTCAGCGCTGGACTGCATCTATGAAATATCTATGGGATTAATATTTTAAGTGGTGTTTTTTCCTAGATGCATGTTACAAGTGTATAGAAATGTTAAGAATATAGGAAGTGCTCTGGTCCACCTCGTCAATCCCCGCGTTGCTATAACACTCAGCGGGAAAGCCTGATTTTTCCAGCAGGTGTATCCAGCTATATCAAATGTTTAATCCACCTGTGTGAGACAGCCAATTTCAGAGCATTTATTCATGGAAGCGGTTTGCTTTACTGTCTCCAATCCTGCGTCTGATCACACGCGGAGTGGCAGTTTTATAATACAAAAATATGCAATACTTCAAAAAGGTTCATTAAGCTAACCTCTGTTACAAAGGTAATTTACATTTACTGTACTTCAGGCCATTACAGGTGCCATCATTTTAGGCAAACATGAATAGAAAGCTGCAATTTTTACCCCAATTTGATCTCCATTTTTCTCACAGCCAGGATTCAGCAGGGCTGGAGGAGGAATGACTCCACCGCGTGTCGTTCCCTGGCTGGGGCTGCCGCAGGCAGAATAACGCCGAGCGCTTCCCCTCCGTCCTCAACTGGCAAAACAGGCAGTTCTCCAAATCTCAGCGTTTGGGTGCTGCTTCTTCAACCCTTTAAGCCAAATTAAGCCAATTCTCATTCACACCAGCATTTTTGCTGTGATTCAGCTGTCAAAGGCCACTGCCCATCCATTGCTCGGTTTAGCCATATGAGATGTGTCTCAAATGGATCCTCCTTCCCAACATACTTGTGCTTGTAGCTCTGGTCCCATCCAGCTTGGAGAAGATAAACAACAGCGACAGGTCCCTTCTAACTCTAGCCAGCCTATGATCCTATGAACAGCGGGCCACAAAAATGCTCAGAGGGCTGGAGCACCTCTCCTTTGAAGTCAGGCTGAGAGGATTGGGGTTGTTCAGCCTGGAGAAGAGAAGGCTCCATGGGGAGAACTTAGAGCCCGTTTCAGTCCATAAAGGGACTCCAGGAGAGATGGGGAGGGACTCTTGATCAGGGAGGGGAGCCATAGGATGCAGAGGAAGGGTTTTAAACTGAAGGAGGGGAGACAGATTAGATCTCAGGAAGAAATTCCTTACTGTGAGGGTGGTGAGGCACTGGAAGAGGTTGCCCAGAGAAGCTGTGGCTGCCCCATCCCTGGAGGGGTTCAAGGCCAGGCTGGATGGGGCTTGGAGCAATCTGGTCTGGTGGGAGGTGTCCCTGCCCAGGGCAGGGGGGTTGGAACTGGATGATCTTTAAGGTCCCTTCCAACTCTAAGCATTCTATGACTCTACAATTCTAAAAGCAGAGAGGGCAAAAATAGTGGTTTAGCTCCGTTTTGAAGAAAGACAACAGCTGGAGGTGAAGGATGCTTTTTTATATTTTGCCTACATCACTCTGCACGATGCATGTAGAGTAACAGCATGGGGTTTTTCAGTAACATGGTGGGACTTCAGAACCTAGGACAAAATTGGAAAGCATGTTTTTCCCTGTTGTGACCCGAGCTGAAACAGTTTAAAGCTACAGCACTACCAATAGTTCTTAAGGTCTTCTGCTGAGAGGTTATCTGGACTTTAGATTCCAAAATTACCTTAGAGATGGTGCGAAAGGAAATAAATAATTCATTTTTAATGAGATTTGTAATGCAATAGAGGTTTATTTGTACCGTTGCCAAAACATTTACAGCATTGGCACATTAAGTTAAGGGTCATATGTGAACGAGGTTCTGCAGAGGAAAGACTGTTACGGAAGAAATCGCTGACGGGTGAAGCAGGATGAGAGCTCCTCAAAAATTCATTTCCCACCCGTGACAGTCCTTTTCATTGCATCAAAACTTTTGAGTTGTACTCCCTACCTAGCTGAATCCACCTTATTTTCCACTCCCTTCTTGGAAGAGGGGCAATCTCTCCCTCATCAGCCTTCTCTAAAATAAGGATCCATTTATGAAATATATGGCCGTGGTACTTCAGAACTTGCCAAGACTTCAATATGCTGTTGACGCTACAAACCAATCCAATCTCAGGTCTCTCTTTACTACAACTTGCCAAAAAATAATTTTGTTAGTATGTCTATTAAAATAGCCTGTTCCATCAAGGTTTTATTGTAAACCTCTGATTGGTCCAGCTTTTTACTAGAGTAACACAGATTGTATCTATGTCTTGCCAGACAAGTACGACCTGGGTGTTTTAAAGGGGCATTTCACTTTTGCCCCTAAGTATTCAAAATAGGACATGTAATTTACTGCAGCTGACATGGAGATTCTTTTGATCTCTTTTTATAATCCCCAAACACTGTAGACTTACAACAGTGAGGGGGCTCAGCCATGTGACTTCCATTAAAATCAATGAGCCTCTCATGGCATGAAATCCCACACAACCGTTCCATTGAAAATTAATTATTCATAGTAATCACACATTTCTCTTTCCATCTGAGCATTGCAAACATCCTTTCCAAGATAAATTAATTATGGTTCAAAAGATGCACTGTACTAATGAGGCAGGCGGTTTATACCTTTTTTTTTTTTTTTTTTTTTTTTTTTTTTAATATTTGTGTACACAGAGACAAAGCCAGACCATTTTACGTCTGTTTAAGGAAATTCTGAAGAAACTCCCTTTGCTGGGGGTTTCAACCGTTTTGATGAACTGCTGCTAGAACCAGTGAAACTACAGTGCAGAACAACCCCAACATCCTACAGGCATTTTTCTCCCAAGCCCAAGGGTTAAGGGATATAAAGTGGACCTCTGTAGAAAATTTGTCTAGGGCTAGGGTTCTTTTAAGATTCTCTTTTCCTCGGCACACAAACCCAGAGTGACCTCAGGAAAGTCACAGTGAGTTTGTGGTCAAGTCTGAAGCAGTATCCACAAGTCTCCCCAAATCTACCTTCTCAGTATTAAAAGATAGCCCTTCCCTTCACAAACACCAGTATCAGGTCAGATTTATCAGTTCAGCCCCAGACCTTGGATCTGTCTTTTGCCATTCTCCACCTTTGAATGGCAAATAAAATACAGAACTATCTTCACGTAGTTTCTGTGGACCTCAAAATTACTATGTACTGAGCATGGCCTGGCTGAAACACTGAGCTATAAGCCTTGTGCTCATGGGAAGAATATTGGTTTCACCCTTTGATTAGTGTTTTAGGGGTCTGGTCCCCAGTTCTAGCCACCTGGAAATCTCTCTATAGTCTACAGAGAGAATTATGTACTGGATTAGGGTTGGGATTTGAGAAAACCAGAGCAGGCCCATGCTAAGTGATGGAAAACATTGAGAAGAGCTGAACCTGAAACCCCGATTCAGCCCTGGATTTAGCCCTTCTGGCTGGATGCCTCACCTTAAGCCTTCTACCAGGCATCACTGTCCACGTTTTCCTCTTGTGAGTGGATGATTGACTTTTTCTTTTGAAACACAGGTGGAAGAATATGTGAAGGTGACAACAGTGTATTGTTTCTGGCAGCTGTTTAATGGAAAACATATAAAGAGTTCTAGGAAGTATGATGTCTCTCAAAGAATGGTGTTCTATTAACTGCAGAACAAAAGCACTTCCTCTGGAGTTTGCCCGTCCAGGGCCCAGGAGTCCCACATTCATTTTCTTCTTTTAATTCACCAGGCACTCCTTTTCAATCTAATGACAGAAAACCAGTCCTATTCAAGGTTATTTTGTTATGGTGTCACTTTAAGAAGGGAGGGAATGACGATCCTTTAAGAAGGGAAGAAATGACAAAGGGAAGGAAGGATCTTCTCAAGCTGAAGAGGACCTAGAACCCATGTCACCATTTCTTGCACCTGAAACCTGATTATTGGTTACCTAGAAGGTGAGCTCTTGCACTCCACCAAAGCCTTTGGAATGACAGCAGCCATGATCCTTTTGTTTCATGTTGAAATCTGGGTGAAAAATTAGACCATGCCAAGTAAATCAGAGTCATAAGGGGACACAGTCCCCCAGACACATCATCTGTAAATCTGAAATAGAATCAGGGACTGAGAAGACTGCAGTTTTCTGAAGGTATGTAATAATCATTTCCTGCATGCCTGGGATAATTTTATTAGGTTAATAAATAAATAAATAAATAAAAACCAGGGCGGTTTATGACAGTTTCTGAAACTTGTGTCTCCTGTGTCTGTCCCTTGTTTGCTTTCTGAGTTTCAGAGAGACAACAACGGTCAATGAACCCAAGAGAGGTAACCTGTCCCTTAAAACCTGCAGAAGCTGAGCACTGTGGATTTATCAGCCACATGAGTCGTATCTTGACAATCTGGAGGCTCCTAGTTCCTGAAGAATTTAGACGCATTTCCTTGCTGGTGGAGCATACCCCATGTATTTTCCCTTCCTTTCATTGTGTTGGTGCCTGTATTTCACCTTAACACTAATCTATGGGCCTCAGACCTGTATTGAGAACTCTCAGACAGGGTGTTTCCAGGAGACTGAAACCTAGAACTCGTGTCCAAAAACGTCCAGGTAGTCTCAACATCTAGCGCTTAATCCTTTTTTGGCCACCAATATGAATCCTTGGAGGACTCTCATGTTTGGTTTTCCTTTCTCTTTCCACTGTCCACAGAGTCCTCCTCCCTTTTCATGTCCTTTGCCAAGTGTCTGCTCTCCATTCCAGACCAGCTTCTGGAGATGGCTGGGCAACACTTTCATGCTGTTTCCTGACTTGCAGAAGACCTTGCCCCGGGAGACGCCTCCATTCCAATTGCTTTCCGAAGAAAAGGGAATCCTTAGGTTTTCTCATGGTGTGGACTGTGCTCCAGTTCAGATGTGAAGAAGGGACAACAGTCGCAGAAAGACATGATTCCTTCTTATTAACGTCAGGATAACTTTGCCCACTGTTTAGAATTTAGACAAGTAAATAAAATGTATGTATTGGAGGAGTTATGCAAGTTATTGCGTTAACTGCAAAAGCAGCAAGAGCAGCCCGCTGCCTCCTTTTTGACTAAGCACCTTCTCCTAGAGTAACGAGGAATTCCAGTTAGCACTTTGGAATGACGTTAAGCTTGTGCCAAAGGAGTTGTTTTCCGACATGGCAATCTCACTGTTCTGCTAAATAAACGCGGGGGCTGGCAAAAGCCCACCTTCCCTTAAGCGCTGCAGTATTCACCTCTGCAGCCACCCAAGGGTGCCGGGGAAACCAGGGAGCCTGGGATTATTCTTCACCGCCAGTAGCAAAGCCAGAGAAAGACAAATGCCACCCTCGTGAGCAGAGGCTGAGCTTCAGAGGGCTGTGGGAGGGACTCGCCATCCAGAGGACACGCTCTTTGTCCTCCCGCCGCTGTGCCTGAGAATGTACCTTGCATTTGCAACAGACTAACTTAGAGGCAGTGCATCACTCTAAATTTCAAATCTCTTTTCTATTATCAGTTTAAGTCACAAACATAGCATTAAAGTTTTTTTTTTTCGTATCTGACTTATTAGATTTAGAGTGTTGGCGCACCAGTTCAAGGTAACTAAACAGCTTTATTATATCAGCAATAGCCTTGCGAGATATCCTCATTGTATTCTGAAGGACTTAATTTAAAGAGAAGATCCTGGGAAATGTTCTATTCTTTTTCTATTTTAGAGAGCTATAATCAGATAAATAGTGAGGAGACACAAAAGGAGAACTCTTAGACCCTATGGGAACGAGAGCAGGAGCCATACCCTTAGTCTAATGGGATGTCTTTCATTATAGTGCCAAAAAAAAAAAAAAGGTATCCTTTTGTTGTATTAACAATACAACAATCTCAGGAGCACTTGTCCATGTCACATGCTGAATATTTATCCCTATTTGTCAAGAGTTTTTAAGCAGGATATTGTTATTACAAATATTCATAGTAGTTTCTTGAATGGGAGAGGAATGATCTTCTAAATAAATCTCTCCTGAAGCCAATTTTTAAATGCCATATCTTACCTTCAGTGGAAGCACCAGCTCCATTGCAGCTCAGAAAGCCAACTGCATCCTGGGCTGCATCAAGAGCAGCATGGCCAGCAGGTTGCAGCAGGTGATTCTCCCCCTCCATTCTGCTCTCGTGAGACCAAACCTGTGGAGTCCTGTGTCCAGCTCTGGAGTCCTCCACAGAGAAAGGACATAGAACTGTTAGAACGGGTCCAGCGGAGGGCCACCAAGATGCTGAGAGGGCTGGAGCCCCTCTGCTGTGAGGACAGGCTGAGGGAGCTGGGGCTGTTCAGCCTGGAGAAGAGAAGGCTCCGGGGAGACCTTGGAGCAGCCTTCCAGGATCTGAAGGGAGCTCCAGGAGAGCAGGAGAGGGACTCTTGGTCAGGGAGTGGAGGGACAGGACAAGGGGGAAAGGTTTTAAACTGGAAGAGGGGAGATTTAGATTGGATATTAGGAAGAACTTGTTTGCTGTGAGTGTGTTGAGACCCTGGTCCAGGTTGCCCAGAGAAGCTGTGACTGCCCCATCCCTGGAGGGGTTCAAGGCCAGGCTGGATGGGGCTTTGAGCAATCTGTTCTGCTGGGAGGTGTCCCTGCCCAGGGCAGGGATGTTGGAACTTGATGTTCTTGAAGGTCCCTTTCAACTCTAACCATTCTATGATTCTATGATTGATAGCAAGTTGACCACAAAAAAAAAAACAAAGGAAGCAAAACTTCAACTCTTTCCATTTTATGGGCTTATTAAAAAGAGGCTAAAAACACCATTTTGTTGTTACTGGATTCAGAAACCTCGCAGCTCTAGGTGCAAAATGAGAGGAAGCTGCTCTGCAATTGAAAATGAACAATAGATTTAAATAGCACCGAAGGCATGAAAATAGCTGGCTACACGCCCAGAATCTATAAATAGTACCAAACGTGTTCATCATAACTCCACTGACGATGACAACATCATCAGGAAATGAAAACAGAAAAAAAAACCCGGCAACCCAGAAAAGGAATAAAAGACATGGACCTGGGGAGCGAAGGGCCAAGCTTTTCCAGAGGGAGCTGCTGGAGTTAGACACGGTCCTGGGGTGGGAAAGCATCAACGGCAGCTACTTATGGCGTGAGTCCTGCTCCATAACGATGCCAAGGGAGGAGGCAGGAAAAATAAAAGGACCCTGTCCAGCGTAGGTTCACTGTTACTGATGCAAATTCCTAATTTTTGTGGGAGTGGTGAAATGTAATGTTTATCATTTGTCTAGAGCATGATGAATACAGCATGTGATTTATACAAACAAAACCTTTCACTTAACACAGAAGTTATGACATACCCTTCCTTCCCTTTTCCATGCAAATCCCTTTAACTTTTAAACAAAACCAGAAATAGGACTAATACTACAGAGGGTTTTATTATTATTATTATTTATTATTATTATTATTATTACATTTTTTTTAGACTTTCTTCATTGAGCTTAAGAACTCAGAACTACAAACTCTGTGGAGCAACGTGATCATTAACCTAAACAAAAATAACCCAAAATTGCAGCAATCTACGCGGAAACAGCTATCTGCAGAGAAAAATCTTCTCCTGTAAATACACACTATGATTGAAAGAAGAGCTAGAGGAAAAAATTCCATGCACGTAGATGGAAGACAGAGTACATAAAATATGTTCAAAATAAAACAAAACAGAAGCAGGTTCCAGTGCTACAATACTCAGATCAGATCTCAAATCCAGAGAGGGAGCATGATGACATATCATATAGGCTTGTTAATTTGAGCAGAGGATTTCATTTTCTATCATTCCCGTTGATTTTTTAAATCCCTGCTCCCCTTGATTAGAAGCTCATTCTCCCCTAATTTCTGTGCAGCTCTTTTCAAAATGAAACTTTCCTTAACGTGTGAAAAGGGGAGAGGTTCTAGATGTCGACATTCAAAGCCATGTTGTTTGTGTGAGGGAACACCTTCCCCCACCCCGTTCTCCTCCTGTAGAAAAAAATTAAAAAAAAATAATTTTAAAATCTCAAACCAGAAAGAAAGTGCAGAGAGTCCCAAAAGGATGCTGTGTCCCTGTTGCTCTGAGCCCCCAACCCCTTACCCCAGCTCTTAAAGACACGGTATTTGCCTGGAGGACTTGCCAGGGTCACATCTGCTGAAGGGCTAAGCAGACCTTGGTGGTGGGCAACTAAGCAGGTTTAAAAACCAACCAAAAAACTACACAGACTTGTGGTAGGAAATTCAAAGTCAACCTTTTTTTGGACAGTTGAGATGATCTGATCAGTACAGATCTTTGTTAATGAACCCATTCTATCAGGCTGGATGATCCAACATGGATGATACAACAGAGAAGCTGTGGCTGCCCCATCCCTGGAGGGGTTCAAGGCCAGGCTGGATGGGGCTTGGAGCAACCTGGGGGGGTGGGAGGTGTCCCTGCCCAGGGCAGGGGGCTTAAAACTGGATGATCTTTAGGGTCCCTTCCAACTCTAACCATTCTATGATTCTATGATTCTATGGGTTTGGGCTTTATAGAGGACCAACTTTCTACTGGAGAAAGCTGAAAGAACATGTACACAGGCACAGCCTTTCAAAATAGAATTATAGAAATACTTACATATAATTTGAGAAGACCCACTACTATCGACTGTGCAACTATTTTGAGACACATTAATGAAGAATGTTTTTGGATAAGATGTAGACATGTAAATATTATACTCTCAGGGAGTTTTCTATCCCATGTGTCTTCGTTCTGAGGACATTTGTCACTTACTGGGATTGACCCTAGGCCAGGAAAAAAAACAACCAAACGAAAAAAAAAACTTTTTGGCCTGAAAGTATCAGCTTTAGACTCTGTGCTCAGAGAGCTTCATAAGAGATGGGCATTATAATATGGTGTCAGTTGTATGAAGCTATTTGAATTAAAAAAAAAAAAGAAACAACAAATGAAAGAATACGAAGCATTGGCCAAACCTCACCATTTGAAATTAAAGTAATTAAAGTATCATACAATATAATTTTTTTTGTAAAAAGGAAAATTTGCTCTGGTAATAAAGTATTTATAATTATTTACTATTTTATTTTCAATAATAGCTACATTAATAAAACTGAGATATAATACAAAAAACAATTTCAAAAGAAACTGAAAATGCTGATGCCACATGTACACAAATGCAGGGGACTGAAATTTGAGTTTGCCACCAGGTGAGGTGGAGAGGCTCAGATTTCCCAGTCTAGCAGTAACGTTCCTGATAAAATCATCATAAAATGGACTGAGGCATACGTGTGTTCCTGAATTTCTGGAGACAGTGGAATAGTTTCCCTCCCGGTCCAGTGCAGACTGCTCAGAGAGCTGTTCTGAGTAACAGCTGAAGCTGGAGAGGTTCAAACAGCTGTTCTAGCTCCTGGAAACCAACTGAGCTCTCGTGGCTGCCAGCAGAAGCTGAGGTTCTTCAGGCAGGTACCTTAAAGCCATTGCACACTCGTGATTTCATCGGTGCCTCAGGTTGTAGAAAATTCCTGAGGGAGCAGAGAGTGGGTTAAAATGATGAAATGAGAGCGTGTGTCTAAACAGAAACACAAGCTCATTTTACTTTCAAAAATATTCCACGCAGATGTATTCTAAACACTACACATAGATACTTCATCTAAAACAATTAACATAATATCAAGTGCCAAGTTCTGAAAGCTAGAAATCTATATCTTGCTACTATCATTCCATCATCTATGGCAAAACGATGCTGATGCAGTGCCCCAACAGCAATACGGTGTCATTACGAGAATAAAGACCCCAAATATTTTCCAGGACACTGATCTACTTACAACAACAAAAAAAATAAATTGAAAAATAAAAAAAAAAAACCAGACCAACCCAACCCAGAAAAATCTCCCGGTGTTTTGGTGCCGATTTGAGCGAGCCAGACAATCCTGCAACTTTGAAGACCCTTTAATTCTCCTCCCCTCTTAGGAGGGGTGGCGGCCTGCCAAAGAGGAACAGGTTTTTGTGCTAAGCCTCTGCTCAGACTCTATTCCTCCTCCCAGATCTTCCTGCCAGAGGCATCAGTAGGATTTGAAAGCAAGGGCTGTGGGCCACAGATAGAAATTCAATATTTTGGGGGGAGAAAAAGATAAGCCCCGGGAGCTCTGTGTTTTACTGCTCTCTTCACTGTGGAGAGTGGCACTTGATGTGATCCTCACTGTTGAGCATGACACAATACATTTCAGAGCCAAAACTATTGGACTGTAGCTAGATTTTGCTGTAGGGTGGAAATAGGTAGTGTTCTAGAACCAAGAAAATACCCCCAAAAAAATAAAATGAAAAAATGACAGGGATGTTGAGTCCTCGCAAAACAAATAAACTAAACATAATACAGTAGGGCTGGAGGCGGGCTGCGCTACCCCCACTTCTTGCACACACACACACACAGAGTTTATTTATTTAATTTTGTTTAATAAAAAATACAGAGCTTTTATTGGCACGCGGAGCCTTGTCACTAGTTTGGGAATCGCATTAAGTCATCTCACCTGGGGCTTAGCATTCACCCCGTGTAGGCATGCAAGCCAAATATTTAAAAAAA
>VZRU01007187.1:14240-26579 GCA_013398155.1 Pedionomus torquatus | reverse complement strand
AAAAAAAAAAAAGGCCTGGAGCCTGTTTATATAATTTAACATCCCATTCTCAACTGTAAAAATTCATAATCAGGTACTGCTTTCCAGTCAAGTTAATCATATCACATCATATCACCGATAGGTGCGGAAATAAAATCTGCTTAGCAGCTTTTGGGTAATTGCGCATCTGTGATTTCTTTTATAGGAAAGAAATCAGGCGTTTCTGCACCCAGAAATGCACAGCTCTGAGCAAAACTGCTGCAGCCCCGTCTGGCGCTGGTAGGGATGCGCCGGCTGGTGATTTGAAGGGCTTAAAAGGTCTGTAAACGGGGCTCAGCAGCCTTGCCAATTGATTCGAGGGGGGGACACTCATAGACGTTGAGAGATTCTCAGAAGCCTGAGGTTAAAAAAAAAACTCGGAAAAGGGAGGAAAAGAAGATTATACAGAAAGTTAAGTCTGTAAGGAAAAAAAAGCAAGCACAGTAATGTGTTAATGTTACACACAGGGCTGGAGAAAAGACAGATAACTTTAACATATACAGAAGAAAGGGTTATTGGAAAAGCAGTTCTTTTCTCCTAAATGAAGACGATGACAAAGTTCACTGCGGCTTAAAAAAAAAGTAGGATACGGAGCTCCCTTTCACAACTCCACAAATATTTGCAAAAAATTTTCTGCAGGTGTTTGCCCGGCTGTCCCGATGACTGAAAGGGAAAAAATAACAAGTCTACAAATATTTGAAGGGAGTAAACACCAACGAGGAAGGCGTGTAGCACCCTTAGTATAGCGGCGGTGGCTCTGTAGTTTAACTGTGAGTAATGAGAGATCGTTAAGAGCTGGAAAATGCAGATTGGCACTTTAGATAAACTTCCCAACAATGGCGTTGTCTCTGCTCCCTGTAGGACCCTCTTCTTTTGTGCCAAGGTTGCTCTAAGTTGCAGGGATCATTTCAGCTTCCAGTTAGTTCACCAGCAGGTAAAAAAGGAAGGCAAAACAACGCCCATAAGAAAAAAAAAAAAGCAACTTAGTTTCACTATTTCTATTTGTGGGAGCTGAAAAGTTTAAAAATTAGCGGCACTGAGGAGTTAACCCGAGGTCCAATCTCTTTTATTTTACCTCTTACAACTTCTGTAGCTGCATGGAGCTTAGATGTACAGCCGAATCCAATATTTCAAAGCAGCATTCTTTGCAGATGAAACATTACCCTCTTTCTTGCAATGCCAGATTTCCATTCTGTTTTAACATTTAATTATGCTAGAAGTTGTTATTTCAAGAAGCTGTGGGTTTGAAACTGCTTTATTTATATAAAAATGATATTTGTCATAATTTTTCAGGAAGGCCCTGTGCCCTACTCTTCTGACTAATTCTTCAGTAGAGATGTGCCTTAGTAACATTTTCTCCCTGATAAATATTTTCATTAACTCTATAAACACACTAAAAAAGTTGTTGAAAATGGCAAAAATCAAACCAATTCTAGTGAATTATAACAAAGCTACACCATGGTAATAGAAAACATCTGCTGGTGATCCATCATTTTTAGGGAAATTTTATTATCTAAAACACTAAGGGCCAAATCCAGAGGCCACTGATTTCATAAAAGCCCGACATACGTTTCTTTCGGGAAGTCCAGGAATGCAGCTGACACACAGATTAAGGTATTAGAAATTATTTGAAAGGTTCTTCATTGTTCCACAGATTTAATTTTCTTTTAATGGACCTGAAGCGTTGTCTTTGGGCTTGGAAAAAGCTGGGCCCCGGTTTAACGGCACCGAAGGGAATCACGGAGATTTCATCTTGTCGTGGCTGTAAGGTCAAGGTGGAAGAGGCAGCCACCAGCCCCGCTCCTGGACAGAAGGGAGTGGAGAGTTGTCCTGGTGTCCTGGGCTGCCTTGGAAGACTCCCAAGCTGGTGGGAATGGCAGGGGGTTGAAGGTAGATATTGTCCTTTAGGAGACAGTTCAGTTAGACCATCTGCAGAGCTGCACGGAGAGGTTTTAACCTGGGAGACCTCGAATGAGATGTGAGTGTGCATCAGCCCTTCCTCTAAGTGTCCCAGAAAGAAGAAGACCAGCCCCCTGTGTCGGTTGCTGGTGGGACTATGGAAAGTTCAAGACCATCCGTTCAGCTTCTCTAAGGTTTGGCAAACTCTTAGTCAGCATTTCAGTTGCACGAAAAGTCACATTCTTATTCTGATTCTGGGCCCCTCATGACAAGAAAGCCATTAAGGGGCTGGAGCAGGTCCAGAGAAGGGCAATGGAGCTGGGGAGGGGTCTGGAGACCAAGTCTTGTGAGGAGCAGCTGAGGGAGCTGGGGGTCCCCAGCCTGGAGAAGAGGAGGCTGAGGGGAGACCTTCTGTCTCTCTCCAACTCTCTGAGAGTGTAGCCAGGGGGGGTCGGTCACTTCTCCCAAAGTGGAGATGGAACAAGAGAAAACGGCCTCAAGTTGTGCCAGGGGAGGTTCAGATTGGAGATTAGGAAAAAATTCTACATGGAAAAGGTTATTAAACCTTGGAATGGGCTGCCCAGGGAAGTGGTTGAGGCACCATCCCTGGGGTATTTAAAAGCCAGGCAGACATAGTGCTTGGAGACATGGTTTAGTGATGTTTTTGGCCAGTGTTGGGTTGATGGTTGGACTTGGTGATCTGACAGGCCCCTTCCAACCCAAGGAATTCTATGATTCTATGATCCTAAGATCATACCGATGCCCATATATTGATACATGAAGGACAAGTAGGTTATTGAACACCAAATCCTCAGCTCAACATCCAGCTGTTGACAGTAAAAGAATTTCTGTTGGAGAATATGGAGCAATATTTCATCTCTGTATGAGGGGTTTATGCAGCCATGGACACTTTGACCCGTTGGGGCTGATGCACGTTATGGCTGTTTTTTTGGTCAGGGAAGCACTGCTAGACAGGAAGAATTTCCAAAGGCAGGGCAACCTCACTTGTGCTCTGTGTCTCATATTCCTAATTCATCTACGGCTCTGTTGGAGACAGCGGAATGGCCCAGATATTTCTTCAGCATGGTTCCCGGACCCCTCTATATTTCAATTATTTAGGAAAATGTTTAAGATGTTCTTCACAGGCCATTCTTGATCCTGTTTTGATTTGTGACTTCACTACACAGAGATGTGGTGAGTTTGGAACACTTTTGTCTTTAATTTGCCCCGAATGAGGTACAGCTCCTTTTCACTACCAGGCAGTTACTTTACAGCCCTCTTTCTCTCCAGCCCGTAGGACTGATTTGGACTGAGCTATAACATACAATAAGTCATCAGCTGGAATTTAAGGCACCCCACTGCCTTCTGAAAGAAGCTCTGGCTTAAAAATTGAAGTTAAAAGACCAGTGAGAGCCCTTCAGCTAAACTCAGAAACACTGTACACATTGTGGTCGAATACTAATTAAAGAGTAACTGAAGTACTAATTAAACAGTTACAGCTAGGGGCTTTGACGCTCAGTTTCATGTGTCTGTATTTTACTGGCATCATCATGGGTGGCTAAAACAAAACTGCTCACAGGATCAGAGATTAAATACCTTTAATTTCTCCAGCTTATTGCTTGTTGATTCAGCTGCAAGAGCAGCTATTAAAAAGCTACTATTCAGTCATGTCTAAGGGGCAGCAGCGCCTTGTGTCTCGGAGGAAACCCTGCTGGGTGTGCTTCGCATCGGTTCTGTTCAGACCAGATACAAGTGATACTGCAGCGAAGGAACGGCTTTCGAGGCTGATTCTTAGAGACAGGAGAGAAAAAGCTACAAACTTCCATCCAGCCCGAGCAGCAGAAGCGTCTCACAGATAGTGAAGCACCTGAGCTGAGTACCAGTTGGATCTCCGTGTGCCATCTCCACTTATAAAAGCTGACATTTCTTCTGCTAGAAGTTCTCATGAACTTTTTCCTTTTTTTTTTCTATTTTTTTTTCCTTTGATGGGGTGAGCTCACTCAGCTTGACCAGTTTCAACATAAATAAGGTGCTACCCATCACCTTTTCTGTGGTTCAGCCCCCTGCATACACGAAATTTGCCGTGGATTTCAAGTGAACCGAGCTTTGATGAACCTGGCATGACTTTCGGGCTGGAAGTCAAAGAAAGAGCTGATATTACAGAGGTTTGCATAACAGTCTTCTATGTGAGCTGCTACAAATCCATGAGAACTGCTGTGGAGAATTTCAAGAGACACAAAGAAAACTGGCTAACGAAAAAGGGCTCGTAAACAAAGCCAAGCCAAACAATCATAAAAACTTCGTGCATATTTTGTCTAGATCCTTTCTGGTACTGTACATTTCCTGTTTTGACAATCATTTTAACTGCTACCATACATCAGTCCAAGGATATGACAATGCTAGAAAAAACACTACAATATATCACTTTCAAGAGGTTCATTTTACTGAAAAATGCTATTGTATTTTTTCAGATGGAGTCCTCTTCTTTTTAAGAAAATACGTTTACTTGTACCGTCTTTGTCATGAGCCAAATCCTTCAGACCTTTCTCTCATAAAACTTCCACTTAACTCTGTGTTAGTTTTGGCTGAAAAGAATGACAAGATTGTTGGCCGTCTGCATGTAAAAAATATTGATTTCTGACTTCTGAGTGAGTGGAGGAAATTTAACGGGTGTGGAGAAAGACCTTGATAAAACGTAGGAGAGAAATAAATTCAGTCTGAAAATGAAGATGCACCTACAGTACCTCTGTCATGTCTTATATCCATATCAACATTGCTCTAGAAAGTCGAGTGTTGGCAATTGACTAAAACTCAAGGAAAAACACTACCAATATTGACAATGGCCTCAGGAAAACTCTGATCCTTAAGACAGGAACATGCTAAGAAAAACTCATACCGAGCAACAAATAAGATGATTAAGAATACAGGGCACACATAAACAAGAGCAGCACTGAAGAACTAAAGCAGGTATTTAGATCTTTCACGTTACACATACAATCTCCAATTTCTAATTAAGCAGCTGCAAAGGCAAATTAATTGGAAAACACAAAAAGGAAGACCAGAGAGAATATGAAAGTGAATGCTACCATAAAGACAACAAATATTAACTGGGCTGGAAATGAAAAAGGAGGTGCTGGGCTACAAAAGCATCATGGAGAGGCTTCAGGTCATCTGCTGGATGTTCTCATGTTCCTCACCCTTTTATTTTCACTTTTTCTAAAGCCAGATCAAATGAACTGGAAATTTATACATATGTTTTCACTTCCTACCATTGAATACACTTGCAGCAGGACAAACAAAAGAAAATGTTATCATGAACTCAGAGACGATTATTTAAAATTTAAAATAACAGATCATTACGGAGGCCAATGGAAAAATTAATATTGCCACCTATTGGTGAAAGCTGAGAAGGCCAAATAATTCCTAATAATTTGCATATCCCCAAGGAAGGTCTTGGCCTGTGTAAAATAACTGATAGTTATTGTTTTGATTTACCTGACACCAGTTAGTCCAAGGACTACACAGAGCGATCTCTGAGAGAGTCAGCGCTGCCACGTTCCTTTCCGCTATGGACAACACCATTAGAGCCCAAAACCTCAAGCACACCCTCTCAAAAAAAGAGGAAGAAACAGCTGTTGTGCAATATATTTAATAGCAGCACTTCTCTAACAACATCAGATTAAATTCGTTAACAATCCAACTCGTCGTTAGCATCAATTGTTTTATATTCACTCTCTTCTCAGCTTAATCACATTTTTCTTTCACGTGTCTCCTACCACAAAAAATTTCTTCTGATTGACTGAGTGCTTCTTCCCCTCCTCTTCTTCTTGCCTTTTCTTCCTCGTATTCCATCCACTGCTTCTCTTTTATATTTGATATCTATACTCCCCCCATTTGTTCACATTACCATCCATCCACCCAGACATAACCACATGCACATTCCTCCCCTCCTCCTTGCCTTAAACAATCTCTCTGCAAAATGAGCAGCGACTCCATGGTAGTCTTTCTTGGAAATTTACTTTTCTGTTAAATAAAACCACCAACCTAACAGCTGAAGTTGTTTTGCTTTTTTGGTTTCCTTCACTCCCAATCTATCTCCTTACATTATTGAAACAAGGAACGATGTCAAGAGATCTCCTGTTTTGACAGAGTAGCGTCTCCAGAAAGTCTCCTCTGCACTCAGTAGTACCTCGGTCAACACAGCACTCCAGAGGAGACAGCAGCTCCATGGCTTGCCAAGCCCACTTTAAATTCCCACAACCCAGAACAGTTAAGCCTTATTAGTCTTGAGAAATGGGGAAGATTTTAATTATTGGGATTTTGTTTTTTTTTAACTCCCCCTGTAGACACTAAAATGCCACCAAGACAAATAATGCAGAGTTATTTCTAAAATGTCTTTTTGAGTACCCAGATACCTTTATAGGACATCGAATTTTAATGCATATTTACAAAATAACTTGCCAGAAATTATTTGGGCAAAATTTCTACTAAAGGCTGCCTCTCTAAGACAGCAGCAGTACTTTCAAGCTCCTCCCTCTCTTCCGAAAGCAGAAGGAAATAGAGATGCCTTACAGAGTACCCTGAAGGTCTGAAAAGATGATCTTAATAAGTCCACAGCTGAAGGCACCATGGGGGAAAGGGCTGCCCGTCCTTCCTGGCGGATTTACAAGATATCAGTTCATGTCCCTCAAATGCCTGCAACTATTGCGAAAGTCTCGTGCCATTTTGGTCTTTATAGGTCAAAGCCATATCTTAAATTCTCCAAGAAAAATCAATAAGCTGACAGAGTAGCCTTGTGAGGACAGCAGCCATGTGCTCCCACCATCACACAGGGTTTAATAAAAGGACTTTTTAATTAACTTAGGCTTCTGGATAAACTCATAGTCTAGCTCCATAAAAACCCAAACCTTTGCAATAATGTAAAATAACATGCGACAAGTAAAATTACAGAACCTTGTAACTTTCTAGTTTTCTCAGGGCAGGAGAAACCTGAAGTCAAATAAGGTATTTCCACACAAAGCAATCCAGTCCAACCTGGGGGAAAAGGAGCACAGGGGGCCTTGGTGCCCAACGATAGTCAAGAAAGAAACTCTGATTCATCTTGAAAAATGTATAAACAATTAAATTAAATAATTTTCTCAAGAGCCTGCCCCAATCCAGACTATATACAGAATACCTGTCATCCTAACCTGCAGCACAGGGAGGGAGGATATTTGAATTTCTGTGTTCAACAGAAAAATTATCCCCACTTGCAACAACACAAAGTTTGCTTTATCATACGGCTTCAAGAAAAATTAGCAGAATACACTGAATAGGTTGCTCCAGGCAAAAAGAAAGAGCGCTGCTACCACGATCCTGCTGGTTGTAGGAAAGAAGAAAAGAAACACCCCCATAGTTTTTAACTAATCTTGTATCGCTAATAGTGCTCATACTGTTGCGACTTCACATGTTAACTCCGGTGTCTACGGCGGACAGATTGCTCGGGGAGACCTGTGTTCGGCTTCAGAGCGGCCACAGAGCCAGACTAAAACTTCACATTCAGGCTTTGGTCTGGCATGTCCAATATGAGCGCAATATTCTCTTCAAACAGGGTATTTCTTGGCAAAATATTTTCCTTTCTGTAAAAATAAATGGTTACTTCACAAACTCTTTTTAGGTTTGGGTTTTGTTTTTTTTGCTTTTTTGTTTTGTTTTTTTTTCCTTTAATATGAATGGACAAACAGATACAAATTATGGTTTATGGTTTAAAAGTCTGGAATATCATCAAAGTTCCCTTTCTACCTGAGGGGTACCAGTAACTCAGTCTGCTATGGATCCCTCTCTCCCAGGGAGGTGATCTGAAGGGATAATATATATTTATAATAATAATATATTTAATTAGAGCTCTGTTATGTAAGATGTAAATGGTGAAGTTATTCGCGTATTATTTATGTGGTGCTGGTGGGGCTGCAGTAATATCTTACAAATATCTTTTTTACTACGTGGTATCTTGTGTCAGAGAGGAAGATAAAATAATCAACAACACTGCAAAATAAAAGCATGAAAAGGCATATTTGCCTGCATCTTTCCGAGTGGTTTGGAAGGTGGGCCACTTTTTATGTTGTTGCTCTTTTTTTCAGTTGTTTTTTTTTCCCCCCTGTCTTTATTTATTTTGCATGACCTACCCTTATAAACCTCGTGTCCAAGGAGGGGTCTAGCGAAGGCTCCTGTTCAGATTCATCCTTTTGGCCACTCAGCATCGCACAGACATCGTTCAGACCCTGATCTGGAGGAGAAATAGAGCCAGAGTCCAGGTAACAGTGATACCTGAAAGGGATGGAAGCCAGGGCAAACAGTAGGAGGAGTCGGTAAAACACACCCCACTTTCAGACAGGCTGGTTTTGGGTAGGATGCTCTATTCTTGTGAATGATCATGAAGCAAAGAGAGCAGTAGTTTGGGGAAGATGAACAAGGAAATGGAAAAGCATAGCAGAGCAAAAGCGTTAGAGAGCTATCCGGTAGAGATAACAGGCAGATAAAAAGGGAGACAGAGATTTATGCAAGTTCTTAATGGTGAGAACAAGAACCTTCCTCTTTATCCTTCCAAAAGTTGCAAAGACCAGGAACGAGAACTTAAGCAAAGCAGAGAGAAAAGGCAGCAGAGGGGCTTGAGGAAGCATTTGAGCAAATTCTGCTTCTCTAGTTGTCCCTGAAGCCTGGCAGAAAGGAACAGACAGGGGTGCCAAGAAGACGACTTCAAAGCCTGGCTCTCCCCCTAGCACACGGTGAGGACAGGCAGTGGGGCTGACCAGTTTGCCGGCACCTCAGAACCAGTCAGCAAGCTTTCCTCTGCAGGAACTATTCTTGAGAGCCCTGCTCCTGCTCCTTTAATGCTCAACATTCAGTGTGATATCACAGAAGATAAACTTCATGGGTCTGCCCTGTTGTTGTTCCTTAAAAAAACCCCAGACCTCGCTCATGCCAAGTTCTTGCAGATCAACACATAAAAGGTAAAGACAGGCAGCATTTGGTCACTGCTATGAGCAAGTAATCGAATAGTTTAGTTCTATCTTGTCCTATCTTAGTTCTTCTGTGCAGGTACCTGGGGGAAGCCAAATTGCTGCGGATCTAGATGAGACTCAGCAGTCTCTCGTGTTTTAAAATCATCCCAGGATTCAAACACCTCAGTCTGAAAAAGGGAGAACAGCCTCTCGGTGCCCTCCTTGCTTCACATCTCAAGGGAAGGAATGGCACCGTGCTTCCAGCAGGCTTAGATCATTGGAGGGATCCTTTGTTGCCGCTGCTCATGGCAAACAAAGCACTGAAGGCCATGTCATTATTAGTTTCCACATCCTCCTCAGCCTCCAAGCTGGAGAGCTTTTCTAGCAGGAGTCTGAGGCTTGCAAGTCTTAAGCCTGAAGAGAGAGGAGCAAAAGCAAAGAGGAATGGCTCTGAGGGTCTGGGAGGGAGATGCTGTGATTGTCTTTCCCCCTTTTTTACATCCGTCCTTGGCAGCTTGTCACCGCCTGATTAAGTCAATAATACACATTGTGTCTGGATGCAAGGTATGTGAGAGGAGGAGGGCAAGGGCGAGTTCTGTACCTGCAGCATACATCACAGAGAGTAAATTTACATGAGACTTTCTGATTCAAGCAGCAATTAGTTTCCTCGGCTCTCTTTAGATTTATTCAGGTGAATAGATGAGAAGGGCATAGGGGCCGGCAGTAGCCAACCTGCCCAGGAAACTGCTCCCAATGAAGGAGAGCAACATTTATTGCTCTGGAAGAAATGCTTCCATGTTCTCAGACACCTCGACCCAACTTCCCAGGGCTTGGGATGCTGCCCACTTTCTTGCTTTCCTCCCCTCTTTCAAGAATCCCTCTCTTTCAAGACAAGGGAATGCAGTTCCTTTCTGACACCAGTCTGTCTTTCCCATGCATCCTACCAAGGAAAAAAAAGAAACTAAAAAGATAAAGAAGTGGAGCCGTCAATGAGTTTCTTGTATTTAATCACCAGATGAAATGCAATCCATGCTTTTGGGAAACATAGAGGGACGGGAAGAGGAACAATCAGCAAACTCCAACAAACTCCTGGGAGAACACACCCTACCCCCAAAATACCCTCTGGTCCTGCTGCGGGAGTTAAACTCTGGATTGTTTCCTAATTATTTCAGGAGGGCCAAAAAGAGCTACCAAAGCAAACTTAATTTGCCTCAACTGGGAGCATATCACTGAATGAATATCTTCTCATTAAGGGATGGGAGCTGATGTAAAAGATTAGAGTATTTAGCATGAAATCAGCCCTGGCCAGCTCGGGAAACGTCGGTGCTGCCACAGGCGGTGTGTCTGTCCGTCCCGCGCTCAAAGGACAGCCTGGGCGTGGTTGATGGCACTGCTGGAGATGGAGGCACCCAGCCTCGTGCAGCTGGCAGTGAGTGCCTCACTTTTTAACAGAGCCAGCCAGACAAGACCCCCAGATTACACACCGACCCCTAGAACTCGAAACTCTAAGGAGAAAGCTGACCAGACAAGCGGTTATGAAGATCTATTCAAAGTGCTTGAATACACTTTTTTTTTTTTCCTTTCCTTTTTATTTTTTTCGTGTGTGTGTGTGTGGAATAAACGTATCTGAATGAACCTTTGCTGCCAATCCCACAGTCTGCAACCCCCTCCTACTGTTGTCACCTCCCTTTCTCCCTCCTCTTCCCTCCCTCTACTCCCATCAAAAGATAAATGGAGGGGGGACAGGCATTTCAAAAAAAAAAAGAAAAAAAAAGAAAAGAAAAAGAAAAAAGCTTCTGCTTATTCTACTCCAGGTACTTGGAGGGGAGAAATTCAAATAGAGGTGCACCAATTGTGTGCCGCGATAGGGCTCGTGGATGTGAGTGTGATGCATTTGTCTGCAGAACTTGAGAACTTCACCCGTGCCAGTTGCTTGACACAAAGTGGGTTGAGAGGAGTATCCCTGAGAGAGATCAAGTCCACTTCACACTCAGAAAGCCTTTTTTTCTTTTTTTTTCTTTTTTTTTTCCCTCCCCTGGCTCTGTTCTCTTAACTCATCCTCTTCTTACACTTAAGTGTATTTTTTCCCCTTTCTCCTGGTGGAAGCGCCGCCGAATGCAGATGAGCTCTTGCTAAATCAGTGAAAAGTACTTGCATTACCAGCTGCTTTTAACTGGTGCCAAACACACTGGTAGAGTTTTTCAGCAGGACTGCAGGTACTTCAAGGACTTTGGTAACCGTCACAACCAGAGTAGGTATTTTTATCCTGCTTTACCTGAATATCTGTGACAAAATGGGCAACATTTCAGTTCTTTGTGTCATTTTATTTATTTATTTTCATTTTTACATTTCATTTCTACTTTTGGCTTGAATTTCTTCCAACAGTGCCTTTACTCAGCCATAACCAGTAAAATGTTTCAACATATTATTTTTCCCTAAAAATAAAACCTGAATTATATGTAGAATTAAACAAACAAAGCAAAGCAAACCAAAAGAAGTGAAATCCCCACCCACTTTGCATCCAGTGTATAAGAAAGAAAATTAAAATCTGCAGTCAACAAGGCCTAACAGGTCATTACAAAAATGCAGGTATGAATTAGGGATATATACGTGTTTTAACTGGAACTGGGTTATTCTAATAATAAAATTGCTCATTAATCATACATTAAACAAAAATATCATCTGCAGTATTAAACTGCAGAGTCTTTCATCTCCTTGCAAAAAGATTGAAATTAATTAATTAATCCTGCAACATTTCTAACTACAAACAGCTTGTATGCTGGAATGCAGGGCTTAAATCTAGTATTAATGAAATTTCATCAAATTCTATTTCCTTCTTGGCCTATTAGTCTTCTTGCCAGACTAATTATGACATTTAATCTATATGATCATTATTAATCATTGACCATTATACTTTTCCCTATAAATTCCTACGGCTGGTTCCCATCTACGAAAAGAATTCTCAACTTGGCTACAACACACAACTACAACTGCACTTATCTTAGAAAATCTATTTTAAGAACCCAATTATGGGACAATTCAGCAAGAGATTCTACTCATAAATTCAGCAGCCAAAGCCATCAACCCCTATATATCTTATACGGTCCATTGGATGATGGTTAAAAAATAAAGTGATGTCAGGGAGGGTATGACACATTGAACCGAGGACTTAAATCACGTTGGCTCTTCTGCACCTTTGTTGTCTGGACTGAACTTGGCTAAGCTGCCCGTGCAGGACTCACAGTCAATTATCACTGATAATTTTTTCAGCTATAAAACGGCCGCCGTTCGCATTTCAATTATCGAAACGACGAACCAAAGTGTCATAATTGCTGTCAATAATCGTTTTGCCTTGGTAAAGACCCGCCTGAACAGTGCGGTGCTGTATTCAATGTTTCGGTATTAAGTCGCCGCATATTAAATCTCAAAACGATGCGCAGAG
>VZRU01007187.1:4240-9240 GCA_013398155.1 Pedionomus torquatus | reverse complement strand
AAAAAAAAAAAAAAAAAAAAAAAGAAAAGAAAAAGAAAACAAAAAAAAAAAAAGAAAACAAAACCAAAAACAACCAACAAACCCCAACCCATTCAAAATGACAAAATGTGTTTGGATAGAAATTTAAAAAAATTCAAGGACGTTTGAACGTTAGCTGTCATTATGGTCCAGTTCACTGTTTATTTCTTTGGTATGCATCTCCTGACCTGTATATAAAATTCATAGTTTCAGAAGTGACATGTGCAAGCCTTGGACAACTGGGGAAAAGGCATATTTCCTGACCTTGTAACCATAGCAACCACTTGCTGATTGGTAGCAGGCAGCC
This sequence comes from Pedionomus torquatus, assembly GCA_013398155.1. NCBI lineage: Eukaryota > Metazoa > Chordata > Aves > Charadriiformes > Pedionomidae > Pedionomus > Pedionomus torquatus. The sequence continues at coordinate 8,915 of VZRU01007187.1, read as the reverse complement.
TTTCCATCCTTTACCACTGAAGGCAAGTATGTGAGATTGCTGGCTTTGTTTGTGGCTCTTGCTTTATTTACATGCAAACATGAATGTCAGCCTTAAAATCCCACTTCCTCCTTCTGTTTCTTTTTCTTTTTCTTTTTCTTTTTTTTTTTTTTTGGTTCATTTGTCTATTTTTGTTCAGGATTTTGTTAGGAGGGTGGGAGACAAGAGACTCTTATTTCCTACTTTGGCAATCAATTTATTACAAATATTAAAGCAATAAGTGATCCCGCTTTAGCACACGCACGTGCACTTTGAGCAAAGTTCGACAGATCGATAAAATTCAACCAAACGCTACCGAGGTGTGCTTACAGCAAACGGTAATGTTTTATAATTGATTCCAGCTCGCAGGAAAAAAAAAATCATATTTCTTCACTGCACTTCAATAGGAAGCTATTCATAAAATGGCATTTCATATTTTTTTATCTTTCTCTTTCCTTTTTGGTTTGGATATTTAGAAGTAGACGGAGCAAAACGTAAATTATAAACCACGTAAATGTGAAGGCTGCATCGTTCTAGGATTAAGGTTCCAAATTTTCCCTTCAGCACTGTATTAAAGAGGTTGGAGATTCTCAGTTCAGCTGCATTCTTTGTTGATATAGAGGCCAAAAACACACCTCCCAGGTGCCTCCACTCTGGTTACTTTCTTCTATTAAAAAAGAGAAGAGAGAAAGAGAGAAAGAGAGAGAGAAAGAGGGAAAGAAGGAGGGAAAGAAAGAGGGAAAGAAGGAGGGAAAGAAAGAGGGAAAGAAGGAGGGAAAGAAAGAAAGAGGGAAAGAAAGAGGGAAAGAAAGAGAGAAAGAGGGAAAGAAAGAGGGAAAGAAAGAGAGAAAGAGAGAAAGAAAGAAGGAAAGAAAGAAGGAAAGAAAGAAGGAAAGAAAGAAGGAAAGAAAGAAGGAAAGAAAGAAGGAAAGAAGGAAAGAAGGAAAGAAGGAAAGAAGGAAAGAAAGAAAGAAAGAAAGAAAGAAAGAAAGAAAGAAAGAAAGAAAGAAAGAAAGAAAGAAAGAAAGAAAGAAAGAAAGAAAGAAAGAAAGAAAGAAAGAAAGAAAGAAAGAAAGAAAGAAAGAAAGAAAGAAAGAAAGAAAGAAAGAAAGGGGGGGGGGAAGAGAAAAAGAAAAAAGAAATAATTCCAGTTGATATATAATCTGTTCCAGCCTAAGCCTGGCCACATTTTCTTCTCGTCCTGAGAGGGGCTGCATCCCCGGGTCAGGCCGGTCGTTAGCGATGGGGAGGGAAAGGGGAAGCCCCTCTTACCCAATGTCTTGCTTACACCATAAGGAAGAGCGCGAGCAGCAAAGGAAGCCACTTCATGGTATTCCCTTTGTAAAGGCCATTATTTGAGGAGAAGGGAGACTTCATTTTTCTTCTACATGAGCAATACTCAACGTGCTCCCCATTTAATGGGTAAGATGGGCACAGTGTTTCTGAGTAATTATTTTGTACGCAACTAGTGTCTTTACAGGTGTCTTTTAAGCAAATTAATAAGTGCTTTGCGATGGGTTTACAAAATTTTGGATTCTTTGTAGCAAGAAGGATTATTCCTGTTTGCATTCTTTTTCATTAATTACTTCAGATATCACTCTTATTAATTACCAACAAATTAGAAGGCATATTAATGCAGTGAGAACATTGTTAAGAACATTGTTACAGGAATACTAGAAGGCAAAAATCCTTCCCCTCCTCTAGAAGTATTGCTATAGAATCTTCTAAAGTTTGCAGGACTTTAAAAGGCTTTTAATTATTTGTCTGGCCACAGTCTCTACAATGAGATGCCAAGTAATTCACTTTCTATATCTGCACATATAGAGAGGCAGGTACATGCTCACAGTGGAATATACATGCTGAAAGGGTTAAATACGTGCTATAGGTTTGCTTAATACAAATTCTTAAGTAATGCAACCAGCAAATCGTATTTCTAAGTAGTGCTTATGCAGCCACCGTTTTCGTGGTTATATTTCGGGCTCAATTCTGCCAACATGCCTGAGTCTACCCACGGAAACAGGCAAATTTCAGTCAGTGGGTGATAGTTTGGCAATTTCAATTATGGGTTTGCATACACCTTTCTTACCTTGGAAATGAGAGACTTAAACATTCACTCTGCGATCAGACCTAATGCACAAAGATTCATTTCCAGTGTACAAGCCTCTCTCTGGGACCTATTTAAAAATCCTCATATTTAAAACTCATCCTTACTTATTTTCTTTCCCATGTAAAGGTAATNAAAAAAAAAACCCAAAACAAAACACAAAAGGCTTTGTTAAATTTTCAATCCTTTCTTAATATAAACATTAAAAATCACAGCTTTTGAAAGGACAGGTACCTTAGGTTAGTGAAAGATTTTTCATTTTTTACATAATGGTTGTACTCAGAAGTAATTTGCTTTTACTAGAATGCTGTAAAGTTCTCTCTTAGCTCTGATGTACTGTGTAAAACATTGCTTAACTCATTAATGTCAAATATAAATTAGTTTTATATTGGAATTTGAACAAACCAGACTCTACGGGCAACATAAAAAGCCAGACCATTATCAAAAATGGTGTAAAGTCAAACGCAAATTTAAACCAGGTATCGTTTATCACAAAAGATATACACGCAGGAAAATAATAATAACAAAAAAAAGACACATTGCACTTCCTTGGATATCCTGAAAATATTGCTGACTGGTACCCAACCTGGAATTCTGTAACCAAACAAAGCCCCCCACAAACCCCAACTGTTTTAATTGAGCCAATGCAGGATGACTGTACCCGTGTTATTAAAATACCTTCCTTGGTTATAACAATTCCAGACTATGACTAATACCCAGCATTGGAGTGTCCTGAATATGATTTTTCCCCATGTATATCCTTTGAATATCTGAGCAAGCATGTTGTATTGTATTAATATCATAATTCAAAGGGAAATTTATTAAACCTCCCCCCTCCCGGTATTCCCATCATAGCTAAAAGTTGCAAATTCTATATGGCAGAGCCTAGACAGTAATATCAAATTTTAATAACAATTTCTCTTCTTCAGTCAGTGCAATACTGAAGAAAAGCATAAATTGCTGTGACTGACCGTTAGTTGTTAGAGAAGCAATCTGACTTCTCCACACCCTTATTTCAGTGTATCTGCTCTGTCCCTCAGCTGTATTAATGATAGCATGAAAGGTCACATGATAAACGAGTGACAAAAATATCAAAACATATTAGCCTGTAGCTTTGTTATCAGTGTATGGCAGAGATGACAGAAAATTGTATTTTTCCCCTGAATAATTTTGTGTTACATTTTGCTGGCTAGGCAGAGTGAATTAGGGAGAAATTTCTGCCTCTGACTGTTTGTCTCTTTTTCTGACATACTTTAAGTAATAATATACATTAATAATAGGGAGTAGGCAGGGGGAAGAGGTAAGAATTCAGGCGCAGACTGTCTGTTTCATTTCTACAAGGTGCTCTCCTTGTTTCTTGTGCCATACAAATTTTGTTGAAGAATATGCACGGCGCCGAACGTCATTAACACTGCTGATAATGATCGGCCGTGCCTTATGGATACAGGAACCACGAGAGATGTGAAAGAGAGAGAGAGAAAAATAACTTTAAAGCAGGGGGGTTCCGTTTGCACCCAGTTGCACTTCTCCCCGCTACAAATGCACATATTCGCTCATTAAATAAAGGCAGGCGCCGACAATGCTTGGTCCAGCTCATTGCGAGGGAGCCCCAGTAATTACGAATTAGGGGCAGATACTACTCCTGCTGGTTTAAAGGCTGCAGGAGTTGTAGACCCTGGGGAGATGAGGTTAGCAATCTTTGCAAGAGAAAATAGAAATTGGTGGGAGCTTAATATCTCCTGGCCCATCGGTCTCCGTGGTCTGGGAGGGAAAGTCGTGCCACGTCCTGGCCCCCTTTGCTGCTGGCGAAGAGCATCGGTGGCCACTCAGTCCTCCAGCTCAGCATACAACCATCCCGAAACGCACCGAGGGAGGACCACAAGCCAAACATGAGCAGGCATACAATCAAAACCTTAATGAACTGATAACATCTGCACACAGACGGAGCATTAGCCATCCACCGCAACACGTGGGAGTGTAAAGCAGGTTGCGTTGCTTTCAACGAGCAAGAGGCACTTGAAAGAACCAGAAAGTCTTTGAACCTTCACTGAAATTTAAAGCTGCTCTTTAAAAAGTTGCTCAAGTGTTTGGTTAACTTTTTATCTCCATTAATATTCATGGTCGTGCACCATACTTCTAATTTCCATCTACGTACAGAACGGCAGAAATGCTTCTGAAAAGAAAAAAAAAAAAATAAAAACTCTTCTTTCAGGATTTATGATCTGACTCAGAGAAGAAAATACCAGAAATCTCATGTGAGAACACTGTTCCCTGGGGATTTCTAACCAATTTTACAGACCAACACAATCTGAATAGTTTGAATCTATTCCCAAACTCCAAACCTTTTAAGATATGTATCTGACCACGAACGCCTTGTTATATTGTGCAGAAACTGTGGGTGAACAAGGGAGCACGTTATATCCTTCAGGAACTGTGGGTAAGTAAGGAGGTAGTAAAGCCTGGAATCCTCTCTAAATTGTCCAATTTATCAGTCATTCTTTTATTTTTTTGTTTAAGCCAGTTTTATATATATATATATATATATATATATAT
>VZRU01007186.1:41461-55464 GCA_013398155.1 Pedionomus torquatus | reverse complement strand
TGATGGAAAGTGGCTCAGCGAGCACTTCCACTAGCTCTCTCAGTACCCTCGGGTGGATCTCCTCTGACCCCACAGAACTGTTTATATCCAGATATTGGAGCATGTCCCTCACCATCTCCTTTTGAATTATGGGGGCTTCATTCTGCTTCCTACCCCTATCTGCCCAGCTCAGGGATCTGGGTACTCAGGGAACGACCTACTCTTCTACTAAAGACAAAGAAGGCATTAAGTACCTTAGCCTTCTCCTCATCCTTTATCACTATGTCACCTCCCACATCCAATAGAGGATGGAGATTTTCCCAAGTCCTCTTTTTGTTGCTAATATATTTATAGAAATTATTTGTACTGTTTTTAACATGCAAGACCAGGCTAAGTTCTACTTGGGCTTTGGCCTTTCTAATCTTTTCCCTGCATAGCCTTTGTAATCTCCCTGAGTGGCCTGCCCTTTTTTCCAAAGGCCATAAACTCTCCTTTTTGCCCTAAGTTATCACCATATCTCTTTGTTCAGCCAGGCTGGCCTTTCCCCCCAACGATGGGAATTGCATCTAGCTCTGGAGCCCTCAGCACAGGAAGGACATGGACCTGTTGGAAAGAATCCAGTGGAGGGCCATGAAGATGATCAGAGGGATGGAGCACAGGCTGAGAGAGCTGGGGCTGTTCAGCCTGGAGAAGAGAAGGCTGCAGGGAGACCTTATTGTGACCTTTCAGTACTTAGTGGGGGCTTATAAGAAAGATGGGGATAGACTTTTTTTTTTAATAGGGCCTGTTATGACAGGACAAAGGGTAATGGCTTTAACTACAACAAGGTAGATTCAGACTAGATAAAATGAAGGAATTTTTTATGATAAGTGCGGTGAAACACTGGCACAGGTTGCCCGGGGAGGTGGTGGATGCCCCATCCCTGGAAACAGTCACGGTCAGGTTGGATGGGTCTCTGAGCAACCTGATCTAGTTGAAGATGTCCCTGCTGATTGCTGGGGGGTTGTACCCTACTAGCTAGCTTTTAAAGATTCCTTCCAACCCAAACAGTTCTATGATTCTATGATTCTTTGAAAATGGAAAGTTCCACAGCTTCATAGAACTACAGGTTTGTTTGCTCAGTGTCTCATTTCTGTTTTCCAGGATGCCTAAGGAAGGTGGATAACCTGGAACAAATCCTTTATTTCAGAACAAAATTTCTTTGGCTGGTTTTGGCTTTAAAAAGGTAGGTAGCTGAACAAGACAGGTATCTGAAAACAGAAGCTGTATAATAACAAAAGACATGCCTTGTTTTGTCTTCCCATTTTCAAAGTATCCGTATCTATCACATTTACCACCATCATCCATCAATGTGTAGAACTGCTGTTGTACTCATGTCAGTCAGCTTTGGAAGTGTCTCTTTGAAAGTGATAGGGCGTGGGAAGTGGGAAGTGGTGAAGATCAGCTTAAGCGTTCTAGGGACATTCTGGGAGACAAACAGTTGTACAGTAGAAGTATTTTTGGGGTTCAGTTGATAAACAAAACAAAAAAAAACCCTACATTCACTCAAGGCAGAGGTTGCACAGTTCACAAATCACAAAAGCCAGGAAATGCAAACATGGTGTTTCTAACAACACCACTACTACAACTGACTGTACTTTCTGTTCCTGTTTCATGGGCTAAATATGTAGATTACTATCTTGGTATACCTTGTTTAACAAATGCCAAAACCCACTTACTATAGCCACTTTTACTTCCTAACCTAGCATAGATGTTGTTTTTCTAACATAATCTCAACAATATTATGGCAACAGTAAAATATCTTTTACATTTAATATTTGCACCATTTTGAAAGCAAAAGCTGCTTAGGTAAATGGGATTGAAATTATGTAGTTAATAATGATAGTGTTTAAAGAGTTCAAATCAGATGTGAAAGCACCTGTAGTGTGCTGATGAGGGAGGAGCTAAAGCAGTTCAAATTTTCTGGACTAGAGTAAGAGGACGTAAATGATTCATTTTTCATAGGTAAAATTTTTATTTTAATTCAAAATTAAAGAAACCCCCCAAGTATAGCTTTTCCAAAGACTTAAAGGTTTTGTGCCTGGCCTCTAATACTGTTCCATTTACAAATAATCTGCAAAAGCCTCCAAAATTATTATTTGGACAAGAAACGAAGACACAAATCTACTGCAGTGTTATGGTTTCACTTTAAGACACATTCTTCATAATATTCATTATTAAACATAAGTGGCCTATTAAACATAAGTGGCCTGTTAAACTAATGAAGTTTCAGCTACCCAAAAGCAACTTTACATAAAATTCAAAACTCCACAGAAATCTCAAATACTATATAAATAAAAACATAAAAATGTTAGTTCCATGTGAGTCTTGTAGCTTCTGTATTTGATTAGAGGTCTAATCAAATGAGCCCATTTCCTATCCCGGGAGGAAAGAGAGTGCAATGCAAACAGAGAAGAGAGTGGAAATTCAGTGAAAGAAGGGTGTATTAAGGAGACACAAACACCAAAGCAAAAAAGCAGATATTCCTAAGTGAAAGCACCGTTGTTTATAATCAGTTTCAACTTAAGCTTCTGTTCACTACTAGGTTTATGACATAATTCATTTAACTTCTTTTGGTTTCCTAAATGTTTCTTCTTCATTGCTTTCATCTCTGGACTAGCTTCTACTGAAATCTGGCTGTTAACATGGCTTGATGTCAGCTGATAGAGCAGACAGAGAATCTTTTCAAGTCCTTTCCTTCCCTGGAAGAGCAAACCAGACAGCCCATGCTCTGTTCTTGTCCCACTGAGCACAGCAGGAGTTTTTTCTGCCACTTCTCCTTCAATTTTCTTTCAATAATTACAGGAGGCAGGTTAATTAAAACCAAGCCTGTTGTGCATAGCATTAAGTAATGTTAACAATGTCCTATAATATCTATTACAGAAACACGGGAAAGATGCCAGGGAATTGAATGGAGCTAATTTTGTTGTGTGATCTAGAACAGAACATACAGTATTGTAATGGTGACAATGGAGCGCAGCATCTGACAGCCTGATATTACACTTTCTAATGCTGTGATGCTGTTAATGTAGCGTAAAAAATCAGTTGGACGAAGTAGGTAGATGAAGAATAACAAGCAAATAATAAATAAACCCTAAGAAGACATGTCTCTTGTAATCTACCTTATTTTATAATACAAATAATGGTAAGCATTTAATTGCATATAAAAAGTAGGTACCATTCTACAAATACTTAAAACTCTTGGCTTTTCATGTATTTATGTTTATACATAAGCTATGGCAAAATGCTTCAAAGGCTTCAGAAGGACAGTTCCCTAAGTATGGACTATTCAAGAGAGTAGTGATTTTCAAGATTTGCATAATTTACTATATATCAGTCAAAGAGGACTCAAAGAGGACAACGTTTACAGAGAACATTTCCTGTTAGCTTCAGAATTATTTTTAAAGAAACCAGGTGCACATATTCTCTTTATACTTTAATTAAAATACTTTCCCATGTGAGATGGTTGTTCTTTGTGACATTATAGCAAGCTTTCTCAAGTTTGTAAACAAAAGATGTTGGCCTGATACTCATTAACCCACGCTGGTGATATCACTTCATAATCAGTCTCCTAAGCTGATTCTGAAATGTCTTTTAGATAATGAAATTTTTACATTGAGGTCAGGATCCATTCAATCTAACTACAGTTGGAGTACATCTACATGTGGGGCAGTGATCCTTGGTTTCTTTTACAGTCACTGCAGCCAAATTTACAACTCTAGGGCATGAAACATTTGATCTTTTTCAAACCTCTCCCTTTAAATTAGTATACATATAGTGCTGCCTTTCCTTATTTTTGGAATGAGAGCTGCCACAGTGGGTCTTTGTTAAGTCTTTATACTATGGCTTAAGAATGCACTGCTCCCAGTAGAGATACTAACCCCATAGATACACTTCTATGTTTTCACTCATCAGAATTCACAGTCTGGCATTAAACTCACTGGCCATATAAACCAACACGCACTGGCTTATTACCGCCATGCAAGTACAAATTTCCTTGTACTGAAGGACAGTAAACTCTGATTGTTGAGCAGCTGGGAGGTAGTAAAACATGAAATTGCCACATGAACTCATTTCAAAATACAAGAGACATAACCATAGCTAGCAATGTAGTTAGCAGCACGGTAATTTCTGCTCTTAAAAGCAATGGAATTTTCTTTATCTCTGATTGTTATGTACAAGAATTAAGCTCTGCACAGTCTCTGCTTTCAACATCTGACAGTTGGCTCACAGGAGAGCTGTTCTGGCTCACAGGGGAGGTTAGCAGGAGAGTTTCTCAGAGATGGTTTGCAGGAGAGGAGGAGAATTAAGAGGAAAGAAAGAGAGAAAGAGAGTGAGAGAGAAAAGGAAGAAAGAAAGAAAGAAAGAAAGAAAGAAAGAAAGAAAGAAAGAAAGAAAGAAAGAAAGAAAGAAAGAAAGAAAGAAAGAAAGAAAGAAAGAAAGAAAGAAAGAAAGAAAGAAAGAAAGAAAGAAAGAAAGAAAGAAAGAAAGAAAGAAAGAAAGAGCAGAGCTTTCCTTCCTTGTCTTTGCAGGGTGGCTCTACTGTATTGATTTTAACTAAGTTTCATCCTATTTCTACCTCTTCATAGATATGACTTCATCTATCTCACTTCAGAGGTGTCTGAAGGAAAACCTTGACATTCAGGGCTCCTTATGCAGTCAGTGGAGGCAGAATGCCTGTCAAGAGGCAGTTCAGATCACAAGAATAAAAGACTCCCTCTGAGGTACAATGTAGAAGTGGATCAATGAGGCTTTTAATTTAGATGCCATACTTATTTGGCTAAAATTAGATGAGAGTGATTTCAGGCAATAGTGCTTTGGATACAGAGAACTGGAATGGTTTCCTTGAGTAACTACAAGTCATTAACAGCTCTCATAATATTTATTAACAATTATTTTCTTGATTCCTGTCTGAAACCCAGAAATATCAGGAATATTTTTCTAAATTTTCTGCTGTATTGAAAGCCTTGTTGGATACTTACTCATGATGTACTCTAAAATGTTAGATCAAAGTAAGAAGTTAGATCAAAGAAGTTAGATCAAAGTAAAAAGTCTTGCAAATTATCATGAGTGATTTAAAGTAAAGGTCCAAATATTTAGACATTAATCAGAAATTTAGGCTTTGGAGTAAACATTGTTTGGTACATCTGTGTTTAATTAATTATATGGCCCTTTTATTTTTTTAAATTTTTTTTCAAGACTCTTGATTTAGTAGTGCATCACGTCCTGATTAAAAACTTGTACTCTACGGTATAAATAGAACACATGTAAGATGAATTAAAAATTGGCTGGTGTTGTTCAAAAAGTATCTGTCTTTAGGGAATGACCAATGAACATGTGTGGATTTTTCTAGAGACCGGAAGCCTGCAGCTGTTCTACATTTACATTGACAATGTATGGGTGGCATAACAGGTTTGGGGATGGGGTTGTCTAGAGGCCTTTGTAACTCAGAGCTATTTAAGGAAATAATGCTTCAATATGGTAAAATATAAAGTTAAAAGTTTAGCAGTGGGAATGAGTGCACAGTATGGGGAAACAGCCCCAACTCTGGAAGGACTCAAGGTCATACAGGGTGCAATTGCGGTGTTAAAGTGGTCCTGCTCTCCTGCCCTCCATGTTTAGAGGGTGTGCTGGAGCGAGCTACAGGTCTGTGTCTGCTTAGATTTTCCTGGTATGAAAACTGAACATATGGGGGGTGGAGAGTGGGAAGAAAAGCGTTTAATGAACGATCATCAGGCAGAGTCAACACAGGTTAACAAATGATAAGTCCTGTTCAACTAATTCAACTAATGTGACGTGATTGTATCATAGGTCACTTGCCTAGCGGATGAAGAGAAGGCGGTGGATGTAGTTTTTCTGGATTTTACTAAGCCGTGGTGCACTGGGTGAAGAACTGGCTGAAAGGCAGAGTTCAGAGGGTTGTAGTGAATGGAGCTACAGCTGGTGACCTAACACCAGTGGTGATCCTCAGGGATCAATTGTAGGACCAGTTCTGTTCAATATATTTATCAATGATCTGGAAGCAGGAGCTGAATGCAGCATTAGCAAGTTTGCTAGTGATACCAAACTGGGAGGTACTGTGACCCCTGTTTAACTTTTGGTCAGCACTGAAGTGTTGATGCAGTTGGACTAGATGTTCATTGTAGGTCCCATCCAACTGGAACTATTCTATTCTGTTCTATTCTGAGAATAAGGGAAAAAAGTAAAGACAACAGCGATTTTCCAGATTTTATCAAGACTGGAAGTCAACATGCAGCCATAACACATGGCAATTCAAGAGCTGGGAAATGCTCTCAGTACATGGTACCTCAAACCAGGACAGTGCCACAACACAAATGTAACAGAACTGCTCAGGAAACAGTAAGATCGCAGGTTGTTTTACAGAATGTTGTAAAACAAGCTGGCAGGTGTTGCAACCTAAGGAAGTCCTTTTATTTCTTTATAAAATGTAGCTTGGGGCACCACAGTTCAAGAAACACATTGATAAACTGGAGAAAGTTCAGCACAGGGTCCTGAAGGTCGTCAGAGGTCTGCAGCAGTCACCCTGTGATGAGCAGTTGAGGAAGCTAGGCTTGTTCAACCTGGAGGAACAGCTTCAAGAGGATCTTGTCGCAGCCTTCCAAAACATTGGAGGAGCTTATTAAGAAGATGGGGCCAGAGTCTTCACTGAGCTGCACAGAAGAGAACAAGACAATGTTTATAAATCGAAACAGGGCTGGAACATACTGAATATAAAGAAAAAAAGAACAGGTTGTCCAGAGAAGTTTTGGAATCTCTGTTCATGGAGGTTTTCAAGACTCAACTGAATAAAACCCTGATCAATCTGGTCTGATTTCAGTGTCCACCCTGCTTTGAGCAGGAGGTTGGACTAGATGATTTCCTGAGGTTCCTGCTTACCTGAATTGTTCCGTTATTCCATTATTTTGATACTTAAGTTTTCATGTGGAAAAAAAACAAAGAAATTGAAAAATCCAAACAATGATTTAAAAACTGGGGGAAAAAAATTACTTATATTGACATACATATAGTTCCAGTTCTTTAGTTCAAAATACGTACTATAAATAAATTCAATAGTGCACATATTGCTTTCACAAATAAGTACACTGGAAGCACTGCACATACACTTTCACACAGCAAAAGTATGGAAACAGACATCTGTGGAAAATGTGCCCTTTTAATAAAGTGCATCTGCCCAAATCTTACACAGCACCACTGGTAATAATGCATTTTATTTTTATAGCATCTTTCATTTTGGACTTCAAAGTACTTGGAGATTGATAGATAAACACAGAGTTAATTCTGAACTGGCTGGTGTCTCTTTGTCTTTAATGGATTTAATTTGGGGATAAAAAATGAATGTGTATGTCCTGAATGAGGAATATGCCTGGGAAGTCTGTTTATTTTCCTGAGTTGTTGGTTAGCAGAACACCACATGGCCCCAAACTGTTAAAAATATTCTTGTTTTGCACTGCATATTTGTTCTGGAATACCATGGTGGAAATTCCAGTAGCAACTTTGCGCCAAACACATCCCTCTGGTTTCAGCAGTCTTCACCAAGCTTTGTACCTCTTCCTAATCCCTGGCCAGGCAGCTGTGCTAAGTGACCCAGCAGGTCTCAGAGCCTTTTCCTTCTGTGTGATTCTGCCCAGGTTAGGAGCTAGATCTCACTTAGCAGCCCTGAGGCTGTCAGTAGTTCTCCCCATCTACGTAAGCAGTGACTAGAGGTGGCAGCAACATGCACTCTCTCACTATCTTCATGTCTCCTTCAAAGGCTGATCTCTAGCTGTCCTTGCCTTTTGGGGCAGGAAAATGGAGAACATACTGTGAGAACTCAGAGCTCAACAGGCACATACTCAGTTACTTCATGGAGCTCCTCTCTGTTCAGCTGGTTTACTATACAACTGAACACACAGGCCAGAATGTCAGTCACACAGACTGCTCTCAAATACAACTTAGGAACTTGTCTGAGAAAAGAAATGTGGGAAGAGGTTAAAAATCCATAAAATGTTCTGCTGCACTAGGCCAAACTGAGCAGAGTACAAATTATGTGTTATGGGAAATTAGTAGAAGACAATGACTTAAAGTACTAAAAAAATAGAGTGGAAGCAAGTACAGGTAGCCTGAGAGGAATACAGAGAACTTGTCCAAGGAGCCAGAGATCAGGTTGGGAAAGCTAAAGCCCTGACCGACTTAAAGCTGGGCAGGAACATCCAGGGCAATGACAAAAGCTTCTACAGGTACATCAGTGAAAAAAGAAAGACTGGACAATATCTGACCCCTCCCTGGAAGGAGACAGGAGAGCTGGTTACTCAGAATACAAAGAAGGTCGAGGTACTCAGTGACTTTTTTGCCTTGGTCATCACCAGTAAGTGCCATAACCACACCACCCAAGACACAGAATGTAAAGGGCAGAATGAAGAACTGCCCAATGAAGAAGATGACCAGGTTTGTGTCCATCTAAAGAACCTGAAGGTGCATGAGGAAACTCTTCTCAGGCACATGGAAAATAAGAAGGTGATTGGTAACAGCCAACATGGCTTCACTAAGGGCAAATGTTGCCTGACAAATTGGTGGACAAGGCAAGGCAAGGGCATCACATCAACTACCTGTACTTGTGCAAAGCAGCTGATGCTGTCCCACACAATATCTTTAAATCAGAGAGACACGGATTTTAACGGGTGGAACACTCAATGGATACAGAATGGATGGACACACTCAAAGAGTTGCAGTCAACAGCACTTCTCAAGTGGAGAAAAGTAATGACTGATGTCCCTCAGGGATCCATGTTGGACTGGTACTGTCTAATATCTTCATCAATGACACAGACAGTGGGATTGAGCACACCATCCGCAAGTTTGCTGATGACACCAAGCTGTGTGGAGTGGCCACAAAGATGATAAGGGGGCTGGAGTACCTCTCCTGTGAGGACAGGCTGAGTTGGGGTTGTTCAGCCTGGAGAAGAGAAAGATCCAGAGACACCTTATGAGGGCCTTCCACTACATACAGGGGGTCTACAGGAAAGATAGAGGGACTCTTTATCAGGAGTGTAGCGATTGAATGAGGGGTAATGGTTTTAAACTGAAAGACAGGAGATTTAGATTAGATATTAGGAAGAAATTAATTCCTATAAGGGTGGTGAGGCACTGAAGCAGGTTGCTTAGAGAAGTTGTGGCTGCCGCACCCCTGGAGGTGTTCAAGGCCAGGCTGGATGAGGCTTTGAGCAACCTGCTCTAGTGGGAGGTGCCCATGGCAGGGGGGCGGGAATTCAATGATATTTAAGGTCTCTTCCAACCCAAATCATTCTACGATTCTATGAAAACTGCTTTTTGAGTATTTATTGCTTGAAACTAGATGTCAGCTGTCACTAAAATCTCATGTCCATTCTTTTGTTGTCTAGATGTGGAGAGCAGAAATGTCACAGCAGCAGAGTGCCATTAGAGACTGCTCTTGTTCATGAAGGCGACAGATACTGTGATGTGAATGATATTCCCTCCTAAATTTTTAATAAGTGGAGAGTGCTTAGAGCATAGGACATGTGCTGGTTGGTTGAGTGACAAAAATATCTGAAAATTAAAATTAATGTATTTTCCTTTCTTTATTCATGTTAAATAAGGAATTCTCAGAGTTTAACTCTGGAAGAATAGGAGTCACATGATTGCATCATGCTGACATTCACAAAATCGGTGCTATCCTTGGAGGTTCTGTTTAATGAGAGGATTAATCTGCAGGCGAAAGTGTTGGCCCTGCCAATGACAGTTGGACACACGCAGGTGTTTTCAGGACTTTGACTGAACATTAACTGCAAACACTTGGTTTTGCTTGTTATAATTGAGTGCTCACAAAAATGTTAAGACTCGTAATTAGGTGATAAGGTCTTTGGTCCAGAGATGATAGTTACTTCGTCTATAAAGGCACCTTGAATCATTTGGAGGCTTGAAGAAATAGGGAATTTATCTTGTGACGTAGCTAAGACTACAGCACAACTAACTTCTCTGCTCTTCACATTTCACTCTCTTAATCCAAAGTTAATTTCAACGTGATGTGATGAAAAACTACTTATGGAGAAGCTGTCTGTTACTTCACATTTTCATAAATTAAATGTCAAAAGTACAACATGCATGTGTTATGACTTCCAAATTATTTTGCCTTTTTTCCAGTAAGTTTAGTTGAAGATCATCTTCTGCACGCACTTGGATGTCACGGTGATTTAAAGACTTTATTATTCGAAGGAATTCTGCAAGGAAAACAAATACGGTATTAGCACAAGGATATCAGAATGATGATGCTGGGTTTGGCCACATCGTCAGCAGTGGCCAGCAGTGGATGCTGAAGCTGAGAAAGAGGATGAGCTGATGTGATGCTTCCGCAGAGCCTCCTCTTCTCCAGCAGCTGTAGTGACAGACATCTAATGATCCCAAAGGATTCTTTAAAATCTCTCACAGGGGATCATAGGGATTAATTTCAAACACCGATATGCATCTGTGTCTGTTGATTGTCAGCTGGTGCAACTGGTTTCTCTGCAGACTTCTGTCAGGGCTGGTGGTTTCCGTACGTTGATCTCAGTGTACGTAATAATCATGTGGCTGATGCAGCCATTCTTTAATTTGTTTTAATATTTGTAATTATTTTGAACAAGTGTGGGCCAAAAGTTAAGCCATGCATAAATTAAGATGGCAAAATGAAAGTCTGGAAAATCTCTGTGAATCCAGCCATTAAATTGTTTAGATTTTTCAGACAGAAATATAAAAATTTAATGTGATCCAACATGGATCACACAAAGAAAACATTCTCTCAATTGGTAATGGGCACCATCTGTAAAACTGAGACCACAATCTGCCTCTGGATCCAAGTCTGCCAAATGTTCTAAGATACAAGAGCATTAGATTACAAATCAAGATCATATTTGACTTAAATAATCACATTTAACTTTCATAAACCTCTAAATCCAGACTTTCATTTCACTTGGACACCCTTGGTGTTTAAATACATTAATTTTTCAGCATTTTAAATGGGTTTTACAAGAATATATTGCCACAGGTAAGGTTGATTACACACTGATCACAACAGAACCCAAAACAATGCCCAACAAGAACAGAATGTTCAGAACCATTAGGTTGGTCTCTACACATTTTCAGACTCCTGAAAGTTGTTGCTAATGTCTATGACCTTTATGAATTTTTTAACATAAACAGGTACCAGTCCCCTCATTTTAAGAGTAAAAACAGTTTTTTACACTGTTTTTTAAAATGACAAAAATTTGGATGTCAAGTTCCAATGTCATAATTTTCAGATGTACTAAGCAACTACAACTCAAGCTGAATTCAGAAGATGCTTGCTCAAGAAGAGCAAGTAAGATGCCTTTAAAATCACTGCCCTCAAAATAAATTATGTTAACATTGTTTAGAACAGACCTTCTAAAATTGGTCCATAGGAATAAGATTTTCAACTCAGCCAAGTTAGCAATATTGCATACGAAACCTTTTCCTTTTAAGCTAAGTAGACACATCAATCAGGAATAGAAAGCACTCAGCAGCTTCCAATATGCGAACAGTTTAATGATTTATGTCTTTATTCATTGTATAATTCAGGTTTTTCACCAAAAGCATAAGGGTCTTGACCCTGTAATAGAGTCCACAATAAAATTATATGGTACAGTACCTATTTATGTATATTAAAAATTCTGAGTACCCAGAAAATCTGTAGACCACGATGTACAACTACACAGAAGAAAATGTATCACCAATTTATTAGCATTAAATTTCTAGGAATTTGTTTATTTGGCAAAAATCAATATGTAGTAGTTAAGTCAATTATTTAGACACTTGCAAGTCTAAAATTAGCCAAACTAAATATTCTTGGGATCAGACCAAATATTAACATAACTCAGAAGCTACCTAAGAGATAGGAAGAGAAAGTAGAAAGAAATGATTAGTGGTATTAAGCAGATAGGAAAATCAGATTTCACATTAAGGCCTGTGGTATAGGTGAATAGGAAAGGGGCTAACAATCCAGCAGCAGCACTTGCAAATGAGTTATTAAAGCAAAGCAGTTGAGCTAAGACAAAGAAGTCGGTAAGTCTTCCATGCTACTAAGGGAATAGTCACTAAAATGGCAAATGACTAATGACATAATACTAATGGCAAATTACTATCTTAAGGGAAAAAAACCCCAATTTATAATGCATGTTATGGGATTCTAAATTAACTCTTTGATAATCTCAAAAAATGGAATTGGGCATTACCTACCCCAAACAGTGTGATAACAGCTCTGTTTAATCTGCACAACGCCAGAAAGATGACTGAGGTGTTAGGAAACGTGGAAGAGAATGAAAAGTAATTCTGGAGAAATTAGGCATGTGCTGTTGCCTTTCCCACAACATGACTGTGGGTCACCTCAGTCCAAAGAAGGGTATTCTCAAACTGAAGACTCAAAAGCCACAACAGAAGTTGGAGTAATTCTCAGAGGAATAATGATGGAAAAGTTTTGAACAGGTTATCTCAGAAGATGAATATACTATACAAGTATAAAACAATGAAATGTTGTTCAGGATGTTGCACAGGATTGATGCACAAACCAGTAGCAGAGCAGTGTGCAACGTAAACAGAAAATTGGTAAAATCAAAAAGGTCAAGCAGTTCTTCTCACAATACTGTGGAATTTGCTGACGATGCATTCATGAGGTCAAGGGTTATTAAGGTTTTAGACATTGGTTGCACACTTAATTCAGGTTCACAAAAACACCTGTTACTAACAGTTCAGGCTGAGGGTACCACACCCTGAATTCTGTGTTCAGTTTTGTGCCTGTCACTGATGTTGAGATGCTGGATTGCGAGCAAAGAGTAACAAAGTTGAATGAATAGTTTAGAGCACAAATCTTACGATGAGTGGCTGGGAGAACTGGGGTTTAGTCTGGGAAAATGAGGATGAGGGGAGACCTTATCACTCTCTACAGCTGCCTGAAAGGAGTTGTAGCAAAGTGGGGTTTGGTATCTTCTTCCAAGTAACACATGATATGACAAAAGGAAATGCCTCAAGTTGCATCCAAGAAGGTTTAGGACAGGTATTAGGAAACATGTCTTCACTGAAATGGTTATCAAACACTGGAACAGGATACCCAGGGAAGTGATGGAATCACCATCCCTGAAGGTGCTTAAAAGATGGGTAGATGCTGAGGGATAAGATTTAGTGGTAGTTTCGTCAGAGTTAATGTAACAATTGGACTTGATGATCTTAAAGGTCTTTTCCAACCTAAATGATTCTGTGATTCTACTGCAGTAGGGGTAACACAGCATATTTCAGGATTTATGACAACACACACTGGTGTCCCAATGAGAGAAAATTACTCAACGCCTGCCTGATCTTGGACTTCTTACGCCTTTTTCTGTGAAATACCTGATACTGGCTGTGTGAAGGCACTAGATTAGACTAGATGCATGGTTCTGGTGAACTTTTAGCAAACCCGTACCTTTTTGTCTGGAACTATTGGGATCAGAAGCTGTGTAACACAGGGCTTGCAATATAATGGCCTGAAATGGCTCCTACTTGCAGTGATGAACTGGGGACTGTTAACCATTGAAGTGAAAAACAGGAGACACAACGTAGGCTATATAAACTTGCTGCACAGTGCATCCGAAAGGAGAGGACTGTTATACCTTCTTTTTTTTTTTGCTGACATGCATTCGGTTCATGTCAGCACAGGAATAATAAATGCTTGGNACAGTGGGGCGTTTTCAGGTGTTTCATTGCATTTTTTTTCTGGAAAAAAAAAAAAAAAAAGCTGAAAAAAATCAATAGCAAGTGCAGTACCAAAGAGGACAGTTGTTAAGCAAAATCTACAACACTATTAGAGGGAAATATATGATGAATCGACCCGTTAGGGCAGCAGCAGAGGTGTTTTTAAGGCGCTGGGCGTTACGAGGTGCAGTTCTACCCCCGGCTGCGTTGCGGCCGAAGGCTCCGGCGGCGGCGCCGTCCGCCCTGGCTCCC
>VZRU01007186.1:28353-40709 GCA_013398155.1 Pedionomus torquatus | reverse complement strand
TCCCTGTGTTTCTAACAGCCTTAACTCCCCCACCATTTGAACTGTCTGCGGTTTTCCCAAAGGCTGTGCCCGACAGCGGGTGGGCACAGCCCGTCCCGTCCCGTCCCCACACAGCTGGGCACGGACGGCAGAACGGGGTCAGTCTGGCTCCCCAGCGGGAGACCTGGCTGCAGAGGTGGACAGCAGAATCCTGCACTGTCAAGGCAGCGAAGAGAGCCAAGAATAGAGAACGTTTCATGTGAAATCGCAGTAGTAACATTCTTTTGAGAACGTGCGTAAAGAAACAAGTGCTAATATTAAGGCTGTTTTGCAGACGCTGCCACTAACCATTTCTTACCACGCAGGCTGATGAATGAAACCAAAACAGCGAGAGGAAGCATCCACTTTCAAGGTCTAAACTTGATGCTGTGACTGATACAGTTCAGAGTGCTTGGGCTAATTTATGAGTCAACTTTGTGTTGAGCGCACATAGTCTGATTTACTTACATGCCTAAAATTTAAGGATGTGTGAGTGTTGTTGGATCATGGCCTTATTACCTGTATTGTTCAATTTCTGCACAAAACCCTCTAATGTTACTTCCACGCTGCTTCATAGGGATTTATGAAATTTAATACCGGTACAATAGCCTAAAAATGGTAAACCTTTATATGCCTATGAATTTTACTGCCTTTGCATTGAGAATTCTACCGGCTTTTATGATACATTAAAAATGCTGAGCATTGGTGTATTGAAGTTTCAGTGTTCATAAAAGAATTTTTGGTTACATACTTCGGCACAGTTCTTTCTGCTGGTCTAATGACAGAGTTACTGCTGTTGTTGCATCACAGCTAGAATTACATTGTAGCAATGAGACTCACAAGAATATATTCTATGCTTTAAAGTTTGAAATAAAGCCAGCAGGGTTTAATTTACCTCAGACATTGTGTTAAAATATCAGTAGGGTAGGGGTTTTGTTTGTTTGTTTTAGTGACTATTGGTATCTTCCCCATATAAAGACAAGGACCACGCTTTACAGACACGAGTGTGTGACTTACGCTGGGTTTATTAAAACTTTACAGGCTGTCAGCTGAGTTTCTATGGCTAAAGAGAAGTATATTCATTTTAAAATCTCATATGGCATATGTCCACAGTGGCAGCTATGAGTAGTAAACGGAATAATACGAGTAAAAAAGCGCTTTCCATGTGGATCAAGAAACCTGTATTTAGAATCTGTAGTGCTGAGAAGAGTGACTGAAGAGAGAGTGAAGATGCCTTAAAAAGTCTGGGCCGGATTCTGAACAACTGCGCCTGGATGAAGAATCCTTGCTCTCATAATGGGTCTTGATGACAGTGAAATTATTTATGTGGGTTATGTACTATTTGTATGACAAAGAATGTGCAAGACTGGAGTCTCTACAGTAAAGCTGTCCCAGGACAAATTCTTCTTGAAGTTTTATTTTGCAATAGTTAGTTGGATGAACTTTTCCTTTCCTCTTTCTGAGTACAATGAAGTGGAAACTCACTTCTTTGACGAGGTACTCTCTGTTGATCCAAACAGGGATGAGTAAAGGTATTTATCAGTTCCCCAAACTGTATTTACAAGTGTGATCTGAACCCAAAATAAGGACCATATGCTTTGTATTTAGTACAGAATGTTTGAACAGTGTGCAGTGCTGTCTTCAGCAATCTCTCCATGGGCCACTGAAGTACAGTCACTTCTGTCGTAAGCATAGCGAGGTGCCAAATAGGTTTTGTATATGTTTAAGTTGGCTGGAAATAAAAATTCTCAACAACGTTGTTTTCCAAAAAATGACAGGCTTTGTCCAAAATTTCATCTTAGTATGTTTTAAGTACTTTATTTAGTACCGCTGAAAACTATTTCTTGAGAACTTGTGGCAGATTTATTGAATCACTGATAGATCAGTAGAAGAGTATTCTAACAGAAAAAAATTCAGTTAGCAAGTCTGGAAGTATGACTAAGATACTGAACTTGAAAATTGTGCAATTTGTGTTCTTGTTACCTCTCCATACAGAAAATTCTTCTGATTAGCACTGGGGATTTGAACAGATTAGAATTTTTTTTGACTTATGACCCTGTCTTATTTTCCCATTTTGTTTTTAGTGTTTACTGATTATGTACGTATAGTGAATTTAGATGCAAAGGAATTAATAATTCTCATCTCAAATGTCTTGGGGGAAAAAAAAAGTAAATTTGCTGCGAAAATCCTGAAATGTTTTAATCTCAACATTAAAAGTGATCTTAATTTTTAAGGGAGTCATCCTACTGAAAATGTTTCATAAGCATAAATGAAATGTGTACAGGGTAAAAAACAAGAATCTGAAAGTAGGTTTCCAGGTTCATATTTAGAGTCTTAAATAAGTGACCTGGTTTTTCAAAGCTGCTGAGCGACCAGCTGTGCATGTGACATCCACTGGAGTTCCCAACTACTTCTGTTCCAGAAGCAGACCTGTTACTTGGCATCAGCAATGTGAAATTTTAAAAAGCTCTTTTTGTAGAGCTTAGAGTTGGTCAACTTTATTAAGTTGGCTGCCTAAAGTACTGTTCTAGGACATCCTCATGTTGCCTGTGTGTCACCTTCCTTACATAGGTTTTGGCAGAAGAAAGCCTTGCTTACTTAGTGAGGTCACTGAGGGACCTGAGACGTTGGCTGGCAGCCTTGTTGCACTCTCGCTTGGCTATTAACTGACTCTATTTTATGTCGTAAAGTTCAGTGAGTATTTATAAAACAGAATCCCTGGTTCTACTACATGTTTGGCAAATCCAATTCTTAGCTAGAAGGCTTTTGCTGCTTGTTCGCCTCTATTTTAGCTTACAATGTACCTTCTCTGGAAATACTGACAGATACTTTTTTGTATCAAAAAAACAGAAGCAATATTTAAACATGAGCCAGATCTTGGATAGCAAAGTGTTTTGATAATGTATTCTACTGCATATTTTCAATATATGTATTTCTCTTTTGACTGTTAATGCAGTTTTATGATCTAAAGTATAGGTAATTTTCTGTGTTTTTGCCGCATATTGAACAAAAATTGGTTGTGTTAATACACAATAACTTGTTAAGGATAAATTATCAGCTAGCATAGTCTCAAAATAATTTCTTTTTTTCCTTTTTTTTTTTTAAGAGAACTCTGTTGATTTCCATGTCTCCTATGTCTCCTATTTATGTGTCCATGTCTCCTGTTATTCCTAGTCCATTGTTGCTTTCTTTTTCTTCACATATATTGCCACAAATGCCAGGCAAACTATCTTCTCTTAGTTTCTTTTTCAAGTAATAGCTGTAAACATGACATATTCACAAATGACAAAGGGAAAGTATTCCCTTGGTTTGTATTTTTTTTTTTCCTTAGTATTTTAATAATGTAGAACTACCTCTGTGGATCTCTAGGCAACTAAAGTCACACTAAATCTACTTTTCTTCTCAACATTTTCCCCAATTACATGTTCCTGTTGAGCTTATTTGTATGTGAAACAAACAAAATGGCAGTGTTCTGTGCAAGAATTTCTTGTTATTGCATAACTTAATTTGGTTTGAGTTCTTGACTTGAGAACCATTAATCTAAGCTGTAACATCAAAATGCAGAAGTGTTTCTGTTATTTTTGCAAATTATAGCAGTAGTATACAAAGCTAGTGTAGCAGAGCACAGAAACTTGCTAATACTATGTCATAGCTTTACCTTTTGATAAGATAAAATCATAATCTGATGATGAATTTTAATGTAGTAGTTTTTCTGTGTTGTGTAACACTTACTAGGATGTTGTGAGGGAAAGCTGGATGCAATTAAAGGTTTTATTAGTCAGTGACATTATTTGGAGATTATACAATTTCGCTGAATCTTACTCTGAGAAAATAATCCTTGATTAAGAAGTTAGTTTCTTTTTCTTTATTGTGGAAGGTAAAAATTGTAGTTTCTATTTTAGAGTTAGAAGTTTTCCTATGAGGTGCAAATGGGATTGCTACTAGTACCAAAGAGCTGTTATTTTAATTTAAGGAGTTATGAGAAAAATGTTATTTTTTACAAGTCAGCTTTTGTTAGCAGTGTTACATTTCTGTTGGCATTCATGAACTACTGAGTGGGCCTTTTTCAGGTTTTGTGTGAAGGATGCAGTTTTGTAGCTAAGCCAATCTGAAATACCTGGTTGCAGGATTGGTAGTTATTTGTGAAGGGGTGTACAAATAAGATAAAAAAATTGCAGGAATAGTAGAAGCTCAGGCAAAATCCAGTGGCATTAGGCCATTAAAGAAACTCTCTGTATGCGACTGTTGAAAGAGACAACAGAGACATGAGAATCCTGCCACCTGAATGGTCAATGGCACTTGACAAATAGAATAAACAACAGCTGTTTGCCAGCTCTGTGATGAAATACTTAAAGTACAGGTTTTCATATGACTCTCAGTTAAGCCTAATTTTAAAATCTAGTACAAAGAAGAGCTTTTAATATCATGTAAAGTATCTAACCTTTCATTATATAGGGTGTTAGGTTAATTTACTGGAAAGTGGTTGCACTTTTCTTCAACACTAACTGGCTAGTCACTGAAGGAAGTATTGGCTAGTCACTGAGCAGGAATTCAAGAATCTGGGTGACATTTCATGTTTCTGGTACCACAGAAAGCCAAATTCCTTAAATAGTTACTCAGTTTTTTAATAAGCTAAAGGGGATCACTAACGAATGAAATCAAATTGAACGGAACATGAATTTTAATGAGAAAATCAGTTTCTGCCTGTCCATTTCTTGGACATTGCTAAGAATGGAAGAGAAAAATGTGATTCACGTGTAAGAACTGATGTCAGACTCTGATGCTTGCATTTTAGCACTTTAGTGCATACATAAAATCAGTTTGATTTTTATTTGATGGACATTCGTAGCTTTCACTGGAGTAGGCAATCCTGAGTGATACAAAACCTTCTATCTACTGTTACTTTTTATAGATGTAGGTTTCTAACTTTATATCTAAAGATGTGAAAGTTTGATACAGATATGATTTAAGATATTTTCAGACTTCTGGCAAGTTTGTTAATGGTGAAGATGCAATAGAATTTATTTTCTTTTTAATCTGAAAATGTAAAAATGAACTTCTTAAAAGTCAGAAAAAACTTCCATTGAGATCCCAAATTCCTATGTTACCCTGTTAAAGATTTGACGGATTTTTGCATTGCTTTGGGAGGAATAGACCAACAGCACTGTCAGCCACTTTTGACATATGAATTCAGGCATATGACTGCCTGAAAATTGGAAAGTGATGTGGGCTCATTTTCTGTTCTTGTGTCCCTCGCCCTCAAAGGTTAAGGAATATTTATCAGTTCTTTGGGCAAGATGGAGCAAAAATAGTAAACTGTAAAATATTGAAAACCATCAAGTACCCTGCTTATTTTTTAACATGAAATATTTACAGCTGTAGGAAAAGCAATAGCCATAAAAGTGAAGAGTGGAATGTCACAGAAAAGGCTGAAGGACTCATTCTCTTAATGGACAATGTTGGCTTTTGAGATACAAGCAAAGTTGGTGAAAGTAATTTTACATTATTTCTTGCATATCATCCTGACTAGTGCTTCCCAGGCTTAGGCAGCAGCCAGCAAGTATTCTTCCCAAAATACACCTCTGTTTTCTTTCAAATGGAACTGTATAAGTGCAGTCTTCATCAGGGCATGTGATCCACCATGATTTGCAAGTTGACTGTGTGTACATTGCTAGGTGGAGTGCTGAGCAGAGTGATGGAGCCGGGACGGCTGTGCTGGATGAGTGGAGCAGAGGAGAACAGGCACCAGCCTGAGACTTGGCTGCGCTTCATGTCAAGGCCAAAGCGTGTTTGATAGTGCTTGTGCACAGGACAGGAGACTGGAACCTGGAGACCATGCAGTTAAGATCTCAATCAAGGGAACTGATTTTGAACTCTGAATGTAGCAAGCATTAGGCCAAGACCTTTCTAATTCAGCAGTTTCAGAGGAACTATTGTGAAGAAAAGAGAGCCCAATCCGTGGTGATTACTCATGGTCAGGCAGACAGGTTCTATGTCTGGACTCTTGGCTGAGGCTGGTGGATTAGTCCAGTCCCTGCAGCCCATTTGGCAGGTTTTTCTGGTAACTTTTCCAACAGCCCATTTTCATCCACAAGTGCCAAGCTGCTAAGGACCAGAGCAGTCCAGTCTTAACCAGGCACTGGCCAGCCTGTGTCTGTCTGGGTCCTATTGGTGCTGAGAAGGAGGAGTGGCTCCAGCCTACTCTGTTCCTATGCCTGAACCCAGCCTTGGCTGCTGGTGCCTTTTCCCAGGGACAGCTGGGCACTGCTGGCTGAGTGCCACCCACCACTGATGAGAGAGGAGCGTGCTGAAGACCCTCTTCTCCCAGCACACAGCCATCCACCCTGGCAGCAGCAGCCTCAGAGCAGAAAATGAAGGAGAGAAGTGGAAAGTTGCTCACCAGTGCTGAAACTGGCGTGTTGACACAATTGTGGGTAACTCCATGATGGCCTGTGTTACATCCACAAGTAATTCTGCATTGTTTTTTTTCTGTGAGGATCAGCTGCAGATATTTTGTGCTTGGACATCTGAGAAGTTTAAAATGTAATTGGAAATTGATGCACAGGAGACATACATAGTTAACACAAATATATTTTTAAACCTGTGTTTTGAATGGCCTGATTGAGGAGTGAAGATCTTACTGCTGAGGAATTAAAACAAGGTTTTCTTGGTTTAGGTAGAAGCAATACAGAACCGTAAAAATGATAAATAACTACGGCAGCATCAGCAACCTCTGACTAAATATACTGACAGCAAGAAAATTTTCCTTTTGGCTCAAAAACAGTTGATGGGATATATCTTTTATATTTACTGCAATATCAAAATACGCATGTTTATCTTTAGGAGATACCATCATACCCTAGCTCCACATGTTTCTGCTAGTAATGAATGAATTCCAAATTTTTCTTCAGGAACTTCTGGATTTTAAACTATTGCTGGGATTTTGTTGTTTAAATTGTAGTGAACATTCCTAATTCCTTCAAACTCCCTACAGCATTTTAGCTCCAGCAAAACTTAAGTCTGTAACAGAAGGTCAGTTTCTTTTTCACAGCAATTCAGTCTGGTAATTCCATGCCTCAGAGTAGCAAATGTACTTTTAAAAGTATTGCTAGCCTCTGAGCTTTGAGAGGCACAATGAAGAATATGAGGGTTTCTGTAGTCAGGCTTTTATTTTTATATTTTTCCTTCATTCGATAAGAATACAACATATTCTTTTTAAAGGAGACAGGAAAAAAGCCTATTATGTTTAATAAATCATGCTTCAGCAAAATACTATTGTTTATGTGTGCCACTCCCCTCTAGTGAATAGAAGTGGAACTGCTCCATCTCATGCCATGCCATGGACCCCCAGCTAGAACTGGATTATGGAAATTTTCTTCAGTTTTCAGTGACAGAGAATTATCTTTTTTAGAGTTGAACAATGAACTTTTTTTCTGCTTTTTCTAATAAGGACAAACCAGACATTCGTTGCAGAGCATGCCAAGCTTGCTAAATTCAGTCCTTTGCACACACGTAATGCCCAAGTAAATAGAAAATTAACTTCAATAACAAAAAACTGTATTAGTTATTACTGCTGTATCTGTATACCTGTCATGCTTCTTCTCCAGTTTGTATTTATGCAGCATTTATTTTAGCAATGTGTACTTTTTTCTTGGTTGTAGAATATATATTTATTTAATAATTGATAGGTTGATATTTGCTTTATTAAACCTTAAGTAATTGATACCAGTGCTGGAGTGGGTTGGTCAGAGATGGGTATGCAAGCCAAGATAAAAATAGGAATCCATATATTTTCATGTGGACAGTTTTGTTTAACATGTGAAAAATATAAACAAGAAGCCAGTATTACAGAAATGGTGTGTACATGATTAATACTCTGTCCAATGCCTGTTAACAAGATATCAAATGTGGGGTTTCTCTGGCTGAAGGCCAGCCATACAGCTCAGTAGTCGCCCTAGTCTGTTCTTACCACCCATGGAGAGAAACACATGCATTTAGGTCTCCATTCATCTCCTAACATACACAACTAAAATATGCTCATGCTGATTGTTTCTTTTGAATGTATGTTACAGACACCTCAAGCTAGCATGAAGTGAATCCTGTATGTGGTGGTCTGAAAAAATCTATTTGTGTTTGCTGCTTTGCTCTCTAATTGTGCCATTTATTGGCATAATAAATGTGTCATTAATTGTAGGTACTGCTGAAAACAACTCCTGCTTTTACACTGGCAACAAAGGTTAGTCCATCAGAGTTACACAGGCTGTGAAGGTCTCATTCTTAGGAAAGTAAGTAGCCTGAAAAAGTCATGTAAGATGTAGAAGTAGTGTGCTCTAAATCAGCATTAAATTTGATGTAAGGCTGAATGTGATGTATGCTGAAATATGTTTCATAAAAAAAAAACCCAAACACCAATCCTAAGTTGTTCTCAGTCATACGTAAGAAATGCAGGGGTCTGCCTGAGAGTAGAATTGGCTCTATAGAACCTTGTATGTTTATGTTTATATCATATTGACACACTTACCTGAAGCCTAAAGAAAAGGAAGTGTAAATGTAGCTGTGAGGCCAAATGTAACACTTTCAAACTCTTGCTTTCCTTTTTGGGATCATTTTGCATTGCATATCCTTGGACTTTTCTGAGAATCAAAGCTGCAATTCAGCTGTGTTCTTAAAGGATGGCAGGTGTTGCAAGCAACAAAGCTAAAATCACTTTTCTGTTATTTTTAAGTAAAAAAAGTGTTCAAAAACATGAAGTGAAATCCTCTGACATCTAGTTAGGCGAAACTCACACTGGGATTTGTGGATTCCAGCTTTTTTCTTTTTCTCCAGATTCCGCTATACATCACCACAGCTCTCTGTTTTCTTCCTTTTGTATTTTCTTCCATGTTTTCTATCCATTTGTAACAAATGGATAAAGTTCTGTTTGTTATTGCACAGCATTTTGAGAACTGTGGTTGAGAAGTGCTGTAACAGAATTATTAATAAAAATGACCTCCTCTCTTTTCCAGAGAGATCAGTGCTTGCCCAACCGGTATTTGTTTTTGAAAAGAAGGACCATTCTCTGAAGGTAAAAAGTGCTTTTTTTTTTCATAATTAATAAAAGCATGGTGAGCCATGAGAATTCTGTAGACAGTAATGCTAGCAGTAATAAAAGATTTTAGCCTAGGTTAAGACGTATAATAAATGGTTTCCAAATAGAACAAGGAAAAGTAGAAACTAGAAACAAGACTGCTTTTAATGCATATATACTGGATTGATATGCTTTGTGTCCTGCTCTAGAAAATGTCAGTTCTATTCTCCTTGACCTTTACACACTTATATTTTTTTCCAGCGACCTGCAGAAGACCCAGTTTGCAAAGCTGAAAATGGTAATAAGCACCTCATTGAAACAGTATTGGGTTGCTTGTAGGTCTAACTGTTGCCTGTGAAAATAGTGTTTGGACCCTTACTTTGTATCAGCAGGGACAAATCCTGTTAGTAGACTAAGGCTATGTGGGTTGCAGAGCCACCTACTATGTTGTACTATGTATCTCCCTGTCTCACCTCAAGAATTCTTCTATCTTACCTCTCATATTTAACCAAAAGGCACACTCCAGAAGCCCTGAAAAGTGGCAAGCATTCTCATCATCTATATGAGCCCCTAGCTGCTCTTTTCTATTTGTTCAGGCTAAATTATAATGTAACTGCATTCATAATGTCTTCTGAGCCCAAGAGTGGGCTCTTTTACTGATTGTAAGTACTCGATTTAGGTTCCCTGAACTTAGTAGACATAAAGAAGTCTCCCTAGGGCTTTATGCCAGCTGTTTGACTGAGACTCCAAGCCCCTCATGCTTTTAGAAACTCCCTTAAAGCTGGTCCTATAAGTCATTCCTAGAATTTATTGTGTTCAGTTTTTAATGGCTTAGTATAAGATTGTGCTGAAATCTCCTGCCAGTCTGTCCCTGCAGAACTTTATATTTACTTATGTCTAGATTCCACTAGTTGTTCCAGAAAGCGTGAAAGAACATCATCTTTTACTTTCCAGAAGTCTGACTCTTGGTCTAACAAAGGTATGGCGTTTAGCTCCAGTCATGTTTTAATTACTATAATTCTGTATTCTTGTCTGGTAAAGAAGAGAAGGACTTTTCCTATCTAAGAAATGTTTCTGCGCTGTAGGAATGTTGCAAGTCATTAAAACTTAAACATTGATATAAACTCGGTGGTAATTTCCAATAAATCCCCTGTTCAGTAAAAATAATTTAGTATCCCATACCTACATACTATTACATAAAATAGTAAAAAATTCCGTATAGTTTTCTTGAATTGAATCCTCCTTGCACAGGGGAGGAGAAGGGCTGGTTTGCCTTGGTTGTGGAAGAGATTGGTGTTCCTGGGCAGTCCCTGAAAATGTAAAGTGGTTTCTAGGAGGGCCCCTCCTTCTGTTCAGCAACAGCTGATGTGGAAAGGCCCTTTAAGGACTGTGTATTGCTTCCATGGGAAATACATGAAAGTCACTGAGACTACTGTGCAGAAGGACTGATCTGCTTTTTACAGTGTTTATTTAACATATGGGTGGGACCAGAAAATTATTTCTGAATTCAGGCATTAGTATGTGTACACTATATTTTGTTTTATGTAGTCCTGTGGCACACCTGAATGTAGGTAAGAGGATTTAACATAAGCTAAATTTGGTTTACTCTGGAAATTATAGTGGAATCTTACCCAGAATCATAGATATGATACAAATTTTAGGGTATGCCTATACCAAAAAATATAGCACGGTTCAGGAGGGAGCTTGAGAGGTTGAGCTCTTGGTTGCCCACACTGGTTAACTGATAGCTCACTCTCTGGTTATGTTTTGAACCTCTCCAACTGTTGGTCTTCTTGTTACCAAGAGGACTAGGTGTAAGCACTGAGCAGTGTGGCTGAGCCAGGCTGTACCACTTGGCATCGGAGACCTCTCCAATTCATCAGTATAGGCATAACCTAACACTCTACTTCAGAAAGCTGGTATTAAGCAGGTAATAATTTATTCTGCTCCCAATTGAAGGCATGATATCAAGTTTCCTAACCTTAAAATTAACCATTTTTTAATCTCCAAACAAGTGATAATTTCAGTCTCTTATCCTTTCAGATGCAAGTGTTGCTCAGAAAAGAGGAAGATCATCTTCCTTTACTATTCTTCCTACCTTCCCTCCCTCTCAGCCAGGTAATTAAAAAAAAAAAAAAAAAAAAAACAACCCACAAAACTAAAAAACCTCAGCAAAACCATGAAATACTTATGCAGAAAAGCAGGTATTGGCTAAAATAAAGAAGGGTACAGAAATGCGTTTTCTGCAGACCAGAGCTGTGGTTCATTGGACTAGGCTGGTATTTGGACAGGAGAAAGGAATGTTTTAGGAGGAGGACTGGCAGTTCAATAGAAGAAATGGCTTTTGCATTTGTTCTTAGGGAATCCTGCAGTAATGGGGAGGAATCTTTGAGTAATTTGCAAATAGGCATTTACACAGTGTGATACAAATTACACTTGGAAAAACAGAATGGAGTTGAAGTAATTACATGAATTTGTTTGTTTGTGATGTATTGGTGATATGTAGGAATATAATTTTCTACCCTAGGAACCTGTCTTCCACCTAACCAGTGGCCCTGGGAGTATTCTTACCAGTAATGGGAACAATGGGGTGGTCTTAAATCCTAGTCTAGGTCCCTTACCAGAAACAGGTCCTTTGCAGACATTGGCTTAAAGGATTTCTGAAAAACCTTAAGACAGCATTGTTACCGGAAAAAAACACACACCTTCTGCAGTGAATAAGTAGTGATTGCATGTAGAATTATCAGTTCTGTCATTTTGCAGGATGTTGTTGCCAACACTTTCTGGCTGGTGTTTTGTATCATTATTAAAACAGTGAAAGCATCAGTGATGCAGCACCATCATTATAGTAAGTTGTGAAAGCCTTTTTACCAGACCAGGTCAGACCACATTTATTTATTCCCATGTTCTTGGGCCTCAATGAATCATTTTAAAAATGCCTAAGACTGGAGCAGATAGTATTGCCATTTCAATAGTTTTTTCAAACCAGCAGCACCTGGTTTTCATAGAATCATAGAATGGTTAGAGTTGGAAGGGACCTTAAAGATAATCGAGTTCCAACCTCCCTGCCATGGGCAGGGACACTTCCCACTAGACCAGGGTGCTCAAAGTCCCATCCAGCCTGGCTTTGAACACTCCCAGGGATGGAGCAGCCACAGCTTCTCTGGGCAACCTATTCCAGTGCCTCACCGCCCTCACAGGAAAGAATTTCTTCCTAATGTCTATTCTAAATCTCCCTTCTTCTAATTTAAAACCATTACCCCTTGTCCTA
>VZRU01007186.1:0-10534 GCA_013398155.1 Pedionomus torquatus | reverse complement strand
GGGGAAAGGGAATGTCAAAGCAGTGCAGGAGCACAAATTTACAAATTAAATATTTATTTTGATTTACAGAGACTTCTGATACAAATATTCATATGGCAGTCAGCAAACAGATTCTGAGATATGACTGCCAGGTGTTTTTTCTTGACCTTTTGGTTTAAGCATCTGTCTTTCATTTATGTCCAGTAAACTGTTTGAACAATCCCTTTCAAGTGCTTTTTAGATGACTTTCAGTATCTCCTGCTTACCTTAATCTCTTCTATTATTCTCAGAGCCATGAAGTTTTAATTTTTCATAGTTTTCAGTTACCGGTATCCAAGTCCCACTTTACATTGAAAACATTCACATCTTACACATGACTGTCCCTGGAACATCCATTTCCCAAACTGGATGAAAAATATATGTCATGGGTTTTGAAGCAAATAGGTCAGTTTTAAATATCAGCATAGAAGAGTCTATTTTGATGCATATTTAAGAACATTTGTGTAAAGCTTTCATTTTCTTGCTTTCATTTTCATTGAAGCATGTGCATGAATAGGTCGTTTTATTTTTATTGTTCTAACTCAGTTTCAGAGATTAAGTCTCGTTAAGACTACTATAAATGTTAAGAAGCATAAGAGCTCAGTGACTGTTCCATTACAAAAAAATATAATTAGAAAGTATGCCTGCATTTTACTTCATTCCATTCTACCTGTTTTGTCTTAAAGAGAACAGTAGTTCTTTCTTTTCTTAATATAGGCACTGTCCTTCTTGTTAAACTGAACTAACACAGTTCCCTAGTTTATGCTAAATATTTCATGACACTGTAAAAGACATGAAAAAATAGGTAAGAACTATCTTTAATGCTAGAGAGTGAAGAAGTAAGCAAATATAATATATATGTAGTAGGTGAAGAAACGATGATACATGTTTGCAAAACATTTTTGTAAGCAATATTTACATTGAATTTTTCACTGTAACACCACAGGAAGTTAATGCTGTATAAGGGCAGTCTATAAGGTAACACAGATATTTCTACCATTTTACAAATTCAGTATTGACATTTATTTGAATATTTTTTAACTTTTTAATTGACTTGCATCACTTTCAAGTAGAGATACTAATTTAATGAAGTCCATCAAGAATAAGTTGCTGTACCTGATATTTTTATCAGTTCATATTTCACCAGTTAGAGATGGGATATGTCTACCAACAAATTGCTCTGTAAATCTAAGTGGAGAGAAACACAGCAATCCATGTTTAAACAAGATTTTGAGAGTGGATGGGATCAATAACTCTCAGGAAAGTACTGACCTTTTCCAACTGACTACAAAGTGATCTAAGGAACGTAATGTCAAATTATTGCCACTACCTCCTCCTGCTTTGCTAATAGAGCTCAACCATCGATGTGGGGCCTTCCACCACGTTGGCACACCTGTGTCAGGTATCTGTGCAGACAAAGGCTTCTGGCTCCTGTTTAAGCACATTGACTACAGGCAGTTACAAATTCAGCACGCAGGAGTATTGAGTTGCACTGCTAATATCCATAAATTCTATGTGTAGTTATTGGGTAGACAGTTCTCTCGTGTTGGCACTGTGCAGCTCCTGCAGGTGCCCATCTCTTTCCACTGGTGGTACAAACAAGCAAGGTACCTATCTCAAGCTCAAAAAGTCACCCTGCCAGAACAGGGTCTGTTAGAGTCCCAACATCTGAGCTAGTAATCTGAAGTCACTACATAGACCCATAAGCAACTAAGATGCGCCCCAAAATATTACTCCTTGCTTCTGACACTTCTAAGAAACTTTTCCATGTTTTCTTCATAGTCATAAGGAGAATCTGTCCTTGCTCCAAAAGAATGTATTTTGTTTTCATTTAGAAGTGAGCACTGTTTCCATCATGGTCATCAGAAATAGCAGAAAGTCCTTAAAGTGTTGTAACCCTGTTCTTGCTTAAAGGCATAAGGCATTTCTTTCACAGGAGAGTATGAAACATCAAGTCATGGTAGTAGGATAGAATGGGGCTACAGGTAGGATGGTTCCTGTGATTTCCATCTTTTTCTTTTTTCTGCTTTTGCGGGAATTCTTTTATTTTTATCCTTGAGGGGCAACAGAGAAGCAGGAAAAGTACATGTGACGGACAAGGATGACAGTATCACAGGGCAAGAAATGTTTTACACATTATTTCCTATAACGCACCTCATCTCCTAAATCTTCTCCTTAATTCATCCTGGTTGAGGGATCTCCCCTTTTGATTGACGTGTCCCCTCTTTCCTGGCACACAATTTTCTTTTAGAAGCTATCAGAGTGAATTCAAAGATACTGGGGTCTAGGACTAGATAAGTAGGTAGCCATAGACCTTAAGAGAAAACCATAGTGTGTGAAGACATATTGTGTCCCATACCGGTCCACCAAGAATTGCATGGGTTTTGGAGACTACTGGTGTTGAGAGCCAGACAGTATCATATCATAGTATGCACCCTTTGTTTTATTTTAGAGACGTTTTCTAGTACTCTGTCCACGTACCTCCAATAATGACTTCATTAGGACATCTCCTGGTGTTTATCAAGATTTGTAGTGTTCCAAGAGGTTTTTTTTATTTTGAAGTTCTTAGAGGAACTAGTGTTCAGCAACACCACAGAAACTCCTGAAAACTGCTACCTTTATTTGATGCTTCTTGGCAATTTAAATTCTTGTCAGTTTTTAAGGATTCCAAACCATAAATATAACACGGTTACCTGATAGTGATTAAAACCAAGGAAAAGTTAAATCTTAACCTCTTTAGTGGAGTCCAAGTTTCTGTATTCTGTTCAGCAGATATCATGTCTAAAGCAGAGAATAAAAGACTGCTCTCTGATTGGCTTTAAATGCTGACATATCGGGAAAGAGATGGGGGGGGGAGGCCTAATCAGATCTAAAATTCTTACACACTCAAGGCCTTTCATTTCACCTATAAAGAGGTTTAAAACTTAGTAACTATTTAGCACTGGCCAAATGGTAGAAGCAATTTTAAAGCAGATACTGAGGTAGTGATTATGTGTCTGGTGTTAGTCAGCTGTATCTGCTTTTTGCAGATGAGTCACAGTTGTAGAGATTTCACACCAAAACCACCTCTGGGTGCTTTATCATGGTTATTTGAAGTTATGTTGGATTTCTCATAGTTCACTGAGCATCTATTATCAAGTGTTAAAACAGTGTTCCCCTGACAGAGCAATTTGCATCCCAGACACATTGTCCTATCTAGACATCTGAACCCTTAGTATTATGTGCTCTTTTTTTTTATCGATGTGGGGGTCACAGGGTTCATTCACTACTCACATGCTCAAATATTTGTGAATAATCCCGTGTTATCTAGTTAGATATTTACCTAAACCAGGAACTGATGATATCCAGACTTTAACCTAGTGCTTTGGTATTATGAAATGCCAGATTGTTTCAAAACATGAATACCTTCAAATAAGCAAGATTTTTTAAAATTCTTTTTCAGATCATTCTAGATGGAGTCGGAGGCAGCCTGTAGTCTGCTTATGACACGTACCACAGGTTAAAACAGCATGGCTGAAAACACATCTTTCCAAAATGTCTAAGGGGGCTCATGTCTCTGGAAGGAGGATATCAGATGCATTTTGCTCTATGACTTGACTTTTAATCAAAGATTAATTTTAGGAACAGTTTAATACACTGATAAATAACTTCAGGTGCACTTTTGAGGATTCCAGTCGGCCTGCCTTGCACCGAGATAGGAGTGACACCGTGGCTTCTAATATTAAAGAAGTGTAACAAAGGCTTCAAATTTTAGAATTAAATCTATTTTAGATGCATCATTAATGTAAGGAATTTTATACGGAATAAATGTTTATTCATCATATTGATGGATAAACCCACATAACCCTGAGCTAATAATATACATGAAGAAGTATTTGTTACTTTTCATCTGTTATTTAAAAGATACATTTGGAAAGCTTTAAATTGGGTGGGCTTCACTGAAAACATATAATTAAAATTTTTTGGTAAAATTCAGCAATCTGTTTGTAAGTATATACAAGCAGAATTGGGAGTGGCAGTTGAGCATAACCAAGGCCTATAGAAACCAGCCTTCATAACAAATTTTTGTTTCCTGATTGTTTTAAAAATATCTGGAGTATTATACTGGTTGTAGAATTTTGTTAAAGGGCAGAGAACCGCGTTCAGCCTTTAAAGCCATAAGCACCAGGAGAATTCACCATGTTAATCTACATGCCAATTCTAGGGAACATATGAAGTTTAAGACCTAAATGTACATTGGCTTGCACTCATGAACACCTTTTCACTAAAAAAGCATTTGCACTCTTAATTCTCCATTTGATATACACAAATAAAGGCATGGACAATATAACTGGATATCCACATAAAAATTACCCTTAAATGCGTGAGATTATGTGAGATTACCACTGCCTCGGCTGTAGCTATCCCTAAACGGCATCATTCCTTGAAACAGATGAATATGTTATGCATCCTAGTATGTGCAAAATCGCAACAGTGCCAAGGACCCAGTCGCTCTGTAAAAGCGATTTCCACAAACTTCTGCCTTCTACCTAACTATTGCCATGAAAAGTTAGAAAAATAAATTGCAAGGCCACCTTGTGAATGAAGACTTACCTGATCAGTCATAAGCCAGTGCACAGTACAGGTGCCATATATGGTCTGTGGTTTCTATTAATTCTGACAAAAGATAAAGAAAATATGTCTGCAATCATTCTGCTGCAACTCTCTCCTGCTTTGTAGATTATTGTCTACCAAGTATGATTTCTTTGTCATCCTCAAAGCTGAAGCAATGTTCTGAAATATCAGAAGTCCTTTTAATTAAGGTAGCTGTAACCATTTCTCAGTCTTAAAAGCTGCACCACACCTGAATAGTCAAATTACAATTTAGTTTTCTCATCTGAACAAATGCATGAAGTTGGAAGAATATGAGCTGCTTCCTGAATTCTCAGTGCCCTGCCAAGATTAGCATCCAGGTGAAGTTCAACTAGCATCTGGATTATGCTGGATCCTAGCCAGCCTGCCAAAGTCAGCACTTGTCTGACATTGATTTAGCATCAGTATGGTTGGACTGGATTTTTGCCTTCAGGAAAAGGGGACTACTTCACCATAGAACCCCTGTGTTGAATGGTGAAACACTGGGATTCTCTTTGACTCTTCAGTCTGCCAATAATGAAAATATTCTTTCCATAACTAGCTGCACATTGTGTCCTTTTCTATCACCCTTACACCTGACCACAACAATATTTGCATCACTGACCTTCATATTTCATTGCTGCAACTCACACTCAGGAACAAAGCTCCATGTTATAAAAACTTCAGCAGTTGTAAAACGCAGCAGCCCTATGTATTTAGCAACAGGTCATGGTGATAACTTTGCCCTGGAGTTCAGCTGGCTGTGCACTGAATGCAGAGTTTGATTTCAAAGTCTGTCCTGATAATCAAAGCTTCTGTGAAATAGGATTTAAGCACCCAAGTGTTATGATATCCCTCTAAGTTCTACAGAGCTGTAAAATCCTTGGCAAATGAAGGAGCATTCCAGAGCAGGGACAACAGAACTATTGCAGACGCAGATCTTAAACTTTGTCATTTGCTTCCACAGCCCAAGGAACAAGGCTTATGATGTTTCGTAAACAAATAAACAAACTCTCATTTGATCTGCATCTTCCAAAGACTGTTACATACATACAACAGCTACACGCGCTCCTGTGCATACACACGCTTTTAAACATGAAGCTACACCTCCTGAAAGCTGGGGAGGAAAAGAGATGTGTAGCCATTTTGAAGAGTCTAGATACTGTGGAAATAGAGGACATATACATACATGTATGTGCAGACATATTTGTGGTATGAATTTTTACTCTTGAGATCTTAAATACTTTATTTATTCTATTTAGTTTCATTGCACTAATATTCATTGTTTCTCAAGACTGAAGGTATGCTAAAATGTAATACATTGACTTGGTTTTAAAAATGTAAACTTTGTCATTTTATGACAGTTGGAGCAACAATTTATACACCTGAACAATAAACAATTTTCTTACTGCTTTGATTGCCGTCTTACTAGTTGCTTTATATTGTGTCCCAGTGAGACCTTCCTGCAGACAAACAGCTCCTCACATGCTGCAGAATTTTAAGCCTGTTTTCCTAAGGAAACAAGGTTTAAACTGTTGTGTGCTACACCCATCTGTCTGTCAGACCCACTTCGAGCCACTGTTCAGTTTAAGAAAAATTGGACTGGAGGTAGAGAGCTGAAAGATGTTTTAAGTTCTTCGTGAAAACTTAGAGTTGTTGAGTGACAGAACTCAGAGGAAGGTATCATTGGAAGAAAAAGTTTCAGGGTAAGCTTTGTATTTTCTGTGAGGCTTGTGGGGCTGAGTGCTATATTCCTGCTTTTGAACACACTGCAGCATTTGCTGAGAGGGAGGAGAAAGGAAAAGAAAAGAAAGGATGGATACCAGGGATGACTGTGGCCTGAAGAGGGGTGTAGGGACATGACCCAGATCCATATGCAACTAGACAACACTAATTTAGCTGTTTGTAGAGCAACCTGTTCTATTCTTTTTGTTTCAGGTGAATAGAATGTTATCTGTTTCTAACAGATTCCAAGGATTAATTTGTATACTTAAGGGTTGCAGAGCTGAAAGATATGTATTAGTGCAGTAGTAATTTTCAAAGGGATGGAAAACTAACAATTCATAACATAAGGATATGTATGCAGGTACTGCTACTAAGATTATGAGTTTCTGGCAAAAATCTACTTGGATGGGATAGCCTAAGTGGCTTATTTTACATTCTGGAGGTGTCTGTATCTTTTCCGAAATCCTCTCATCCTAAATATGTCAGGGTTATTAGTGACCACTGAATTAGTTTTGGCAAACTGTATGACAGTAAGAGTTTGGCAATGTCTCTATTCAATGAATGAATGACTACAAGGAAAACCTTTCTCAGATTTGATACTGTGTTCAGTGCTGCTCACAGCCTGTACAACATGGGCAGGCAGGGAAAGAGTATCCTCTTTTCCCTAGCTGGGTCTTAGAGGATCTACCAAGTGTGTCTCACGGGCAGGACAATCCAGAAGAAGCATGCATTGCCTATTCTGCAGCAGTTCAGATGTCCAGTACAAATATGAAATTTGGATTCGCAAGTCGTCTTTCACAAACACTAGTTATTCCAACAAAACATTGTTTCTGCAGCTATTTGAGCATATTCAAATTGCTTCTGAAATGTTGAAGTCAGTTTTATTTGTCCACTTCAGGGGTGGCATAGCTTGCTTTGCATAAACAAAAACTAGGAAGAAAAATTTCTGTTAATTAAAACATGTTCTAATCATAGAATCGGAATTGTCTAGGTTGGAAGGGACCTTTAAGATCATCTAGTCCAACCATCTACCTAACTGGTAAAAATAAGTCACTAAACCATGTCTACACATCTTTTAAATACCTAATGAAAGTGTGGACAAGAAAGCTTGCCCCTTCTCATTGGTTTTATGTGAAAAAAATAGGTAATTTGCATTCAGAAGAACAACTGCATTTATTTTGCTTTTTCTGAAGCATCCTCCTCCATTTTGGAACTTATGAAGCAAATTATATTATTCAACTACGTAATCACAGGATGACATGGGGTTGGAAGGAACCTCCAAAGGTCATCTAGTCCAATCCCCTGCCAAAGCAAGGTCACCCAGAACAGGTTGGACAGGAATGCATCCAGGTGGGTTTGCAGTATCTCCAGAGGAGCCTCCACAACCTCTCTGGGTAGCCTCTTCCAGTGCTCTGGCACCCTCAGGGTAAAGAATTTTTTCTGCATGTTCAGATGGAATTTTCTGGTGAGAATACCTATGTTGCAAGCAAAATGGCAAGCACTCATAGAATCTGGGAACAGAAATTCTACCAGGGTACACCGGCTAATGTGTTCATCTACCTGCTTTGTAAAGACTGTGACTTGTTGCATGAGTGAGGTGTTCTCTAAGCGTGAGTCTGGAGATTTTCCCTGAATAATCAGAATTAGCAGCTGTGCTCAGCTGAGCTCAGGATCTGAGGAAATGTTACCCTAATGGCCTGTTTACCTCTTCTGTGAAGGCAACTAACACCGACAGCACTATCATTTTCAACTCAAAGATAGTACTATCTTTTCCAGGTACCCGTACTACTTAGGGACCTATAAAGAAAGTGTAGAAAATGTATATGTAAATGATTAGTTAATTATGTAACTGGTTATTAATTAAATGATCGCAAGAAGGCATTACCCACAGACTCAATAAGGAACAGAAATGAACAGTTGTCCTAGATTGCAACTGCAGTAGCAGCAATACGCACATTCTTTTGGATGAAAAAAAAAGGCTACACTTGTAGACCTTCTTATGTAAATCTGCTGGTATAGTCATGCATTGCCAGTTCTGCAAATAGTGTAATGACTTAGGGGTAATTTAAAAATATTTTAGTTTTATTAGGTAGGGAATTTTTAAAGTCCACTGTATAACATGAAGAGAGTTAAGGATGTTTGGTTTTCTATGGATTTTTGTATTTAAACTTTTTGGTGTCTAAAATGGGTGTTACCCTTGTAAACTGAAACAAAACCTCTTGAAACTAGAAGCAGTTTAGAGAGGAGGCATTGCTTTATTCAATGTCAGGTGCTACATGGAAATCCATAAATGTAGCACACCTTACCAGGGATATGCACCCATGATTTATACACAAAAGCTTCTCATAATTTCACCTACTCAATGCACAACTCCACCCAGGCTTACATACTCATTAAGACGACCGAATAGCGCTTCTGCAGATGTATTAAATTTTGCAGCTTTGGAGAAAGACTTCGGCGCAGGTGTGAGCTCCTCGGTGGTGGTTTCGGTAGGGACACCCTTCTGCACATTATCTTAGGACAGTACAAGTTTACTGTAAGTTTGCCAGCTTCTTGAGGATAATATAAGGATGTTCCTTGAAGATGCCACAGCTCTGTCCTAACTGGTGTAGGATGTATTTTGGCATGAGAGAGCCTCGGAGTGATTAACTGCTTATAGCTGTTTCCTCATTATCACTGTCAGCTTGGTGACTATTTTCTCACACAGTGAGAAGGTTAGTAGGAAGCAAACATTTTAGTTAGCATATGGTTACAAGGCAGAAGCCTGTCTTTCATAACACCCTGAAGCATTTTCCTTACTGATGGCAGTATTGAGGTGTCCATTTCCACGAGGAGTTGTTAAATACTCTGTGCTCAACACAGAGTTGGTTGTGGTCAGCCAAGGGCTTAAAAAGTTATTACAGTGGGAATTCATCCTTGCTCCGTACTGATATCCTCTAAGAATACCAGGCTAAAATGCCTGTGCTTATTAGTTTAATTCTGCAAGAAAGAATCTGTCCCGTAATGCACTGGCTATGTTGCCCTGAAGTCACTGAAGATGGGACATGAAGATCTGTTGTATGTCACAAACTATATATATATCTCAAAATAAGTAAAGTGTAACTTGGCAGATATTTATGCCTTGTTCTTCCTTGTCCCTGTGTAACAGGTGTATGTTCAAATCAAAAGGTCTATTGAACATTCTGTAATTAAGCCCACTTGCAAAGCAAGATGCAAACTGCAAGTAACATTCCACAAATTTTATGTGTTATAGAAAGTTTAAACTTTTTTCCACATAGACAATGGGGTGTCAGATGATCTGTGTACCCTTCCTCTAGACTATCAGAGAGACTTACTTCTGGTAACCCTGGATGAATCACTTCCTGCTCCATACCTCAGCTATGCATCCAGAGGTTTCTGTTTTAAATTTACACTTACACTTTAAAATATTTTTTTTTTCATATTTTATGCTGATAATCCTTGCTTTGGCCATTAGTTCTAAAGGCCATGACATGGTAATTGCATGGCCTCAGAGTAAAATGCTGTTCCATATTCCAGTTTGCCTAAGTGGTTGAAGCCAAATTGTTTTTCAAAGATCAAAACAGTTCAGTATAAACAGGTAATACATGAAGCACAGCGTCCTAGAGCAGCTCAGCGGTCAAGTACCATTCAGAACAGAGCTGTAAATTTTCAAAACCTCTTACATTCTTTTGGTCTCCAGGATCTTGTGTTATCTACTGCTTTGTACAATCCAAAAGTTAATAGTTAGACAGAATGAGGCATTTTCTGGTCAGCAGGGGAATTAGTTATGTTTAATTACTCTCTTGGTAACCTGGTTTGTGGTATTTTTCTTCAAGGCTAAGCTAATCAGCAGATAGAAAAGCTTCCGACCCATCAGTAAAGACTAGCTGGAGCTTTTGCATCGTTACACAAGCGCAGGGAAGGGCTGAATGGCTTTAGCTACTCATTTCCTCAGGCTCCCTTGGCAAAGCACCGCAGAGGGTGCTTCACCGACAGGTAAAAGCTGCTGCTCCCGTCCCCTCCCCACAGCGAGAAGCGATGGCTTCCTCCAGGGGAGGAACGGGTACAAGGTGTGTAGTGAGAAAAACGTGCGTAAATTAAGCTTTCGGTGCAGAAGTACTGGCTGTGACAGCCAGTGCCTGGAAAGGTAGTTACCAGTAATGATGTAAACCCTCCCACC
>VZRU01007185.1:32022-69901 GCA_013398155.1 Pedionomus torquatus | reverse complement strand
AATCTCCCTTCTTTCAATTTAAAACTGTTACCCCTTGTTTCTTCACTACTCTTCCTGGCAAAGAGTCCCTCTCCTGCTCTCCTGTAGGCCACCTTTAAGTACCAGAAGGCTGCTATAAGGTCTCCCAAGAGCCTTCTCTTCTCCAGGCTGAACTCTCTCAGCCTGTCTTCATAGGAGAGGTGCTCCATCCCTCTAATCATCTTCATGGCCTTCAGCTATACCCATTCCATCAAGCCTACATCCTTTCTATGTTGAGAACTCCAGAGCTGGACACAGTACTCCAGATGGGGTCTTGCGAGTGTGGAGTAGCAGAGAGAATCACCTCCCACGACCTGCTGGAGATACTTCTTCTTTATATATATATGTATAAAAGAAGTAGCCCATCATGCAGCCCAGGATACAGTTGGCTTTCTGGGCTGCCAACATTCACTGCCGGCTCATATA
Organism: Pedionomus torquatus; assembly: GCA_013398155.1. Classification (NCBI taxonomy): domain Eukaryota; kingdom Metazoa; phylum Chordata; class Aves; order Charadriiformes; family Pedionomidae; genus Pedionomus; species Pedionomus torquatus. The sequence continues at coordinate 69,457 of VZRU01007185.1, read as the reverse complement.
GAGCTTCTCATCCACGAGCACTCCCAAGTCTTTTTCTCAAATGCTGAATTTCCTCATGGGTTTTACTGAATCTGTTTATTCCAGCGTTCCAGTTTGTTCCTTTTTTCAAACAACCCTTCTTTGTCTGTCTATGCCTATCCAAAATTGCATATTCTTGATTTGTATTTTGGACATCAAGAGTTTTAGCTTGATAAGACATACTGTTTTATGTAAGCATACTTTGACACTGCATTCAATCCAGGATGAAATGTATAAAACCTGGGCAGTCACATCAAAGGGTACTCAGTAAATTCAGTCCTTTAACTTTATGATTTTCAGCATTTTTAATTATACTTTATTTGGATTTTTGTGAGCTCAGTCTGTAAAGGGATGCTGTGTTTGGTTAATCCTAGTCCTAGTGTAACAGAACTCATACTCTGCTATCAAACCTCTCAAATTTAGCACCTGCTAAATTTAAGAGCTTGCTGTGTGTATTCATCCAGTTTTACTAAGGTTTCTGGGAAGAAAGGTGCTGCAGAAATGCAAAACCCTATCACTATTTATTAAATACCAAGCCAGAAAGCCTAGCAGGACTTATACAAAGTTTAAATTTGACAATTATATTGTTTCGTTCTGTTTTGTTTTGAACTATGATGTGACTGTAGAACTTAGGAATTTATCTTTAACTTGCTAATCTATGTGTAAATATACCTAAATAGGTTAAATAAAAATTTCTAGTTTAGTTTTTCTCTAGCTCTTTAAAACAGAGAAATACCTGAAAATCTACAATTTTAAATTAAGACTTTTTATGTACTCGTAGGAGAAAGCAGAGACATGCAACCAGAACAAGATTTAATGGTATTAAATTATAGTCATACTGTATAGTAATATAGTTTGGCCTATCAGACAGAAATACGTGTTCAAAGTTTTTTCCTGAGAGTTTATTTAGAATAGCCCATGGCTCATAATTGAGGAGAATAAACCTGAAGCCTCTCTCTCAGACAGATTGGTTCTGAAATGCAAGACATCTGTGGCAACACCACTATTTTGGACAATAGCTTGTAAGCAGCTGGGTAATAGCAAGAGCCCTACATAAAAGATAAGTGGGATGTTTCTTAGGGCAGAAAAGTAACTCTGGAAATTTAGCTTCTCATATATATATGTGTGATCTTGTCCCATATTCCCATTGTGCTTTTAAAATGGTTCATAGTGAAAAATTCTAAAGCTTAAGTGTGAAATACAAAGAGATATATCCACTGACCGTTCACCAGTGAAATATAACTACAGTGGAAGAACACGGGCCATTCTCTGGCCCCAGTGATAAGCAATTTTAATGAAAGTCGGTGGTCAGGTTAACATTTTCAGACACAGTGTTTCCAAATTAAAATTAGAGGTTTTTTCTAGGATAAGAACAGATGCATATCAAGTAGACGCTGCACACTGGAAAATAATTGACTTAATACACGACAGGCGACCGGACACAATATTTGATTTGAAATGTCATATAGCTAAATGAAGTCATTTCACTCTAACAGATAAACAATTCAGAGAACAAAGAAGGAGAAGCCAGACAGACCTTTTTCTAAGAAAACTAACAGAAGATGACAAAGCTGTTATGAGTTACTCTGTTTTCTTTCAGTAGTAGGAACTCACAAGACTCACGGCTACAAAGCAAAAAGGGATGGATCTGCTTCATGAGTTAGATGGTTCCTTTGAAACATTTTGTATTTTTCTAAAGAAAAGGTTGTCAAAACATAATGTTTTTAATTACTTTCAGGGATATTTTCTGTGCTTCTCTTAAGTGTCTACAGCTGTCCCTTGCTCAATAATTATAAAAAACAGATGAACTCTCCTAAAAAACATTCTGCTCAGAAGCAATTTTTATATATCACATATTCTCCATATTTTTATTCCTTGACAGTTTCAGTCCTTTGAACTTTGGAATGAAAATAGGATGATTGCTTCATAAAGCAGGGTTTTGTTTCTGCTACTTAATTCCCCATTTGCAACAATGCTTTGGATTTAGGAACATGATCAGGCTTAAGATATCCCTAAAAATATATAAAAAAGCAATAACATGATAGCATGATATCATGATAAATATCATGATAACATGATACAACACTATCAACTGCAAACATTCTGTTCTCCAAAACAAGCAGCATGAGATAAACTGAACTAGAGGAAGAGCTGTGTTCTACTCTGTGTACAGAAATTTCTTTGTCAACATAACAAGTCATCCCAGAAGACAGAATATAAAACTTTGGACCTTCTAACAGCTTCTAACAGCTTAAAGAATCAGTGTCAAGAGACAAAATTTTCATACAGTATTTTGTATCTTGTGTTGGGGGTTGTGCATGGGCAGTCGGTTATGTTTACAGCAAGCTGTGAGAAGATGAACTTTTGGCCCAACATCTAAGGAGGAAGAAGTGCTTGGATTAGCAGGACAAGTATGTAGCGGGAGGAGGAAGTGCTTAAGTCAACAGGACAAGTATGCAGCAAGAATGCGATAACAAGATACCAGTAACTGCAAGGCAGGAGGTACTGCAAGGACCAGTTAGAAGGGGACAGATGGGCATGGTTGCCTTGCAGACAGAGCGGGGCAACCAATCAGGGAATGTGTGATCGCGTGTACGGAAGCTTGAGACAGTATATTAAGAGCAGCCTTCTGATGAATAAACGGAGCTTATGTGAACCTACGTTGTATTGGTGTTTTCTCCCCTCCACCTGGCCGCGGCAGTCTTGTACTCCTTGAAAAATTCTCTGTGTGCATCATTCAAGAGTCATGGTAGAGAACACAGTAAGGGCAATACAGCTAAAAGAACTCCTGAAGCCATGCTGTTCCTTATCTGCTGTAAGACGTGGCAGAGCCATTTGTACTTCAATATATATGTAGAGCCATCAGTACTTCAACAGTATGTAATGGGAACAGAAGTATTCCTATTTACACCACTTTAGTTGAAGTCTTTAGCTGAAATACTTCCTGGCTTCTGACTGCAAGTAGAAAATGGCTATCCAGCATATATATTTATATTATTGGGAGTTTTACAGAACATACATGCTCACAGAGGAGCTAAAACAGTGAAAAAACGTGGAGCATGGGTAGTTTTCAAATACTATTCTTAATTAGCGGAACATTCAGTTTCCATTATTCACATTAACAGAATCCAATGCAACTTCAATACAAATCAAGCCCACATTACACAAGGTCTTGAAAAATAAATAAATAAATACATACATAAAAAGGGACAGCTTTTTATGAAATGATATAACAAATAATTTGGTAGTGTTTAAGTGCTGTCAGAGTCCAACCATAGATGCATGTGTATAGTTTTCTACAGTGATTTCAGCTACTTCATTAACCTTAAAAGGTATGTAAATGCAAGGTGTATAGAAACCCATATGGCATTCCATAACAAGCCTTTTTTCTTTGTTTCTACAGATGTTACACCAGGCCACAGTTCACTTATTTATCTCTAGTCATATCACTTTTAGACAGAATTCCATGTATGGAGAATGAACGGAGCCTTTGCTTGTTCCTCTTCTCGGTACACAGACTATCAGAGTTATGCCAGAAATCATAGTCTGTAAGAAATGGGGCCAGTACAGTCCACAAGGACACCAGAAGGAAAGTCACAGTCCTGTTGCTGCTACTGCTAGAGCAAATGTGTTTATGAAGTTGAAAATAATATAGCAACAGCTGACCAACCCTCTGTCTTCCTACACCAAAATTATACATCATTACTCACCCATTTTAAAATTTATATTATTTAGTTACACAGCATTTCTAACTTCTTGGGGTAGATTTTCTAGAAGTACAGTTGCAATCAACTTGTTTCAGTCTTAGATACTCCTTAGAAACTATATTGTAAAAGTAACAACAATTTTGAAAATACTTTATTTAGCATTGTATTCAAGAAAATAATATTGTCTTTTACTATCAAAAGATTTGTTTCTGTGACACCCTCATACTATAAGTTGTGCTTCAATTTCAACTATGGAACCTTGGCACACATTCTGCTGGAGCCTTATTCATCCTTGGAGAACATTTAGAGTCACTGAGAAAAAAACTATTTGCCACTGAAATGGGAGATCAGTAGCAGAAAAGAACCAGAACACTGCACATAAGTTTGCAATTAGGAGCCTGATTCTGCAATAGTCTGAGTATTTCCTGAATGGTTTGGTGCTGAGTACCTTTAACTCATCAAGTGATGTCGTCATCTTAGTTTATTCAACAACACTTCACTGTGGTAAGAGGAATGAACAAAAAGTTGTTTAATAGGAGAAGTGTTTCAGTTGCTATTCAAAGGCAAAAAATCAAGTGTCAGACAACAGAAATTTTTTCATTGGGACCACACACATCCTGTGCCAACCAAGACATTAGAGCTCCTCACCTGAAGCAGAGGGAAGGCCACTTCATGAATTAAATGTCTGGAGAGATGCCCAGCAGCTATGCATATAGAGCTAAAGCCAAAGACTCACTTTCACACTCAAAGGACTCTCACAGCATTAAAATATGTTGTTGTCCAAGCCACAGAGCCACTTTTCTTGATACTAATTTTGAGGATAATGTGCAGCTATGTTGGTTGGGCTTGAAAACCATCCAGACTGGCTCAAATTTTGTTTTGCTTCAACTGTCTAACATGAAAAATATTCTTCCTTCAGAAATCAATATCTTCAAGCACACTGCCTTATCCAGCACTATGTGTTCACTCATGAGGATGAATAAGACTGTGCTCTGTCCTAGAAAGTCCAGATCAACAAACTCATATGAACATTGGAACAAGTCAGTATGATTATCTAGCTGTATATGAAGGAGGAAAGAAACTAAGAAATTGTAGTGTACAATGGTGAGGCATCAGTTCAGCTTTCCAGGAGTTAAACGTCTTTCCTCATTGATTTCAATAGGACTAGTCGGACTAAAAGAGTTCATACTTTAAAAATAAGCCTGTGAATTCTATTAAGGAATTTCCAAACTTTCCCACCATGTCCATGTGTCAGGACAGGATTTTTGGATTCAGTGTAACTTTGCTCAAGAGTATTGAAATAAAAGTTATCAAATGCTGCTTTGTTTGACAAAAATCCATTTAAAGTTTTAACAATAAGGAAGTTTAGTTTTCAAAATTTAGTTTTGCAGTCTAACAGCCGTGAAATATTAGTCTTATTTTAAAGCATTCAAATATTACAAGAAATAAACTCATAGTATTAGAAGTTAATCATATTTCCACAATAACAAATAGAGAGAGGTAAAAACCAATGTTTTTTCTGTTCCCCAGTCTTCTATCCATTTTAAAACTTTATAATCTAGAAACTTGGATTGAAAGCTTGCAACTCTGATGCTTCTTAAAATCTGGTATCGAAGAGCACTTTAATACTTAAGACCATTATTGCAGAATTCATCATCTTAACCTAATATTTCACTTTCCTTTGCTGAAGAGGAATGGCCATCAATGGCATACAGTTCACCACACTCTGAGGTCTTTTGAGCTCAAGTGAACCTCAAAAGTATGTACAAGAGGTAAAAACTACAGGATAACTTAACAACAATTTGAATCTACAAAAGTTAATTTGGGGACATGGAAGCAAGTTCATATTCAAAAACCGTGTGAAACATTCAAAAGGATCTCAAATTTTTACAGTTAGTCAGAATGAACAGATTTATTGACTTTTTCCTCAGAAAGCTTTTCCTATTTCTTTCTCTCTCTCATCTGAGGGCTATGAAAATCTACTACCTACTCATAATTACTTTATTATGTACATTCTCAGTTTCAGTCCTCTTGCTTTTTTTCTTTAATTTCAAGGTTTACTTCAAATTACAGTTCATATTAGTTGATATTAAACTACTAATATATTTACATTGCTAAAAGAAATGACATGTTATATAAAGAAAAATACAAAATTTCATACTAGTCTCCATTATTTTTCATCCATCTCTTAAATTTTGAATATATGGTGGGGTAACATTATGCCTCTCTTATGAGATTGTCTACTTGGTAGGTTATCTAAGGTATATTATACATATGTTCATCTTGGTAGATTATCTCAGGTCAGAATACTGGAAATTACTTCTGTGAGGCTCCAATGAAAATATCAGATGTTGAATTCTCTCTCTCTACAGTGTGAAAAATCCTCATAATCTCATACGGATCTCTCTTTTGTCATTTAATTCACATTTTTTATTACTCTATGTTGTTAGCAATGACAGGAAATTGTGGATGAAGTACTGCTGATTTCCTTAAGAATTACACGGCTCCCTATATTCTATTATTAAAAGGAAAGATTTTATTTTTCTTCGGGCTCAGCAGGTTAATATTCATTCAGTTTCATATAGAATAAGCCCCAAGGCCAACCAGTTTTGATAGGATCAAAATAAAATGTTTTTTTAATTAAACCAGACCTTTGATTCTGCAGATATCAGGATATGTTAGAATTCAAAAATTTATCCATTCCTTTTGTTGAAGTGTGAATCACCATTACTCTGTTTCATGTTATGTATGAAGGCTTTTACAGCCATACACATTGAAGGCAAAAAAGAATTTTCCCTTCGACACTTCATTTAGAAATGACATTTTGTACTTTATTCTTGCTCCATCTGAAGAACTTCCATAGGAAATAATATATTTCTGCACTTGCCTTACAAAAAGAAAAGGAAAACAAAGTATGAATCATTGAAGAGTACTGATATTGGAAACAACTATGTTTTCTCAATCATACATTGAATGATGTGATGACCATTAGATTCATATAACATATGAAACATAAAGGGCATAACATACATCCAAAAGGCAAGCAAATGATACCGAGGGATGCAATGCCATTCTAATTATTGCTATGTTAAATATATATCACATGCTGTGATAGAATTCCTACTATTTAAATATTCACTGCGAATCTCAAACTTGCTTAAATAATATAGAAACAGAATTCTACAAATTCTTTATTTGGAACCAAATGTCCTTTTCTGCATTTTACTTTATTTTGCATGACTCATTTATTTTCAACATTCTCTTAAAACAGCAGCAAGAAAAGGTACTAAAATCCAGTATGTACAGTGGCACAGATGTTACGTTATATTACGATAGGATGTCATGTTACTTTATAGCAAAACATTTGTTTATGTGACCTATGAATGCTGATTTCATCTCATTTTCACATTTTTACTGCAAATATTGGGAGAATGGAAACATTAAAAGATACAAAAACTTCAGTAAAGAAGAGGAAAATGGGTAGAAGATGGAGATTTTCCTCTAATTTTGCTTGGATATGTAAGAAAACCTTAATGCTACTGTATGACAAGGTCCTCTGGCAGCTGGTTGAAATACAAGAGATCAGGGAATAATACTTACCAATTGCACTTTCAAACACTTTCCTGCAACAACATGGTGATTTCCTATCACCATTTGTTGCATCAAGGTATTGGAGTTATTGGAGGTATTGGAGGTTATTGGAGGTATTGCACACCTTCCTGGTCTTCCCAGACAGGCAGGAGGTACACCTTACCATCACAAGCTTTTCAAAAAGTTGTAGGATCACTGCTTTTGAAGTGCCTTTAAAACCAGATACCTCTGGTTTTCATCTGTTTTGATCAAATTTGATCAATTGCACAAAGTTGAGTGACCAGGTGTTCATATTACTTTCCAAATAGGAAACATCATCAGTAAACTACAAAAAATGTCAACATTATGCTTTCTCAAAATTTAGAAATGCTTTATATAGTTGAGGAATGAGATACATATAATGCAATATTCCACTACCCTAAGAATAAATCTGCAGCTTTCAGGACAAATGAAGTACAGAGAATTGACCAAATCAGAAATACAGATGTATATACAAGATGTTTACAACTTTCCTAACACTTAAGAAATGTTATAACAGCTGGCCCTGGAAGTTTGCACTCTCCTAACATAAACTGCAGAATTTGCCAAAAGCATATATATCATTTCTGATTTTTCAGTTCAGAAAAATATCTGCCAGTCTGAAATAAAATTTCCTTGCACGTGCCAGGATGAATGCAAGCAATTCCAGCACTGGTTAATGTTCACTGACAAGACCTAAAATTTCTAGTTCAAGCTACACAGTGTATACAGAAGAAGACAAAAGAGGCCATATGCAACTTTGTTAACATTGTCTACATGTATGTGACTAATTGTAAACATTGTAAATGCATACTAAGTCTTATTAACCAAAGTTGTGCAAAACTCAGATACAGTCTTCTAATGTGCTTTTCTAAATGGTGAATTGACTTCAAGCAATGGAAGTTGTAGGTTCAGAGTCTGTCCTTTGTCTACTTTGTACCCTTGAAATCCAAAGGAATGTTTCCACAAGGGAATGCTCCAGAAGACTTTGGTTTCCTTGTGCTCAATTACATTGAAAAGCTATTTGCAAAAGGAAAGTACTGACTTACCTTGTTATTTCACAAATCATAGAATGGTTAGAGTTCCAACCCCCCCAGTTCCAACAACTGAGTTCCAACCCCCCTGCCATGGGCAGCAACACCTCCCACTAAACCAGGTTGCTCAAACAGCCACAACTTCTCTGGGCAACCTGTTCCAGTGCTTCACAACCCTCACAGGAAAGAATTTCTCTCCAGTATCTATTCCAAATCTCCATTCTTTCATTTTGTAACCCCTAGTCCAACCACTACACTCCCTGATAGAGTCCCTCTCCACCTCTCCTGCAGGCCACCTTTAAGTACTGGAAGGCTTCTATAAGGTCTCCCAAGAACCTTCTCCAGGCTGAACAGCCCCAGCTCTCTCACCCTGTCTTCATAGGAGGGCTCAAGCCCTCTGATCATTTTTGTGGCCCTCCATTGGACCCACTCCAACAGGTCCATGTCCTTCCTCTGTTAGGGACTTCAGAGCTGGACACAGTATTCCATGTGGGGTCTTACAAGAACAGAGTGGAGGGACAGAATCACCTCCCTAGACCTGCTAGTGACACTTCTTTTGATGCAGTTCAGGATGCAGTAGGCTTTCTAGGCTGCTGGTGCACATTACCAGCTTATGTTGAGCTTCTCATCCACCAAGACTCCCAAGTCCTTCTATTCTGGGCTGCTCTCCAGCCATTCTCTGGCCAGCTTGTATTTGTGCCTGGGATTGCCATGCCCCAGGTGCAGGACCTTGCACTTGGCTTGGCTGAACTTCATGATGTTCACACAGGCCCACCTCTCAAGCCTGTCCAGGTCCCTCCAGATGGCAACCCTTCCCTCAAGTGTGTCAACCACTCCCCACAGCTTGCTGTCATCTTGTTGTCAAACTTGTTGAGGGTGCACTCTATCCCACTGTCCATGTCTGCAACAAAGATCTTGAACAGCATGGGTTCCAGTACTGACCCCTGAGGAACACCCCTCATCACTAGATTCCACATTGAGCTGTTGACCGTAACCCCTTGAGAGTGGCCATCCAGCCAGTTCCTTATCCACCAAGCAGTCCATCAAATCCATGACTTTCCAGTTTTGATATCAGGATATGCTGTAGGTCAGGGTCATATATGTATCTCAAGTGAAGATGCCAAGATTTAGAACATTAAATGTATGCTAGAATCATAGAATCATTTAGGTTGGAAAAGACCCTTAAGATCATCAGGTCCAACTGTCAGCCTAGCACTGCCAACCCCAACACTAAACAATGTTCCTAAGAACCATGTCTAGAAGTCTTTGAAGTACTGTCAGAGATGACGATTCAATCACATCCCTTGGCAGCCTGTAATAATGCTTGATAACCCTTTTGGTGAAGGAATTTTTCCTAATATCCAATCTGAACCTCCCTTGGTGCAACTTAAGGCCATTTCCTCTTGTCCTATCACTTGTTACTTAGGAAAAGAGACCGACTACCACCTTGCTAGTACCTCCTTTCAGGTAATTGTAAAAAGCAGTAAGATTTCCCCTCAGCCTCCTCCAGGCTAAGCAACCCCAGCTTCCTCAGCTGTCCCTCCTAAGACTATTCTCCAGACCCTTTTTTGCTCTTCTCTGGAAATGCTCCAGCACCGTGGTGTCCTTCTTGCAGTGAGGGGCCCAAAACTGGACACAGCACTTGAGGTGGGGCCTCTCAGTGCCAAGTACAGAGGGTGATCACTTCCCTAGTCCTGCTGGCCGCACTTTTTCTGATACAAGCCAGGATGCTGTTGGCCTTCTTGGTCACCTGGGTACACTGCTGGCTCATATTCAGCCAGCTGTCAACCAAATAGCCATGACTATTGATTGGACTAACATTTGTTTAAAAGAATGCCATGTTAATTCATTGTTATGGACCTACATCAAACAGTTTGACTAAGAATTCAAGCAGGAGTTAAATCTGATTGATTGGTTGGTTTTGATTCATATTCTTGCAGTCATTATGGTATCCATCGTAAGCTACCAGTTATCACAGGTTTGCTCCACATTCAATCCATCCCACTTCAGAGTAATTCAAGCTTGCTGAAGCATTTAAAAATTGCAATAAACAGAAGAGAAACTTTGCTTTCTCTTGCAAACCTTCTCTATTTAATGTTACACCACCTTTGCAAGCTTAAATTGAAAGCATAAATAAATTGTAAAGACAATTTGAAGCAATCCTGTAGCATAATTTCTTAAGAAATGTATACAATTTATTACAATACATGTATGTATCAATATATGAAGTGTTACATGGCATTTGATGACAAATAATATATGTAGCGTAGAGCAGTGGCTCCTCTCTAACAAGGGCAAGGAAAGGACAAACCCTTAAAATTTCTAGTAAAATTCCTTGAATACTAAAATAAAATAAATAGAAAATATTTAGTATGGTCAAAAAGGAACTTCCTTCTAGATCTCGGCATTAAATAATTTTATAGTCATCAGTCCTTTCTGCTTATGTTTTCCCTTGATTTCTGTTTAAATCCATATTCTTGTTAATTTAGTAGCCATCCTATTAGCTTCTGTGTCCATGATAAGTTTAGATGCTATGTATGCATTTAAATTTTCATTTTCTAATCTGCTATCTTTTAGTTTAATTGAATGTGGCTCTGTTCTGCTATTAAAAATTTTGTTTGGGAGAGCTCAATGGGTTTATTCCATATTTCTCATTTCAGGTTTTTATAACATTCCTTACTTATCTGTTTTTAGATGTTAAGCTTTTAAAATTCTCTCTATAGAAAAGATTTTGCATACCATTGGTTATTTACTGCCTTTTGGCTGTTTCTTTTCTGCATAAGTAAAAATCTATTCTCTGAAAATATTTAGTACTTTTTCACTACCTACTTCCTCACAGAACTCTACCTGTATCCTGTGAAAAGCTTTCACTACACTTGCAGCAACCCTACATTTGCACGCACTTGTGCATTAGCAAGTTGAATGAGAGATCTGATTTATCTAGGGGTGTGATGAGGAAGAACAAAGGAAGCCATACACTGAGCTACAATGACATCTATTACAGCAAGAATGCATTAGACAAGGTAAAAGTCTGCTTGGTTTGCTCAAAGTTCCAAGACCCTTCAGTTGGCCTGAAGTTAAATTCTATTTGGTCTTAATCCATTACAGCTATTTTAATTGATATAAACAGATCATTACTGCACCTTAGGGAAATCAAGTTATAAAGTCAACAATTAGAAGAAAAGAATTGCCATAAGAAGCAATTAGGGAGGAAAGAAAACACACCGTGTTCAGCTCATGTCTGGGATTAAGACCAGTTTATTCCTCCTACATGGCTGGTACTTGGGTACATGTAAATGAATCTACAGATGACAAAAAGGGAATTACTAGCTTTTTCTCATCCACAGATACTACATGCAAGAGAGAAACAAAAAGTTGGTAAAGGTCTTCAGACGCAATTTTTTCAATTAATTTTAATTAAATTGCTGTAGGTCAAAACTGTATCTCTCTGTAGCTTGCTAGAAAAACAGGCTTATACAAAGCAAAATATGTCATTCTTAGTGCATCCAAATTAATTCTGACTCAGTTGTTCCCAATATTTTCCACTGTGGGATTTGTACACAGAAAAAGGCAAAAAGTTTTCATAAGTTTAACTATCATCAGGAGGATCAACTTGGCAAGTATCACACTGGGAAGAAAACACAACAGTAAGACACCTCACATATCTTCCTTTTGAACCTGAGCCCTTTCCTGTGACAAATAACATTTCTTTAAGTAACCAGATGTTCAGGAACACTAACTGTGATATTGGTCAGGATACCTTGATAGAGAAAGACCATCTGATGTAATAGGAGAGAGCTGGAAAGAGAAAAGTTCAAACTAGAAAGCTCTTCCTTGGTCTGTGACCTACAAGGCAAACATACCTTTTAATAGGTATATTCTTTCCAAGAAAGCAGCAAAAGACCCAAAAAATGGTCAGCAGAAAATATTTTGCAGGAGTTGAAGAGCTAGAAGTGATAATTTTGTTAACAAGTGTTCTGCAAACACAAGCAGAATTTGTGTTAATAAGGCACCAGGAGTTTGAGTGAACAGAACAGATTTGGGGAGAAGTCTATATTCTTAGGGTCTCAGCGTTCATTGGCTGTTTCTTGAAACAGACTTTTATTAAAGCTTACTGATTTTACACAAGGGATAATGTACTCTCTTACCTGCCCTAAACTGGGCATAGTACATATTTTCTAACTGTTCTTTAAAACATTACTGTAACTGACATCCAGCATCAGTTTCTTTCTAGTTCTGGAAATCAGAACTAGATCAATTAATTTAACACCAGTTAAATCTATACAGACTATACGTGGTTCCATACAGAAGTAGGGAAGTTCTATAACTAGAGATGCGATTCAAGTGATTTATCAACTGCAAGTTTGTCTAAAACTGCCACATAGCAAGTCAGACATTGCTTCTAGAAATTAAATTCAGGTGCCTGGTATTTAAAGGATAAAAATCACTATCTTGAATTCCTACATGAACTGTTTCTGCTCACATTAATGGAGGCAAATAGTTATTGAAAAGTTCATTATCAAGACACATACAGACTTAATTTCAGGAAAAGGTAACTTTTCAATGTGAGTAGTTTGACACCACCACCCTCTTACCCCTCACACACAAATCTAAAGGCAAATACAGCCTATTCAAAGCCTGAACTTTAGCTGACACTTTTTTTTTTACTATTCTCATCCTCCAACCACTTTGATGTTACCAGAGATTACACTGCGGTATGATTAGAAGGGATGCTGGAATTGTGCCCACCTCTCCTCCCAGGATTTTTAAGAGAGATGTGAGTAGAACTTTCAGACTTTGGCTAAAGATGAAAGACTGAAAATATGAAGTGTGGAAACGTGAAGGGCTCACCATGCTCACTGTATCAAGTAGAGCCTGCAGAATTTTCTTCAGTGCAATACCTCACATGTGAATCTCCTCAAAGGAAACAGAGTAGTTAAAAATGCACATTTACTATCAGGTGTCTGGATCTATTTTGCAAAGAATTCTGATAATGAATGTTTTTGCCCACTTCCTCAACTGGGTTTCGGGAAAAAAAAAAAAGGCAAGAACACGTTATTTTAAGGGAAAAATACATTGAAAATATATTCTGGGAAAACATTCTAATAGAAAAACAGACCCTTCCTGGTAAAGATTAGTAGGATGCATATATTCATACAGGAAAGGGACTGCTTGCGTTTTTCTCAATTTCCACTGGTTCACATGGTGAAGGCAGTTTTGGACTGGCTTTTAACACTCTTCAGCTGAATATCTTATGTGTTCCATCAAACTCAGTACATATTTACTTACACAAGCAGACGAATTCCTCTTCCTCCTCCATCAAAGACTACCTCCATTATCACCATAATGCAAACAAACAAAATTAATTCCATTCACTATTTTGAACATGTTCAAAACTCAACTTTTTGCCAGCTCCTCTCTTTCATTCTGTTGTGAACATGGAAGCTGCTAAACCTGGGGACCGGATTATGTTCAGCACACATATTTCAAAACTAGCACAGAGAAAGCAAAATCCCCTTATGGAAGGAACCAGATAACCAAAAGAAGTAAAACCTTCAGTTTGAACACGGCTACTGTGTAGGCTTACGCATCCAGCAAAGCAAAGCAGATGGCCTTGAAAGCAGAAACAGCAAGGTAGCCAGGAACAAGCACCTTTAGTAGGGTGACAGAAAAAAAAACAGGAAGAGTATGTTGTGGCTCAGGATGACTGAAAAGGTTACAGAGCTTTGGGTAACTCTTACTCATTTCTCTTCCCTATTACTATCTGAGTGAGGGAAACAAAAGTTCTTACTGTATTTCAACCTTCTTTCAATGGTATTGACTGCACCATTAGTTTCTCCTCCTAACTGGAATAACATCACACTGCTTTTCAGCCACTACTGGGATGCCGCTCACATCAAAAGGAGGTAGCAACCAGAAGTTGCAATAACATCTTCTTTTATCCTGAATCCTGCTACCATGTACACAACAGTCAGGTGAGGAACACATTTAATGCAGCCTTTGCTTGCATGGAGTTTGCATTGTCACCCCCATTTACAAACACTGCAAAATTGTGTGTTTCACAAAGATTATATAAAAATAGTGATTTTTACATTAGAATCTTAGCTTTGTTTTTGCTACCAAATATCCTCTCCCAAAACAGTCAATAAGGACAGTATTGGAAACACAGTACACTGGAGTGTGATGGTATGCATTTTTCCTGAGAAGTAAGCAAGCCATGCCGGATTCCCACTCTTCCAGTACCATGCAGGAGATGGAACAGAACCCTATAAGCCGCAGGTCCCACAACCCCATCAAAATTCTTTGCAGAAAGCTGTTGCTCCCTTAATCCATCTCCACATGTCATTTGTCACATTCTGCAGAGTCAACTGAAAAAAAAAAAAGAAAAGCCATCTGAATGTCTTTTCTTTGAGATGCTTTTGTAAAGTCCTATTGCAATTGGTTCAGGAGGGGTTCATATTAATTCTGAGGATGTGATTAGCCCACAAACAAGGTCAGATGCTGTAGCTGTAGCTGTTTGCTGTAGCTTTACTACTGTTACCTTAAAATAATGCTGAACAGCAATACATAAAAGGCAGAAGTATAGGAAAGAAGAAAAAGAGAAGCAGTATTACAGAGCAAAGCGAGAATGGTCACCACCAGAAGGTCCACTTCAGTCCACTTAGGTCCATGAGGCACTTGAAGGTCCTCTGCAGTCAATGGCATCCTGCTGATCCATGATTCTCAGGTCTCTCAAGTCGTAACAATGGCAAGGGTCAACAGTAGTAAGGGTCCCATTTACTCTGGAGGGCAATGGTAATTTATAGTTCCTGTTGACTCATAGTTTGACCAATCAACGAGACAGTTACCCATGCTTGTCTAATTATCGTCTGACACAATTGGGGTGTGAGCCCCCTTCTCCTCTGCCCCTGGGCAGTGCTGGGGCCTGCATGGCAGATGAGTTGCAGATGAGCTTCTTGGGGCAAACAAGATAGCATTGTTTTGAGAACCCAGGACACACCTTCTTTGATGTTGTATCATGTACACAGGTGGTAGGTATCTTGCAGCAAGCAAGCTTTGAGACATCCTATTTTCTGTCAGGTTCTCACGTCCAGTTTCTCACAGCTTTGCGACCAAACATTGCAATCAGCAGTAAAATTCATGAACTATTAGCTAAAAAGGCTATTATATGCAGCAGCTAGGATTTTTTTTTTAACATATAGTGAAAGTGTTAAAAGTGAACTTTCCTCAGTCTATCAGAAAATTATGTTTTATTCAATTAATACATGATAAAACTAATTCTAACTATGACCTGTTGAGCGAGCAGTGTTAATCCTCTGCTTTGACCATCTGCCAATGTAAAACTTTGCTCAGATTAACATTTATTAATACTGTGGGGCCTGTGCTGGGAACAAAATAAAAAAATTAAAAAACAAAACAAAACAAAACAACAGTATCTAAATGTGTTCGCCTATTTTTTATTTGACTTCATTTTTTTCCAGATCACCAACAATGGCAGGACCATGACAAACTTTGTCACATTTTATGAATACTATGGATAAGTACAGAATTGAACATGTGGTGCAGCACCATCATGCAGCCATTATTTCCCTGATACAGTTTTTCCTGTTTGATGCCTCAGCATAAGTCTCAGACACAATTCCAGAAGGATCTTCACAGATAAAAATTTCAAAGCAGTATGGAAAGAGTAAGGCTTGAGTAAAAGATTTAGAGTCAGCTCTCTGTTTTTTATTTGCAGCTCAACTGGTTATTTTCTGCATGTCTTTGGTCAAGATCACAGGTATGCATCGAGTTACTCAACAGAGCTTCAAAAGACCATGGAAACTAGAGAAGCAAAGACTAATTAAAGTACAAATGTTCTCTTCTTACTGCCAAGCCAGTGGTGTCTTAACTGGGGCTCACAAGTGACACTTTGCACACAAGAACCTCTACCACTTCTTATACCACAAGCAAGAAAAGAGGCAAAGCCAAGGACCCTAGAAGGGCTTTGAGCAGGAGACCAGCCTAGATGACCCTAGCAGTCTTTTCCAATTCACACAATACTACTAAAAATATTATGTTCCAACAGGCTAGTACTTGTTTAGTATTGCTTCTTATAGTCCAGAATAATCATAACAAGAATTTAAAAATTTAATACAACTACTTAGATCTTCACATTTAGTAAGATTTGGCTTATTAACAGTTTTCTTTCTTACTAAAATGAGTCACGCTTTCTAAATCTATGGCTTTTCCAAGTGGTGGGATTTATTCTGTATTCTTTGAGGAAAAAAAATTTCTATCAAATATCCAACCTATATGTAGTGTTTCTGAAAGCCACAAATGTTTTCTCTGACTTGTACACAACTCACAGACATTGTAAAGCAAAATATTTTAAAAGATCTAAGTTTGTTTATTTCATTATTACAGTGGGAAATGTCAAACCAAAACCATTTTGAAGAATGAACGAAACCAGTTTCCCCACACATCTTAACAGGGTCATTTGAATATGAAGTCAGGTTCTTTGGGCTGTAAATTAAATAATATAACACTTATTCCAGAAGCAGATAGGAAGCTATGGAAAATCAGGCAGTTAAATAAGCAGTCTTCTGCTCCTAATGAATGAGAGGAAAACAAATATCCCAAGATTAAGAACACCTCATGAAAAAGAATACCGAAAAACAGCTGCTCCTGAAATAACTGATCACTTGTCTGGACTTCTGGGTGGGCAGATACTGGAATACATGTTAATGTAATATGTCTTGACTAAATTGTCTGCAGTGAAAACTTACAGTAATAAATATGTATATTAAATTATTCACCATTTCCCAGGCAATGTTTTCATTACCTTATATATTATGCTAGAATTCCTTGGGTCATCTATTGCTTCCTCCAAGGCTAGATTCTGCATGTATGAAGGCAATGAACATCTTGCTCTTGATGCCAAGTGGAGAATGACTAAGTTCTGAGCGTGATTTGCCTGAAGTATGAAAACAACCTGAGGTTCATGATAAATCAAAGCCCTGGCTAACATTGTATTGCTATTCTAACTACAACTCTTGACCTAACTCACTATGTACAGTTCCAGTCACAAGACCAAAATATATTCTTAATCACAGCAGTGAAAATCCAGCCGGTCATGAAGCCAGGGAACACGAGTAGATCCACACATGTGAAATTTCTGGGAGAAAATAACTCTTGGAATGAGTTTCTCTGAGAAAGACAATGTCAATTGGAATAATTATATATTTTGAGCACAATCTTTAAATGGAAGTAAGAAAAATTATGCCTTCACACTCACAAAATACACCTTTGGCCTATTGTAGCTCTACTCCTTCTCCCAGAATGGTGTCTGCACCACAGAAAACTTACACATAATGTACTGAATCCAGTCAAGTGTAAGCAAAGATTGCTGTTGTCCTAAATTTCTGGAGGAACTCTGCCTCATGATTTTATTGTGATTTTTTATAGAAAAAATAGTGATGTTTCTGTTTCTTCAAAGTGGCAATGTGTCATGTGTCCAATGTTGGGCATCCAAACAGGAATAAATTGCAATAAATAAATTTGTGATATTCTGCCTTGTCCTTTTCTGTATTCTCTTTCAAGCTACAACAAAAAGCATGCTCACCCATCTCTCAGCTGGGTGCCCTGACTAACTTCAGATAATATTTTGCCCAGCTTCTTCGGGAAAGGTAGCAAGTGCCCAGACAGAAATCTCTAGCATACTGATCAGGAAATTCTACTGGATGTGGGCATGATTTTCAAGAAAAGTTGAGAAATAAATTCAGAATATGCTCCAGCTACCATTGTCTACTCACAACAGAAAGAACAAGCCTAATTTGCGCTGTGAAGGAAAAAACAACATCGGCGTCAACTTCCAAGAGGTAATTTGGTGCTGCAGATCCTGTGTAGGTAGATGGATCCCATGTAAATGGAAACAGACTGAGGAATGGGAACTAACCTTAGGTTAGTTGTCGGCCTAGACTCATTCTGAGCAGTTGACCTTTACAAATCTTTCACTTCAAACCCACTGTTGAGGGAGTGTAATATAAAAACAGAGTTCTGCAGTCTAATCCAGGGGTAAAGTGCCTAAAAAATGAAGTGTTCTGGTGCCAAACTTTACTGAAACTGGTCTTTAACTTCTTTTTTTTTTCTCATTACCAAATAAAAACATCAAAGGCCAATTATCAAGATATTACCAGCATAGAAATAAAGCTGCATTAGTTATATCAGCTAGTGCAGACTCACATATACTTTCCTCCCTCAGGTCAGTCTTGATTCCTTTAAACAAAAGAAAGACACAAAAGGAAAATAAAAATATTTGGAACAAAAAATGTTTTTATAATATTTTTGCCAAACTTAGTTTATTTTACAGGTGTAAATTTTGGATTAAAAACATGTAAAACAAGATAGCGGTCCAGTAATTGAAAAGATCTGACAGTGAAAATTCTGTGACTGCTCCACCCTGTCCTACATAAATGTTAAAATGAACAGTAGCAGGAAGGTATGTGTGCTCTTAGAACAATTTCTTCTTGTTTACAATTGCAGTAGGCTAAAATGACTCATCCTTCTGTACAAAATGAGAACTCTGTGCTCACAAAAGATATTTTGGTACTATCTAAAAAGTTTTAGTACATTAGAATGTCAAAATGACAGATGTGATTTCTTTGAATATAAATTTGAAAATCATGGTGCCTACAAGAACGTGAAAAAATATACAATTTCTTAGAATTCTGTTTCATGCTGATAAGCTACTGAACAACATCTGGTTTACTTCATAACTGTTCAAAAGACAGGTGTTCTACAAGTAAATTAAGGCCATTGCAATACTTGTCCCTCAGGAATTTCTAAAATAGAACATTTTCCAGAGTTATAAAAGTTATATGTAGCATTTTGGGAAACACTAAGAACTCTTTTCATCACAAGGTTCTCCTTATGCACATTGTAAATATAGAGAGTCTTCTGAAAGGTTCTCATATTAAAACATAAAACGTAAAGATAAAATTTTCTTGTTTTCTGTACTAACCGTATGTGTTACAATTTAAGTAATGACTTCAAAGGCAAAAGAATGAGATAAGCACTTTGTGCTTGAAAATTACTTTTAAAATTAATTGCAAAGTGTAATTCTGCTCAAATAATCTTTTGGCAGCTATTATAATGCCTATACAAAAAATACTACTTTTCTCAGTTTAATAAAACGTTTTGCTTTTCTCTTCTTTTTAAAATCCACCACGTGTTTCAGTAAGTGATCAAATCAGTTGGAGAATAATGCATACAATACATAAGCACAAATTGCAATAAAGTAATACAAAACATGTACATGCACCATGAAGGATTTAACCTATTCTTCAGCCTCAGTGAGAAAACACAAACCGACTTCACTTGAAAAAACCCAAGGTTAAGCGGTCTTAGACAAAGAATGAACCATTCTGCTTGTCTGAAAATGCAGTGAAGTAGATAAAGAGGCTAAAATCTTTGCTTCAGGAATGAAAATCAAATGGAAAGAAGACGTGTTCCTTCCTGTAAGTAATCTCAATAAAACAAGCTATTAGGAAGGAAAGAAGTCTAGCCCTCTCGGCTACTTAGAAGGAAACATTCCAGGAAAGAATATTTGTGTTCTGTGGTAAAGGAGAATATCAGCATAGAAGAAGAGGGCTTTTTACTTTCTTTGAAGGTCATGAAAGGGGCAGAGCAACAAGGATTTTAAAATCCTTTCACATCAAAATCAAGTATCAAAACACACCACAAAATATACAGCCAAAAGCATATACAGCAACTATACCAGTGGTTTCTGTATTGACCCAAATTTTCCACATAAATGAAGACCTAACTAAACGACCTATGATTCTATGATTCTAACTAACGATTCTATGATTCTACGATCATATCAGGCCCATTATGAAAGCCATTTAGCAGGAAGGAAAAATCTAACCTAGATCTGTGTGAGCGTGTCTCAGGATGTTAAAGGTGTTCTTGTTTTGCTGTTTCATGCAAAAGAGGAAAACACACAGGGAAGGAAAACAGTCCTTACCTTTGTAAGCATGAAAATTCAATGTATCCAGGGGCTGTGAAATAGCACTTTTATTCCTGATTGTACATAGATCTACATACAGGTACAAATTCGGGAAATGAAAAATACAGTGGAAAGTCTAAATGGACAGTTATCACAGCCTCCTATTTTCACTAAGGTTTATTTAATGAGTAGAAATACAAACATCCCCATAAAACTTGTGTGGAATATCAATTTTAAGAAATTGAATGGGGTCAGAAGTGTTGGCTCTTTCCCTGTGCTTGCTGTCTTTTCTCTATGGCTTTGGCAAAGAAATTCATTAAGTCCATAATAGAATTTTTTGCTACTTCACAATAAATCTCATTATGAAAGGGATTTATAAAACCCATGCTGATTATAGCCATGGGGGCTTTCTTACAGAAAAAGCAGTAGCTGGACAGGTAAGATTCCTAGAATTTCAGGCAGAGTGTAAATGAGAGCAGAATGGGAAAAGGCTCGTTAACTTCTCAGAAGAAAGTCCCCTTTTGTCACTTTGACCTGTCACTGCTTGAAAAATCACTTACATCAAAGATTATTTCAGGGTGTTTGCTACAATTTTAGCCTTAAAAGAGGCGTTCAAAATTTCTGAGGCAAGTCACTAGAGTTTATTTGAACTGCAAAACAGCACTGAAAATAGCCAGCTACTTGATAGACAAAACAAACTGCTAATCAACTTGCATTGTTATTAAAACAAAACTATTTTGGCCACAGGGAATCCAAGTTAAATCCCACCTGAATTAATGTGTTAAAACAGCCAAGTTTTAAAACAGTGTTTACGACATAATTTCTGAAGTAAATGTCATCAAAAAGGACTTTATCATTGCTTTGATTTCTGTTTTGCACAGAAAAATTCCTTAAGGACTTTGCACCCTTAAATATCAGAAAAGCTACAGAAATTAAACACTTTTTAAGACTTTGTGTGCACTTCATTATATCATAAATGTCCATTCTACTTTGCAAAAACATCATATCAAGTTATAAGGGGAGGGGTCAAAGTGCAATCACTTGCCCAAACATCCCAATAATACACCTTGGAACAGCTGTTAATTTCAAAGACAAGTCAGAACAAGTCAACACAAAAGAAATAACAGAGAAGCAAGTCAGATGGAAGAGAGGAAGGGAAGAACGAGAAATCTTTAAATGCTATTTTAATCTTTCATAAAATCTATTGGATGCAATATAATAGATAAAATCCTCCACAAATCAATTCAGTCCTAACTAAGCATTCAAATTAATCAATTGATTGGTGGTACTTTAATCTCAAAATGTATATATAAAGGGAAAATGGCAATTAAAGCTTTATTTCAAAGAGCCAACCATATAGGACACCAGGATACACTGAGAGGCTGTAGAGGATGAAACCACAGTATCTTCTTTGTAAACTCAAACCATTTTATAACATGAAAAATAAAAAAAACATTTCATAACAAAACTTAATCTCTCTATTCTGTAAACCATACTGTTTCTGGAGAACACGTGTATATGTATTGGGAAATGGGCAAAAAAAGGCACAGACTTAAATAAACAGGAAGACTCTGTAAATACTACTTCTCTGACTACTATATGAAAAGCTCCACACTGATTTTTAATTTCTTCCAGAGGATATGAGGTTAGGTCCACTTCAAACAATTTTGTGTAAAGTTGAATAAAAAACTATTGGGAAGAAAAGATGAGTTAACTTACACAACATTATAAATCAATATAATATGCTTGATATTTTTTAAGTCCCAATTGATTTCATATAACACAGCATTATCATTCAAAGACCCAAAGAATCATTTTGGTTGGAAAAAACCTTTAAGATCATCAAGACCAACCATTAAACTATCACTGCCAAGTTACCACTAAACCATGTCCCTAAGCACCCGATCTACCTGTCTTTTAAATAACCTCCAGGGACAGTGGCTCAACCACTTCCCTGGGCAGCCTGTTCCAATGCTTGATAAACCTTTCAGTGACAAAATTTTTCCTACTACCCCATCTAAACCTCCCCTGGTGCAATTTGATGCCATTTCCTCTTGCCCTATTGCCTGTTTTAGGAGAAGGAACCTCACAACAGCTTTTTTTCAGGTTGTTGTAGAAAGCAATAAGGTCTTAAAAGGTACCTGTCATATGGGTTGCCCAGGTAAACTACAAAACACAAATTATAAGGAAATGCCAAACTGACTACAAGCATTGCAAGAGTTCTGAGAATTTTGCAACCAATGGTTCAAAAGGAAAAGGAAAAAGTAGGAGACCTAAGAGACTGTTCCTTACGGCATTTTATATTGTTTGAATGGTCTTTCATCTCTAATAATCATTAGGAATGCTTACTCCCCCTAACACTCAGAAGAGGGATCTTCCCTGAGATGTTCTGCTACCTAAAGCTAGCAAGTTTTAAGAATAAACTTGTTTCAGAAACTGAGGTTAGGAAACAGCTGTTCTGTGAGCATTTGCAAACTTGTTTTAACTTAAACATAATGGCTACGAACCAGTGGCATCTATTAATGGCTCATACCCTTTACACCTAATTTCTATATTACCAAGGCTGAGCTGGGAATTCTGAAAACCACAGAGAAAAAGGAGTCTCAGCCTCAAATCTTCTTTCATTTAAGTTGTATTATGGATCCTCAAGAGCTTTACTTGAAACAGTTGGAACAAAAGTCTGTTCATGTGATAAAGAAGTGATAAGAGAAAAAAAAAGAAGATTTTAAGAGGGTTTTACATTGACATAGAGTATCCACATTTATGAAACAAGAGGAGAGATGATTGCACATAGACTTGTGCACCAGCTGATGACTAAACTTCAAAAACATAATATCAAAGACACTAAGCATAAAATGCTAATCTACTATTGAACAATAACAGTGAACAATTTGTCATTTATTTCACTGTGCACAGCGATTTATTAAATTTCCCAGGGGGATTTAAGACCTTGATGGACAAAATGACTATTTCATTTGCTGTGAGCTTATCCCACAAGTAACTGGAAAGGAAGAAGAATGGGGAAGAATCTTGGATAATTGCAGGTTTACTTCCCAAAAGAAATTGGAACATTTTCATTATAAGCACCAGAAGATAGTTTTGCATCCAAGCAAAGACCTGGAGAGGCAACTCTCTTCCAACTTAAAAGCTGCTGTCTTGCATGTAAGATTATTTATGCTTTATTATAATAAAACTATTTACAAGTTTAATAAGAATTTTTACAAGCTTTCACTCCGAGCTCTGCCTCCTCTTCTATATGCTACCATGTCCTCCCTTCCTGCTGGAGCCGTGGCATGATTCCATGCAGGCAGGAATGCAAGACTCTCAGGGTGAGAAAACTATCAGGAAAGTAGGAGTTCAGTTAGGGGGGTGGGAGGACAAAGATTCTATGCTTTGCTCCCTAATTTTTTTTTTTTTTTCATTTTAAATGCTAATGCATGCTTAACAGAAAAAGCAGAAAGATTGATGTAAACAGACACTGACACCTTACAAGTGCCAGAATACTCCCTACATAAGCATATTTCATTCTGGTCTTTCTCATTCTATACCAAAGCCTGAAATGTCTCTTTTTTTTTTACAGTCAGACAGTTCCAGAGGAGCAAGAAATTGCCCTCCAACCAGTGTAGCAAATAATTTGGTGACTAACCCATTTTCCAGGAAAGCAGCAAAGTGGGTTTCAACTCCATTCAGTTAAGAAGTGCACCAAATCTACATTTACCACTTTCTGGGTGAAAAAAAAATACTTTGAACCAGCAGGTATTAATACGCACTTCTTGCAGTTGAGTTTTGAAACAAAATGGTGCAGGATGACCTATCACTTTAGAATCTAGAAGCAGGCAGGACAAACACTGGGAGAACGTGGAGGCAGGTAGCAGCTCTAGCGCCTTCCCAGCCCATATTGGGACATTGAGCCCTATCACAGCAGTGAAGACTCTGTGTAATCAACCCACTACCACCATTCCATTATAGTCACAGTACTCAGTCACAGCAGCAGACACCGATTTGAGATAAATACATGAAGAACTTGCCTATCATGTATATGAAGTATTCTTGCTCCACTAAGGCATGGAATTTTAGGCAAATTAACCTACTTACTGTGTCTGGGTTGCCTCTCTATGCAGAGTGAAAAATGTTCGCATAATCATTTAAAGGTTCTGATGTTCCTGTAAATTGAAAAGGGAGCTGAGGTCTATAACACACAGTTCTGGATCTGAAGTGCCAGGAAGTGGCTACACAAAAGGCTCAGTGACACCTGCTTTTTGTGACTTCCAAGTCTTCTATTTTCCTTGGCAATTTGCTGTGTTGTAATTTCTTAAATGTATCAGTTTCCCTTTAACTTACAGTTTCATACTTTGTTTCATGCTTTGGAGAGCATTCTCTACACCAAATAAAGTCAATGTAGGCATTTCTCTTTTTTCACTATTAATGAATACTAACACAGCGAAACCCCTCATTTACATTCATTCTTGATCTTTCGAAATGCTGCTTTTATACCCTGATTTTTGGAAGACTTCCAGCCTTTCTTTTACTGGTTTTCTAGTTTCAGTGTACCCAAATAATTGAATATACTAGCTGTCATGCTTTCAGCTATCTTTTTAAAGAGCCCTCTCTTCTCTTAACCCATGAATGCCAAAATAATTTTTAGCTTGTATAGTAGCTGACTCAGGTCTCCAGGCAGCTCTTATCTATGAACAGCATCATTTTATTCTTGATAAAGCAAAACTAAAAGGTCTCACTGCTTTATAAATAGCAAATATTTGAATTATAAAATTAGGTGGGAAGACACAGCTTTCTCCATAGAAGAGATGACCCATGCACTCTGACACCTTCTCCAACACCAATGAAAACACTGGTTTTCTAAAGTCTGGGAAGCATTCGAGAAGCTTATTTCCATCCTACCACAGTCTCAGTAACTAAGACATTCACTGCAACTGGTGCTGTCAAAAAATTGGAAAACTTTGCCTGACTGGATGATTTTTTATATCATATTCTTTTTGTATGTCTTATCTCTCTGCATGTCTTTCTGTATGTCTCTGTCTTTCTATGTATGACATACAACTGTGCTCTGGGTCCCCATCCCAGTAATTCACCAACAGACTAAAAGTAATATTTGATTTTTCTCCCTAAAGACAGATTATTTCCGAACTCTGAATTTACAAGTTAGGTAACAGGAAGAACCATGCAATCATAGAATAATCCAGGTTAAAAGGTGGGTCTTGAGATGATCTGATCTAAATCTCTCCTGAAAGCAGGGATTTCGATTAGGTTAGTGAAGTCTTGAGTAATCCCTGTGAGGGACATTCCACTACTTCTCTGAGCAATCTATTCCATCATTTACCTGGCTCACAGTGAAGAAAATCTTTCTTACATCCAGAGGGAATCTCCCCTAAAATGGCTTATGTCTGTTGCCTCTTGTCCTGTCACTGTGCATGCCTGAGAAGAGAGCACCTCCTTCTCTACCATAGGTACCCTTTCAGGTACTAAAAGCCTGCTACTTGATCCCCCCAAGCCTTCTGCTCTCCAGGATGAACAAACTCCATTCCTCTGACCTTTCCTCCAGTGGAATTCTTTGCCCACTGCCTTCCACTAACTTACTCCAGTCCACCTACAGCAGCATATTGAACAATATTGCTCCTGAATGTATTTGAGAGCAAAGAAGAATCCCTTCAAAGCTTTCAAAATACAATTAGCTTCTCCAAACAGTCTTAACTCCCCAAAGCAATTTAGTTATTAATTTACTAGGGCACTTTCCTTCAGAAAAAAAGCTAGCCTTCAAAGTAAATAGCTTTAAATCATGCACAAGTGGGTCAGACACGAGCTGTGTGTTAGTATGTATTTCCATGGAAGAGAAGGAAAGAACGAAAGGCTGGATTTGAAGGCAATTGGCTTCTGAATTATTTTTAAGGATTTACAGTCCATGAAGACACCATGTGGAGTGATGCAGAATAACAGGCTTAGAAGTAAAGTACAATAAAAACTAATTATAACTGGTTTCTTTTTGACATGCATAAGATCATTTGGGCCCAGAATTAGATTTTCTATACTTTGAAGGAAGAGAGAAACAAACTGTACAGGCACAGGAAAATAGAGAGTTATGAGATTGTTAGGATAGAATACTGAAGTTAAAATTATAATTGCTCACCTTTTTCTTTCTTTGCAGGCCTGGATACACATTTGTAGGCCAACAGCTGCATACTGTTTTTGCTCATTGTTGGATGAGGACTGTTTCAACCACAGCATCTTAGGTTGTATTTCACATTCTATTTCCACTGCAGCTTAAAAACAGCTTATGTAGTTTACTGAGTCCGATTTTGAGAATAACTGTTTTACTTAAGTTATGACAAATTGTCTCCAGTAGAGCCCTGGGCATCAACAACACAACCCTGAATAGAAACACACTCTATATCTTTAACAAAAATTGGCAGAAACTATCTGTATTGAATCATTAAGTTTTTAAATAAACCAGCAAATAACAGAAATAGTTCTAGAAGTCTCTACAAAGTTTCTCTTCAATCAATAGACACAAAATTTATGTTTAAAAACCTCTCTAAGAGTGATAGCATTGCAAAATATAATTTAAAATGAAAATAGAGGTGTTGTGATATTGTCTGAGACCTAGTAATAAGAGTGTCATTGCCATTAAATACACCACAAGACACACTGTTAAAATGTGAAGGAGGAGGAGGCAACTGTATGTACTAACTGCAAAGAAGTGAAAAGAATCTCATAGCCACAGACCAAAAATGGATGATGTCTGGAGGTTTCCACACGGACCCTTTGAAGCTCTCCTTCCCCTTTTTGTGGCACAACCCAGATGGCAGATACATAGGAGCAGGTACACAGCAAAGAAAAAAGACAGTAGAAGAGACAGGAAGAATATTATTTATAGATCTCCCAAGTGTAAGTATCTAGTCTAGTATCTAATGGAAGTGAACCATGTAGAGAACAGAATATACAGCCTACAATGTGAAAATACTAAATCAGATTTCTTAAAGACTTATTTCCCTTACCTAGAGAAAAAAACTCAGCCTGCAAGTCATCCATACTATTCTTAAAACCCAAATTGGAAAAACTGTAGCCAAAAATGGAAATCTTGTAAAACAGAGATCCAGAAGAGTAAATAGCCACAGAAAGGATTAAAGCGGACCCAGATTTAAAAAGTTGAAAAGAAAATCTAGTATCACTTTACCGTTTAGAAAAGTGGTAAAATATTCATCATGTCATAGTCAACACTTGCAGAAACTTAGTTAAAGTTTAAAAACTAGTCAAATCAAAATCCCTGAAGAATTACCTTTTTTTTTCTTGATGGGCTTTAACAAAAATAATAATAAGATGGTAGCTAACCAAGAAGAAAGAGCTACGAAGACAAGG
The DNA here is from genome assembly GCA_013398155.1 of Pedionomus torquatus. Lineage (NCBI taxonomy): Eukaryota > Metazoa > Chordata > Aves > Charadriiformes > Pedionomidae > Pedionomus > Pedionomus torquatus. Next base: position 41,729 of record VZRU01007185.1, on the reverse strand, counting down.
CTAGGATGTGAACAAGATTAAGCTGTAGAATAGACAGTTGTTTGCATGTTAAGGTACTGTGGCCAATATTTAGTGAAAAGAGAAAAATATTCCAGAACCTGTGGGTCACTTAATGAGTTACTCCTGCAGCAAGAAGCAAATCTAAAATGAAGAAACCAGGATGATGCTTTGTGGCTCTACTAATGGTGCACTCATGGTGTTCACTGTGTACAATGCCTATTATGATTATTACTAAAAAGGCAGTAGGGATTCAATACTGCTCATTGTGAACAAGTATGGCTGGTCCTTAAATTGACTTATTGACTTAAAGCTTCTTTTCACAGCTGTAATAATTTTATGCCAGCAATGGCAAGCTCAAAAATACTGCAGTCACCATGAGTTCTCTTCAACAGTCAAGCAGTGTAGTAGCCAAGGATATTTTCAGTAAATCTAGGGTATTTTTGTCAGCAGTGACAAATGATAAAGGAAAGAGGAAAATAACAGGTCTGACAGCAGTATCAGAACGGTGCAACATTTTTCATGATCCTAGCAATTACAATCTTATCCCTTAAATTATCAGTATTTGGAACTTTTTAACCTTAGTCTAACTGAAATTCTGTTCTCATTTATATTATATAACATATTGCGCTGTTTGTCTAAGTAACATCCTGCAGAGGTGAACTCAACTGCTTAGTTAATCTGTGCTCACATAGACATTTGTTTGCTTGGTCCACATGGACAAAAGTTGCATATGTCCATTTTTCCAACAGTATTATCTTGGTCTAAAAAAATGCATTATCTTTACCTACATATTTTGCTACATCATTTACATTTTAATTGCCCCTTCATAGTTTCTTTAATCATCTCATTCTATTTAGGAACACGAGAAAAATATATGCTGGGTACTGTATCTTTCTCATTGCTCTTCATTAATTAGTAAGCTTTTTCAGGAGACAGCTCTGTTCTTGTTGACTTAACTGGGAGGAAATTTGACCTCATATGTCTCCTCTGCAGATTGTACAGTCCATGTCTTTTTAATGTCTCTTCCCGAGAAATGCCTTTTCTCCCACATCCTTTATCATCTTTATCCTCTTACCATGTTTTTTCCCCCTTTCTGTTACCTACATTTATGTCTTTTTTGACGAGGGGTTGGGAAACTGAATTTAGAAGTCTGATGGGTTATTCTAAATACAAAAAAAAAAAAAAAAAAAAAAAAAAANAAAAAAAAAAAAAAAAAAAAAAAGAAAGGAACAACAGCTAGTTTACAAACCTGTCATTTTCAAGAGCTTAGCCCCAGTTACTCAAGCACAGAAAAAAATATTGTTCCATGAAATCATATTGAGAAAATAGTTCTAGGCATCCTGTTGTTTCCAGCTGGGCCTAGTGTGCCTTATAAGGAGAACTCATATTTTCTTAGGCAGAACCTCTCTCAAAGACATGTTGGAAAAGGTAAGGCCATAAATCTGTGTCAGGTCCAGACATGCAAGACTCTGGTGCCTAGAAGTCATCCCAGCTTATTTTTATAAAGGCTTCCATGGTTTGTTTAGGCAGTTTAAAGTAATACATTAGAACAAAATCACTCAACATACATCTGGTAAATATGTGATGTATAAACTGTACATAAAAGGCACAGAGTTGAGGACTAGAAACTGTGGCTCAAACATTTGTTAGAGAATTTTGCTCATAGGTCATAAAAACAGTATCAAGCAGTCTCCTTCTATTTGAGCTTATAGGATTCAAGTTATCTATGTACATCTCTATATAACCATGTGTATGTACCCTCCATGACACCTTCCGAACAGCTGCACAAAATACACGTGCAGAATTCATGACTTTTCTGTTTATCAAGAAATATATATATCTCATTGCACAATATTTATTCAGAGCAGTTTAGAATTTTTCCCTAACATAGAGCATTTTCAACTACATACAAAATTTATAGATAGACACATACACTTCCTTTATTCCTTCAGGACAATTTGTTTCCATTAGTCACATTCCAGGTATTTGTTTTCCTGTACTTTCACATGTTTCATTTGATACCACTCTTTTTGGTATCTCTCTGATATATTCAGACTCTCTTTCAGTCTCTATACTCTTTTCTCCTCTGCATGTTTTAGGTCTTCCTATCACCCAGTCCCTTAAGACATTAACATTTGCTTTGACCACTGTCAACAAGTAATTTTCTTTCAGTACTGCATGTCATTAAAATTTGCAATCTTTTTCTAAAATTCCTGCCATACCTTTATTTCCTTTTTCTCCTTAATAGTGTTACATAAAATTGTTCTTCATAATCTTTTTAAATATCACTCCTATTAACAAAACCACTGATCAATTTTAGTGAGAGCCTGGCCTGCTCACTACTCTTCCAAAAAATAAAATAAAATAAAATAAAATAAGTAAAAGTTTGACTACTTCTTTACATATATAACTCAAAGGAAAAATTATAAGTACCATAAACTAGTGTCCTCACCCTATCATTCAAAATTTCCTAGAGGAAATTAGTACAATGTGTTTTTTGAAGTGTTTAGAAAATTATTCAGGCAAGCCAACATAGTATTATAAAGTGCTGTCATTCTTAGATGCCTGAATTAAACTGGTTATATAACTTACAGAGATACAAAGATTAGTTGGGAATAGTTACTTGAAACCAAAATCTAGGCTTTGAAACTCTATTATTTGGGATCACATCAAAGTCAACTCTAAATTTTGCTAAAAGAAGATATTGTTCTAATAGCAGAAAGCAGTCACTACAGTTTTACAAAGTTCATAGTAACACTGTGACTCTGAGCCCTGCTATAAACGGGAGCTATGTGGAATGAAATTTTCCATGAGTATCCTAGGAAAGCAAACGCAGCAGTAAACATCATTAGTCAAGTGAGACCTACACGTCATAAGCAATAGGCAAGAGTCCAGGAAGGCCACAAGGTTAAAATGCTTTGTTTGAGTAATTATAGGATTTGAAGGATTAGGCTGAACCAAAAGATTTAAGGACATGGAAGGATTAAAGGCAGAAATAAATAAATTAAATTAAAGAGAATGAAGGTATAGAAGGCAGCACAAAAAAATATATTTGATCCAGTAAAGTTTTTTTGTAATGAGAACTATTAAATAAAATAGTTGCAATTGAATGCAACATGCTGTATTTGTTTGCTATTCAGTAACTGAATTGGTGGAGACAATTTTTTTTAAAAAAGATCTGTATGTTTCTGAGACTAAAGACCTAACAAAACAAGCAAATATTTGAGGTGAAATGTCTTACCCAACTTCTTTGTATCCCAAAACATAAAGCTGTTATGTACTCTGTAGCTGCTATGAAAGTGAAATCCCAGCATACAAACCATTGGTGAGATCCCACCCACCACAGCCTATTGTTGAAATCTGAAGATTCCTGTGATACACATGGGAAATGAATTGCAATCTTTACCTTATGGAACTCTGAGCTGCACCACTTTACAAAGCTCACAAAGCTTCTTTATTTTAAAAGCCTACTGCCCTTATAAGCTATCAGTAGTGAGAATTAACTCACTACATTTGTTCCAAAGAAAATCGAATGGCTCTGTTTCTCAATATTGTGGATGAGAAAAATTATTCAAGGGTTAGAATGCCTGCATTATCCATATAGCTCATGAGGTAGGAAGTTGTCAGAAGATAAAACTAGAAGATAACCATAGGTATACAACACTAAACATAAAAGAATAAAGAGTTGGTCTTTTTTATGAAACAGACATTCTCAATTGCAAGAAAATATCAATTTCAGCAAAGCTATGACAAAGAGGCTGAAAAAATAGATACCAGCTTTTATTTGGAGTTGATTTAGCATGTCTTAATGATGCCTCTTTTCTTCTTTTTGGTCACGTGTGAAAATAAACAGCATCTGCACATCTCAGTAAGGATGTCTGGGAGAAGTTGAAAAGACCAAGGAAATGTGTGAAACGATACGGGGGATCAGGCAGAAGAAAGAATCAGTTACTGAGAAAGAGAACAAATTGAAGCAAGAGGAAAATGTTAAGCATGTAGATGCATCAAGAAACTGGAAAAAGGATTCAAAACACCAAGCTAAGACAAAAGAGAACAAATCAATGGAATACGTATATTCTCGATGTAAGTTTCTTGCTATTCCATCTTTTCTAAAGACATACCCAGCCTCAACTAAGACAGTATTCTTGCGTTGGACTGAACAGTACTGCTCGGCCTAAGGAAAGCCCCCTGAAACTCCCGTCCCAGCCCGGTGCCTGCCGGGCGGTGCCGCAGGGCGCGGGGCAGCTCCGGGCCGGGCGGGAGCAGGCGGGCAGGGACGGGCTGTGGGCACCACCTCCTGGTCAGCGGCGGGAAAGCAGAAAAAAAACAACTTTTAACTTTTCATTCATTTTTTTACCGGACATGACATGTAACAGCATAGTTTTCACGCGACGAGGAATGCATAGCGTATTATTATATCGTCCTATTATTTGTTATAAGTGTGAAACTATGATAATTGTCAGCCAGAAGTCCGACTTCAAACAAAAAACAGTGTTAGGAACACAGGATATCAGATCCTAAATACTTCATGCATTTTCTTAAATCTCTTTATTAAGACTTAGGTGTTTCTCTCAAAATTATCACCCCAAAAGCATAGTTTTGCGTCAGGAAAATTAAAGCCCTAAACTGGTGAATACTGGTTATGATTTGCCTATTAAAATAAAATATTATAGTTGTAAATAATTTTCAATAGGTTTTTCGGTTTGGGTTGGGTTTTTTTTTCATTAGAGTAGGGTCTTTTTCTTTCTCTCTTAAATGGCTATTTAACTTGGCTTTTTTGTTCAGACAGCACGTTGCTTCAGAAGATACGGAAATTCAGACACTAGCCTGATTCACAGATTCTATAGTTCCATCTGACTTTATTTCTAAAATAGAAAATCAATGCAGTTTTAAGTGCTATGCTACCAAAAAGTACAACGTTGTGTAATGATTCGTAATTTACAATCCATCAAGTCAGCCTGAGCTACCCTGTCTTAGATTACAGTACGGCAAAAAAAAAATAATTATATTTGAATAAAGCATTGCTTTCAGTTGACCCACATCCTGTTCAAGTATTGCCATCATGTGCCAGTCAGAAAGGATCCTGAGATTGATGGCTGTTTTTTCACATGATGGAAAAATCAAGTCACTTTTCTTACAAGCTGATGTCATTTTCAGCCAAGAATTACCAGTTGTTTGCTTTTTAAAAAACTAGCTTTCTATAAACTGAATACTGCCAATGAAACAGCATCTCTTGACAGCCCACTCTGGCATATTTTCCCTTTATTGCGCTGAGACCTGACCATTAGGTTTCTATTGGGATTTTTAGTCCTCATGTTCATTTGGAGCTGTATGTGGTGCAATGACTATCACAATGGGTTTGCTGGGATTTTTTAGTTGTAAACCTGTTCACCAGTAGCAGGGATGACTACTGATTTCTCATACGGGTTATTGACCAGACACCAGATGGTAGAAATACTCTGTTCCTACTAATCTGGCCCAGAGTCTGTAATTCAGAGGTGAAAAGCTTTATCCCATTACCAACTGCCTGAGCCACCCCGTCTCCAACCTACAGGCTAAAGATTAAACAGTGAATAGTCTTGAACCACCATCCCCTCAAATATACTATCTACTACACACCCCAGACATCTACAGGGTAGATCTAAAAGAAGATCCATAAATGTCAGCACACTTTATTGAAGTTAAAGTCTTCCTAAGGAGGAATACAAAAAAAGAAGCAAGGCTGGTAAAAAAAAGAGCAGCACTTGGGATAATACTTCTTACACAACAGCTGGAAGGACAAGTTTACAGAAGATAAAATACCAGGAAAAATAAAAAATACTGATTTTGTATGGCTGATTGTGAGAAATGCAATCTGGAAAAAAGCAGGAGGGCATCATAACAAGGAAATGCAAACTGAAATAAAAGACAGAAAGTATGAAGATGCATCTCCCTTTCACAGGTTGCATAAAAACAATCACACTATCAGTATAACACAGCACAATCTTAACACCTTAATTGGTTCTAAACAGTAGAACTAGATTTTCTCTATGAACTTATCCATCCTGTCCTCACAATTCTCTTTGCCTTTGAACAAGTACTTTGCTTTGCTGCATATTCAAAGCTTTTAATTTTTATACATTAGACTTCTTGTTGCATCCAAAATCTCTACCAAAATTGCTATTTTCTACCACAAATCACCAGAGGAACTACAGTTACATTTGTGAAGATGACACCAAATATATAATTTGGAGTTCAAGATAACTGCAAAGGAAACAATTCAAAGAATTCCTGAGCTTGCCTAGGTCCAGATTCAATCACTGAATTTCTTTAAAAATGCCAATGTGTTTTAATACCAATATAAGACTTGAAAGTATGAGAACACCAAAGGAAGGGGCCAGTGAGCTATTTTTTTTTATATGTAGGTATGTTTACATTTCTCTATGTTAGATCTGCATCTATTTGGTTCTATATTCTTTCACTCCTGAAGAGAAACATGATTCAGATTACATATAATGATCCTATAAAATCCTATTACACCATAATTACCTTATCTAGTTAGATTCTTTGACCCTTCTGGAAGATTTAACTATTCGAATCTGTCAAGCAGTGCACAAAGAACTCATTTACAAATGAACCATGAAAGCAACTGTACAAAATCTGACCTTGAGAGAGGGGAAAGGGTAAGCATAGCTTCTTGGTGCTACTTCAGATGTCTCATTCCTCACTTTGTGTTTCACACAGCTTCAGTTACAGCAGGTACAGAAAGTCGTACCGTATATCAAAGTGCTTAGTTGGTTCTATTTATGATAACTTGCTTAATTCATTTACAACTGTGATGTTCCTCAAGACTGGAAATAGCCCATCTTTTGTCCATAAAGCTGTCCTATCACATCACACTACCTGTCATAGTAGTAGTAGTAAAAAGCAGTGCTCCAAACTAGATTACATAAACTGGAGTCTCTCACAGGTAATTCTTTTCCTTGAAAATACATAATTAGGCCTTGCCAAAAAAAAATAAAATACTAAAAATTCCTCAAGTATATATTTTTTTCTATATTAGAATGGCAGATAAAATAAAGTTTGAGTTTATAGCAAATAAGTATTTAAAAAGCATGAGATTCTGTTTCTTCAGTTTCGATAATAAGGTTCATGTAACTGTCCTCCCCTGTTTATACCAGTGTAGCAAATTTGGCTCAAGAGAATTAAAATAAGCAATCTTAGAGAAATACCATTTTCTTGATCCAAACTTCAAACTTATTAAAAGTATCCTACCCCCCTAGAAGTGGGGTATACTAGCACTCTTCTATTAGCACTGTGCAGAAGCAACAACATTAGATCTTTCCTCAAATTTAAACAAATTCTAAAAGCATGAAAAGGAATATGGAACAGGAAAAGAAAGTTTAAAAAAAGAATACAATTTTTCAGTACATTGCAGTAATACAAGAATCTCTGATTGTTTTTCTTTAATTTAGAGAAGACCACAGCAAAAAGTAAGTTAAAAGAAAATAGGCTAAGGAGGGTATTTAGAAAAGGTATAAAGATGCTTAGCTAAAAGGACTGCTTTTCCAGGTCCCCACAGCAACGTAAAACAGGTGAGGGTATGCATATCAAAAACAGAATTAGAGGATACATAAAAGAAGTGGGAATTCTTAATGGAAATTACTGCAACTGAGCCCTAGGATGGTTAACCTGTTAATATTAGCAGCTAGATGGTCCATGGTCATTCCTAAGTAGCCAGGGTTAAGCCTGTGCTTCTGATAACAGAACTGGGCCCTTGACAGAAATTACATTACTATTACAAAATTTGACCCCTATGTGGACTTGCAGAACAGCTTCTTTTCAGAAGAGGTATTTAATAAGCAGACCCAGTAACAAAAATACTATTCTGTTTGGCAAACTTGACTGAACAAACCAGTTGCTCTGCCCTTTAAAAGCTAAACATAAGATCACATCACATAAGAACTTCTGCCACTGTCTCATGTCAGCATCCCACTTTGCCATATTTAGCTGGCAACCTTCAAAAATCCATTTTGTGTCTAACTATGTGCTCCTGACAAACTTCATAAGAAAGATCTGTTTTGGAAAGCCCAAGTGCTTTAAAGTGTGCATCATCCGGTAATTGTCACTTTCTCTAAAACAACATATCATCTGTTTCCTTTCATAACGTTTTTTGTCAGTACACACAGCGCTAAGCAAAGAATTTTTTAAAATCCTTATTGATGGTATGTACCTGGATATCCATGGCTGAAGTGCTCAGATGAGTAAGAGAACCATATATATATTAAACTCTATGCACACAGGATAGCTTGAACTGAAACAGCAACATCTGCAAAAATGAAGGTAAAAGTCCCATTAGGATGACTAAGCAAACAGAAAAGCTATCCTGCAACAGTAGACTAAGACTGTTAGGCTAGCAAAATGAAATTGTTGAGAGGATTAAATTATTGTCTTATGAACAGACATCATAGAAGGTGAGCACTGTTTAAACTACAGGGTAACATTGGCACTAGAAGAGTAAACAGGACATGAATAAACTTAGACTGGAAATTAGAATGCATTCCTAAGCACCAGGGCATTTTGGGTCAAAAGCAGAACGATGGTGACTCTAACAACTTCTCAGATATAGTTACAAAACTTTCGAAATTAGATACTGCCTGACCTAAGAACTTGATTATATATTTGCAGCTCATTTGTAATGCTATCAAATGCCTTTTTGCATAGCAGTTTTGTGTCATAAGTTGGTATCTTACGTATGACCTTATTTTAAAATCTGGTAAGATGAAAAGAAAGTCACAAAAAGTGGTAATGCAGCCTCAGGTTAAATCCAGATAGACTAGGAGTTGTTCAGATATTGAGAAAATGCTTTAATAACCAGATTACAATATAAATTGTCATGCCCAGTTAACTTACTGAAGAAAGGATGTAATTTGTCATCCCCCAAAAATTACACTAAGGTAAGCTAGGTAAAAAAATTTCAGCCAAGCCAAAACCGATATAACAGGGACAGATGAAGTCTTTATTTTACAGGGATGTTGTGCCGTTACATGAAATAATATCACACTTTAGGAGAGAATTTATGATGGGAAGGAGGAGCAAAGTGAGGGGAGACATGGAATAAATCTCACCTTTTCCTCCATTTAAGCACTAAACTAAACCATTTTTCTCACCGGCTTTATGTATGTTCTGAGATGCTATACCAGATCGAAGACAGAGCCTTACTAACACCCAAGCCTCAGGAACACTAAAGCTTTTCTTACTCAGCTGTAACGTGGAGCTCAAATGCATCTCAGGCAGTTTGAGCGCCACACACTCATAACCACGCTTGGTCACTAGGAGCCTGCAGACATGGTGGGGAGCGAGGGCTGCGAGGTTCCTGATACTTATATATAAATACTCAAGGAAATTAGACGTCAGCAAGCTTTCTTCACGCTGAGCAGCACCAAGCTGGAGCGTAACCGTGCACCCAACAGCGCGGTGGCAGCCGCAGGCCTGAGTGACGCCTGTTGAGCCAGCTTAAGAGGCGGCCTGTCTTCGCCTTCGCTTCTGCCCCTTCGAGCCGCTGCGCCTGCAGCCTGAAGGCCCGAGACCCGGCAGATCGGCCATAACCCGCGGGCAGCGGGGCTGAACCCAGCCCGGGGCCTGAGGACACTCAGCTCCGGGCGCGGAGCCGGCGGGGGACGAGGAGCTTTTCCTAGCGAGGCGCAGGACCCGATCGGCGGAGGTGA
>VZRU01007185.1:0-31358 GCA_013398155.1 Pedionomus torquatus | reverse complement strand
AGGGAAGGGAAGGCTTTCGTGTTACCGAAAGGGAGGGTGACAGGCTGGGTCGAGGCCTGCTGATGGATTTTTGTTCCCTGGGTGTGACAGATTCCAGTGGGGAAAAAAAGGGGTGGGAAGGAGAATCTTTAGATGCTTGAAGATCTGGTCCTGTATCAATTACTCTGTTAAAGTAAATATTAAAAAATAAAATCAGTGTTAAATCTTTGTTAAATATTTTTTTTTTCTGTTGCGCGGGAGTAGTTTGGTATGTCGTTGAATATAGAACAAATATTCTGGATAGTGAGATGTGTTGAGGAGAGAGGTTGGGAGGTAGTTAAAGAAGCTTTTGTTGCTGTTATTGTAACATGTTATGCTTTCGAGCAAGGTTTAGTCAGTAAAAGAACAACTTTCTTCTGTCTTCTCTTGGAACATGAATTTTGCATTTCCCACTCCCCTGTTGTTTTGTTCCTTCTCTTTGGCTGTAATCAGGGAAGGAAATAAAAGATAGTTACCTGTGTTTAGTAGAATTAATGCCTCACAGCATCACAGAAAGCAGCTTAATGCCTGTATGGTCTTGCTGATTGAAAGGAACAAATTGTTCTAATCAAAAGCTGTCACTTTATTTTCTTACTACTGGTGCATATAGTTTTGATGAGAGTGTCTGTAATATTATTTCATTGAACTCAAGTTACCATTCATTTGAATTCCCAAAGTTTATAACTAAGAACTTAATGTTATTATTTCTGGGATATTATAATAAGATATTTTACATTAATATATTTTTAATATCGCATGTGAGTATACTGATACATATATATTATTACAATGATGTGTATATGCTCATGTTCTCTCTCAACCAGTTCTGAAACTTCTCAATATATTTTCATTAGAACTATTTAAATATGCCCTTTTTAAAACAACTTAACAGCTTTGTATGTTGGTCCTGGGACAAGAAGCTTCAGTATGAACTAAGAAGCCTTTTTAAATATTATAAACACACCACATTGAATAATAGAAGTGTATTTAGGGGGAATGTTAAAAGAAGTCACGTGGTCCTGAGTTATGTGAAATGCAGTCACAGACTACATTCAGGCCAGTGAGGATGAGGCGAGTACCCATTCCTCCACCAAGTTTGGAGCTTGAGGGCTTTTCCAACATGTCTGTCTTTGGGTTTGAATTTAAAATTCCTGTTGCAGGTTTTTGAAGCTCTCTCTTTTTGGGGCAATGAGTAGGAAAAAACTTACTGCATTTAATTTTGAGTAGCTTCTTAAAAGCTTGTTTAAAGTATTAATGTGGGAACTTTAGTATATTGGAACTTCATTTCCTATATAACAACTCCCATATAATTTTAATAATAGAACTTTTCCAACCTTATTATTCCTGAAGTGTTCATACATGAAAATCAACAGGTAAAAGCATTTTCTCATAAGTGAAGGATGGCTTTAGAAAGGACTTAAACACGAGTAATATTACTTTGTTAGCTTAACATATCTGTAAGTGGTATCTCCAGATGCAGAAAACTGGGTATTTTTATTTTGATTTTTTCCTTGAAAATGTTCTGGTTGTGTGTGTGTTTTTGGTTTTTTTTTGCCAAATGTGAATAAGGTTCAGCTACTAAACTCTTGGGCTGGCTCCATGAAGAGAACTAATTCACACCCAGATTCATCCCCGGTGAATTTAACTGAATTGTGACTTGTGGTCACTTTTAGAGTTTGGTTATGTCTGCTTGTGCCAGTGGACCATGTACAAATTCCAGATGTAAGAGTAATAGGAAAATGAGTTTAAGTTGTATGAATAAGCTAACTTACTTTAACTAGTTACTCAAATAGTATTTGCCTTTACTGCAAATTTAATGTCATTCCTGTAATTTTTGTCCACATGTGAAACTTATAACTGGAAGAAATGGCCATACAGGTATAGCATGTTAAGAAACTGTGCCTTGCTGGCATATAAGACATGCTTTTTATACTGCTGCAGAAAAATTTTGCATTAGCGTACTGCTTAAAAATCTTCAGCTCCGCTTTTTTAAAGATAATTCAGTATTTAACATCTGATGACCTGTCAGGGCATAAATTACTAAAAAAAGAGTTTTAAAAAAAAAACCCAACTGTTTCATATTCAAAGGATGTGAAAGCCATCTAAAACTGAGACACAGATGGATTCTCTGATGTTTGTCACAGTTAAAATGAAAGAAATGTATGCTAAGCTTACAGAATTGCTTCTACATCATAAGATAGTGCTAAGTTACTTTTGTGAAGAGATTACTCTTTTGGAATAACCATTCTTGCAAGTTTCTCATGAGCATTTAAAATCTGTTAATAATTAGTGAAATTAGTTGACCATTGCTGGTTCCCTGTTGAATACCTATTTTGAATGCTTTCAAAGCATGGACTCCTCTCCTTGGGGAGTAAAAATTAATGAACTCTTTCATCTGAATCTAATATTGACATCTTTGAACTTGCACTTGATTTAACACAGAGCAGGGAAGAATCACAAGAACATTAGTGATGGCTAGTGTACATGGAATGCTACAGGAAAAAATAGCCGTTAAGAATTTAGGCAAAGAGTGGGACAGGTAGAATTTTTTAAAGGGTATGTACTGATGACTTAAGAAATCTAGCTATTTTACATTTGCTTTGCTGTCATGCAAAGTATTCAAGTCTGTGTTCTGTAAGAAACTAAGTTATGTTAATACATGTGTAGATTACATAACACGTGAAGAAAAGTTTGTCCCTCTGTGGGGGCCATGCCCAGAACACAGGACGATGGGAGGGAGTGGCTGAGTTGTTAATACTTGCCTTTGATAGATACACACTTCAGAGCCTCTTAGTGCTGACTTCCTTTGCTTGATTCTGGTATTACTTGAAGAGTTTGTTGCATCTGGGGGAGAGCAGAGTTAGAAAATAACAATAGAGCCAACAAGACAACTTTGCGCAGATACTGTCTACTATTGACTGTGGGTAGAAATGAGTTGGTTTATCAGGATATATGGCTCCTGTTACTCTAGTCCTTCTGTTCCCTGAAAGCTGTGGAGAGTGAAGGGGAGAGGAAGAAGGTTAGCATCTGCTGTGAGAAGTCATGTATGGATCAGGGGAAATTGGTGGAATGTGAGCCTGTGATCTTAATGAAATTGTGCATCTCTCTTTAGATTGGCAGCCTCCTTTGTTACAGCTATAAAACAGTTTAGGTGTGTATGATTGAAAGACTGAGGGAAGTTGTAGTGTATCCTTAGTTCATTGTTAGAATTTTGTAAAGCAAGGGAGTTGCATTAGCTTTAATAAAATGGTGTAACAGATTGTTCTGGACAAATACAAGCTTTTCAAGGAGAAATAGTAAAAAAAAAAAAAAGAAAATCAAGAAGTTAGGGTACGAATTTTTTGATCTTGTATAAATTAGTACCTAATGCCACTTGAAAAAATGTCCATATACATCCCAAAATAAGTGCATGGTAGTGTCCCTAGATGATATCTGATAGCAGATAGGAAATGAAAGTTGTAAAGGGCTCTCTTAAGTGCCTTTCATTCTTTAGCATTCATCTTTTTTAATTGCTGGACAGCCATCTCTTTATCATGTGTCACTGAGCCTTTGGAAGGAGGATTCTTGATGTGGACTAAATTTACTGTTGCAATATTAGATTTGGATGTACCAGATTCTCCTGCTTGATTTCTGCTGTGTGTCTCTGCTACTTGGATTATGTTTCTGTATTTAATCACTGTGTATTTCCTTTTTATGAATTTGCACAGTCTACTGTGGAACCTATGTCAACATTTGGGTTAACGACATCCTGTGGCAAGTTCAGCTTGATTATAGCTTGCACCTGCCACCTCTTTTTGTTCATCATCATCATCTTCAGCTGGTGTCTTCTACCATTTCATTGTTACATTGGGCAACAGAGTGAACAATCTCTATGCAGCTTCTCCAACCCATTAATTTTGTAGGCCTTTGTCTTGTTTTCCCTCTCTGCTATAAATAGCCTTTTTCCAGACTGAGAAAGCTTGATCTCTTTAGTTGTTGAATATATGGAAGGTATTCCATACTTTTTTTAGCTTGCCTTTGTCTGAACTCCTTTTTTGATTTCACTCTATCTTTTGGCTTTTAGTTGTGGTTTTTGGTTTGGTGTTTTGGGGCTTTTTTATTTTTTGAAGAGAGCTAAACCTGCACGCAGTATTTGAAATACAGGCATAAATTAGTTCTATACACTGTCACAATGATGTTCTTCATATTTTTCACTGTTTATTGATCCATATGTAGTACTGAACAATCCAAGTGATATTAAGTAAACTGTAATACCTCCACATGTTGTGGGTGACAACTATTAGCTCTGAGCCTGTGTTTATATATGGAAACCCAAAACTTCCTCATGCCTGCAGACACATGGGCTTTGCATTAATCTATAATTATTGTTTCTGTCTATTGTACATCACAGTCCTTATCCAGTTCTTCTGTTGACCCTCAGCTTCAGTGTTTGGTATATCTTTGTTGTTGACTACTCGTCTCCTTTGTGAGGCAATTTATGAATATATTAAACAGCATAGACCAATGCAGACTTTTGTGCAGAATCCCTCTAGTGGCCTTGTTCAGCATGGGAACTTTAGACACCTTATCACTTTCTCTTAGCTATTTCTCCATGCAAAAACTTTCCCTCTTGTCAATGGGTTGCTTAGTTACCTTGAGATTTAAGTGAGGGACTTCTGGAAGCTTTTTGAAATCCCCACTAGACCGTTGTTTAGCTGTCCTTTATCCGTATTATAATACTTCATACTGTCAAAGAATTTCATCAATTTTGCAGAGCAGGATTTGCTTTCACAACAGCCAGGGTTGAATCTTTCCCAATGTATTATTCGTTTGTGTCCACTAATTTTATTCTAGATCACATTGTTTCCTAATTTGCACAACAGAGATGTCAGTCTGGATCTTCCTTGAGGCCATCTTTAAAGACTGACTGTATTTTCCACATGTGATTTCTTCAGGTGCTTTGTCAGAGGGAGAGGTTCTGCACCTTGGTTAACAGCACAGCTGTTTCATTACTGGTTATGTGCTTCTGTTACACTATGGAAACCTGTCTAAACTACACTGTAGGACTGAACACAGGTGTAAGAATTTTTACTTCACTTCGCCAGATGTTCCTTTATATCTGATCATCTGTTGGCCTTTTGGGTTGCTGTTCCCACTCTTAAAATAAAGAATTGATAGTTTTGTTGTCTTTTCCTTTTTGAACTGGGAGACTTAATGGGGGGGCATTATGTTCTTATATCACCTCTGAAGTGTGTGATTCTCTTCATTTCTATCTTGTATGTGTTTAATTTTTTGTAGGGAAATTCTTTCCCACCAGGATAATCTCTCTCCTGTTCAGCTATTTTGAGAGATTATCTTAAGCTCTTTAGATGCTGATATTGAACACTGATATGCTAATAGAGTTTCCTTGGTAAGACATTTTTCTAGCTTTCTGTTATTTTACACTTGTGTGAAGTAAAAAGCATTGTAGTTTTAACAGTGCTGTGTATATGTTAGACATAAGATTCTTGCTTACTGCTTAGCATGAAAGAGTAGGTTAGGTTGAGATCATTTATTAAGCGAGTAAGGAGAGATGACTCTTCTGCAGGAAGAGTTGTAAACTGTCAGTGTGTTACAGAAATTGTAGAAATGATTCTTCGGGAACAGAGACTATGGATTATTTTTTTTTACCATCTGATGGGATGATCAGCTCTGGTGGCTGCAGGTTGGTCTCCCTGTTCTTCTGGAGTTTATTGCTTTCCCCTCAGAAACATTCTCAAACAGAAGATGCAAAAAGCCCCTAAAAAAAAAACAACAAGGTTTTCCCAAGTCATTCTAGTTTTTCATGCCTTTATTATTCGTCTGAAATATAAGGCTGGATTTGTTCAGATTTTAGGGTTGTTGGGTTGAGCTTTTCTTGAAAAATTCAGTTGTTTGCCTTTGTGTTGTGCTCCAAGTTAAAATTTTAATGTACAGCTATTTTGAGTCCAAATAGTGGTTTCAAGCACTCTGATAAGTAGTAGATAAGTAGTTTGGTTTTGTGGTTTCTTCTAAACTTCAGGGGAAAAATACTTTAGTATTTATTTGTAAGCCTAGTGGCTAGAAGTTTGAAGAGCTCACATGGCGACAACTATTCTGTCACCATCCTATAGTATGCAAGGAAATAGTCAGGTTGATGAACTAGTTTTAAGCCAGCCTTATGCCTGGAGAAGTATGGACTACCAGCTGTTAAAGGTCTTGCCCTAAATGATGCTGCCATTTGCAATGCTTCCTGAACCTGTTGTCTTAGGGCTCCATGTTCCCATCTTAGAAGGCAAGGGTTTCTGTTGGTAAAGCTTCTTTTTTTAGAGGGAGACAGATCTCAAATAAGATTTGTCAGTACTGATCCTGTTCTAAAGGAAACTGAAGCATTGGAATAACTACTTTGGGTTTGCTTTCACTGTATCCTACAGTATGGAGTTCTGTATGAATATGAATTATGTGGATAAAAGCAAACAGTCTGCTTTGTTTTGAGCCTGCTACATGTTTGTTTTATTTGATGGTATTTAGCTGTTTGCATTGAAAATAATTCTGTGGCTAATAAACTGTTTTCCTATCCAGATTTTTTTAGTGCTCAATGTTTTAAATACAAGTGGGAAAAAATTGCTACATAAAGGAAAAGGGATAGGGCACTTGGTACTAAAGGTGGAGGGAAGAGATAGGCGCACTTGTGTTGGGACCAGAGTTCTGCCATTTAGGGGAAAACCAATAAAATTAGAGCAAATGGTTGATTTTTTCAAAGTAAGGTAGAATGTCCTGCTAAAAGACTCTGGGGAGTAGTGCTCCATGATGTAGTTCGTGAATCCAGTCTCAAGCAATGGATCTTCTGAATCACTTACACAAAACTACATGTACAACTCTTCCAATATTTGTTTGGATTCTTGTACAAGTATTTGCATACTTCAAGACAAAGTACTTCAGATGTTTTCTAACTGGTTAACTGTGGAATAAAGATTTTTCTTAATATGAGAAATAGTCAAAATTATATGATGAGAAAAATAGGCAGGAGGTAGATTTGCCAATAAATTAAGGGATGATCTTTCATTTCCATTTCTTTGCCTTTGCTATTCTGATTAAGTTTGCCACCTTCCTGAAAAACAAGGATTATTCTAATTTGGTAGCCTTTCCTCACATGGAAGGAGTTGAGACCAATTCTTTTTCTCTGTGGCAGATGAAATTCATAGTGTGACATTGAGGAAAGTCTAATAAATTGTATTGTTCTTCTTTGTATGGCACCCCTCAGTGCAGGTATTCTGAGCTAGTCTGAAAACAAGATCCCTGCCTCTGTTTATTTGGAGGGCAACTGGGTGGGTTTTTTCCCTTTTTTTTTATTGCAAGCTAAATGGAACTTTTGAAGTGCTCATCAGCATGTTACTAATGGCCTCCAGCTAATGTTTGCTAAAGGATGAGCTCCTGAATTATTTATAGGATGGAACACCTTTCAAACAGTTGAGCTGTTTTAACTGGTTTTGCCAGCTGTATTTGAAGGAAGTTGACTGTATGGTTTAGGAAATAACTAAATATCTTTCCCTTGAAAACAGGAATTTGAGAGATTATGGCATCTGAAGCCCACAATGTTAGAAAACAGAAAGTATTGCACATTGAAGGTTGTCCTATTGATCTCCCCAGAAAAAGAATCTCTTCTTCCACTAAAAAGATCATGAAGGAGGTAAGCTGTTTGGGTTTTGGTTTGGGTTTTTTTTTCCTGATTGAACTTGTTTGAATACTTACTTCAGTTTATAGTTCTGAGCAATCTAAAACTAGAAATAGAGCACTACTGGGAATTTCATGCTTGGATATGCCATAGAACTTGTGCTTGAACAGCGATTATATTATGAAAACTATGCATTATAGTAGGCACAGGCAGTGACTGTACAGATGCATTTACCATATTGTCTGCTTGAGCAGTAGGTGTTGGTATGGTTTTACTCATGCCTGCTTTTCTGCAGTCTAGTCAAGAATTGTTTCAGTGCAAAAATTGTATCATCAAAATGTTCTCTTTTGCCAAGAGAGTCACATGGCACAAGTGAGATGTAGGGTATGTGAAATAGTTGCATTGAAATGGACCTGTCATGTTATTACTGTACAGCTTGATCTACCACATTGTCTAGTAATGTGTACTTTGACTGGGTTCTTGCTAGTCAGAAATATTTTTTCATAACCTCTTACCTGTATTCCTGGCTGAAGTAAGGAAAGCGGTGGAGTACAGAGGAAGTACTAAGGAGATAAACTTACTGTAAGATCCAGACAGTGGTAAAGATGCCAATACCCTCTATGTCTGTTTATTGAAATTATGTATTAAAACCCCCATGATTTTATGAATTGGTATTATCCAAAAAATCATAGCGTTCTCTTGCTGATGTACGCAACGTAAATGCTAATAGTAGTATAAATTTTCAGGCTGAAATAGCTGCAGTATGTGAACATAGTACCTAATTATATGAAAATACATATTTCTAACTTGAGCATTTTAATTCTTGTTTTTATTTTCAATATTTTGTTTACTAATGCAAAAAAAGTAGATCAGGATGTCACAGTTCAACTTACCGTCATTAAAGGAAGCTTTAAAATATTGGATATTACTGTATTAAAAAAAACCCACAAACCTTTAGAAATTAATCTTCAAATTGTGCTGCTTAATTTTCAAAGGTTTTGCTAATCTGTGTGGTACAACCTTGAATTAATTTTGTGATATCACTGTTTCATGCAGCCTACTTGGTGGCAGAGTGCTAATCTGTATCATGTGAATGTTGTCTACAGCACTTGTGATTTAATTTGTTGATACTGTGCTTTGGTGGGGAGATGTTCTGCTGTCATCCTTCCTGATATTAGCATCTGCTATACGATGGGTTTGCTAATAATTAAACAATCTGTCTGATGTCACAAGCCTGTCTCTTGCCATAGAAACCACAAGGCTACAGCTGACTGTGGTGCTCCAAGGACAGCTGGGCCAGGTCTAGTCCATCTTCAAGTATTCACAGTGACCTATAGATTATAGGAAGGTTAACATAACTGTGCTTTAGTTGCAGAAAGGAAGAGTGGGTGGAAGGTGGGAAATCCGTGATAAATTTAGGCTGTGGTAAAGCAGGACTTTTTTTGACAAACTGTAGGAGTGTTTGAGCTTTTTTTTGTAATAAAGCTTTTTTTATTATTATTCTCTATTCCCTTTCTCCCAGGGTAAGAAATCTCCAAAACAGCTGGCTTCATACACAAACAGGTAGGAGGGCTGTGCTGTGTAGTATTTGAGTTTCAGGTGAGAGGGAGGCATGGAGGATGAAGCAGTTTAAACTTATTACACCACCCAAGCTGACACAAATGGAAGTGGGTCTTATTTTTACTGATAATGCTTGGTGCTTGTTTCTACTTCCATAATGTGTCTCCGCATTAGTAAAAGTGGGAGAAAAATTTTGGTGGTAGCTCTTCCTTCTGATTACACCTCTGTGACATTTGGGTTTCTTGGGGATAAAATGCTCTAAGTAACCTACAAGTTGACTGCTGGATTCATAATGATATATTTTAACCTAACACAAACTATTGCTTAAGTTTACAGCAACCTTCACTAAAACGCTACTTTATTATTGCAGAATAACAGTTGGAAAAACAGTGACCAGTTCCCTCTCTGTCTTCAAAGTAGTATATTGTAAAAGAAAAGTTCATTGTTATAGTCCAAAGCCTTGTTACAGAAAGAAACAGCTCCCTAAATCTAGGGGCTGTGACATGGCAAATAAAGAAAATGAACTGGCTTGTGCAGGAAATCTGCCAGCAAAACTGCACATCGATAGTAGTACGTACTTGCTAAATTCCAGTGACTCTCGCTCATCTCAAACGGAAGACCCCTCTTCCAAATTTAGTGGATTTTTTTCAGAGGTAAGTAGGATTTAAAGAAATTTGAGTTTAAAGTAAAAGTACTTCTGGTAGTTTCTTTATGTGGTTAGCTGTGAAAGTTTTCAAAGAGGTTAATCTTCTTAACATACACATTGGCTTGGGTCTTGTGATTTACTGCCTTTGTCAGTTTACTGTGACTCAGTTGCCAAGAGTAGTAGGCCTGCCAGTTTCCCCTGTGTTCCAATCTGTGGAACTAATCTAGGTTAAAACTCTGCCATTACTGAAGGAAAACACTTTTTTTTTTGACCTGGTTACGTTTTGTGATCTGGCAGGATGCGTGGACACATCCATGTTTATGGAAGTCTGAAAGTGTTAGTAGACAGATGGAAATAATCTGGTGAGGTAGAATAGGACCACTTTCAATAGCATTATCAACTTAGCGTGTATGAAACTAGCTCAAATGTTTGTATAAGACTCTTGTTAAGATTGCTTGATGAAACCCAGTGAATGCTTGCAGGGCTTCTGAAATTGGCTAAAAGATCAGATATTTAAGTGAAATAGGTCTTGTGACAGTGATGGACACTTAAGTCTCTTAATGTTGAAGTTTCCATTTCTGTCATCACATGTTTGTTAGCCATTGTGGCTTAAAGTGAGGCATGACAGAAGAGAAGATCCAAGACTCACCATGCTGTATTTTCATGGCACCTTTTAAGTGTGGGCTGCCATGAAGCTGGAGTCCTGAGAGTGCAATGGGCTGGAGGTATAAGCCTGTGTGGCACTTTTGTGCTCCTTTGAATTTGATGGTTTTAAGGAAGGAATAGCAGAATAAAGATGAGATGAAGACTAGGGAAGATTCATCCTCTGAGAAACTAAAGACTGGATCACTGGCCACAGATGTCTAACTCATTTGACAGATGTGGGTAGCTCTGAAGTGTTCATTCCAATCCAAGATTTTATTAGAATACCTAAACTTCATTCCAAGAACAAGCTTTTTCAGAAATCAAGCATTTCTGTCAAAGTTCAGAGTATGCCTAAATTGTTAAAGTTCTCAAAACTTATTCAGTATCTAACTAAAAACTTTCTTAAAGTTAGTGAGATTTATTGGTTGATGCTTATGACTGCTCTGTTTAATTACTACATGCCTCTTTAAATTGTCTACAGACCTTATTCTTGTAGATTTTGGGTGAAGTACTCTTAAACTGTTTGTCACCCCTTTTAAGGGAAATTCATATTTTTAAGGCCATTGTTGACTAAATTTCTAAAACAAGCTCATCAGCGTACAGGTAGGAAAGCACATTCTCATATACTAAATTACTGTACTAGAGCAACTTACTGTATTGTTGCTGTCTGCTTAACTTATGGTAAAATTCTCTGTTTTTGATAATATACAGATTTCTCAGGATCATGAAACTATGAATCAAGTTCTTTTCAGCAGGAATCTAAGGCTGAACGTAGCTTTAACTTTTTGGAGAAGGAGAAGTATAAATGAACTGATAGCCTACTTACTGAGGTAAACTGTCTCCTTATATTCTTAAGTGGTAGTAACTCCAAATATGCTGCAGTGTTTTTAGGGATTCCTTAAATGTTGTAACCTTGGCTTGCTTATTCTTTAAATTATAGTGGAAACATATACTTCAACCTGTCCTCTACTAATAACACTTCTTATTTCATTCTTAATATTTCTAGGATACAGGATCTTGGAGTACTAGTAGACTGCCTTCCTGTGCTAACAAACAGGTACAGAAAAAACCAAATGCGGGACAGGAATATACTATACCCATAATGAAGTTCAAGCAGTTCTGAAATGTCTTGTTTTTTTAAGTTTACAGGAAGAAAACCCATATGTTTCAGTTGGCTGCTGTGTAGATCTTTTCCCTTTAGTGAAATCACTGCTTAACAGCAAATACGAAGAGTAAGTATCAGTTTTGGATGTTTAAGATGCTATTCCTTCCTGGCTGTGTAGCGCCCTAGAAACTAATGTTGACTCTGACTCTTGTCCACTCAGCCCCTTCTCCCAATCCTCCCTTTCTCAGGGAACAAATACCCAAAGGGGACCTTTCCTGTGAACATTACTCCTTTAACAAACCAGTGGTGCAAAAATTTTAAGGACTGGGTGAGGGGGATGGGGAGCTGGCTTTACCCTTATGTGGATTTAGTTATCCTGAACAGTACAACAGAATAGCACTGAGGTTTTTGTATGCTTTATAATGTGAAATTGAGGCAAAGTGTTCAAGCAAAATACCTGAAGAATTTCTACTTTTTCAACAACAGCTTCAGTTTACCACTTTGAAAATGAAAACATAGGCAAGTATTTGAACTTGCCAATTTGTCTAGATTTTTTTTTATTCTTCCAGAATAGAAAACGTGTTGCTTTCTATATTGCTTACTAGTTTGCTTGCTGCTTTACACCTCCTGTAGATATTGGAGGGGAGGGGGGACAAAAAGAGTAATGTGTGAAATATGTTGTTACAGATATGTGATAGTTGGTTTAAACTGGCTTCAAGCTGTCATTAAAACATGGTGGTCAGAATTATCTGCACATGCAGAAAAGGCAGAGGATGGGTGAGTATAGTATTGGGAAATACTAAAATGTGTTTCTGTAGCTTATTCCATCTCAAAATCTGTTTTAACAGATCAACCAGTAGAATCATACCTTATCTAAAAAAAAAAAGTATAATTGATAGCAAAAGCTTCAAAGTACTTTAAAAGAGGTTGGGTTCTTAAACCACAGATGGTCTTTGGAAACTTACTTTAAACATTGTTGTGTTGGGTTTGGATTTTTTACTGGAGTTTTAATAAATGTAGAGTATAGTCATATCAGGGGTTATACAAATGCTGCAGAAGTTGGATCAAAATTTTTCTGATGTTATGGCAATCTGTCATATAGACTAATTCAGTATTAATCATTTATTTCGGTCAAAAAGCCTATTGAAAGGTAATATGTATGTTTATAAAGTGTTCATTCTTTTTCAGAAATACTCATGTTTTAAAAAAACAATTAGGTGGATTATGGGAACAGATGAATCATCTTACTCTGGTTCCAGGATATACTGGTAATATAGCTAAGGTAATCCAGTTCTGTTTAGTAATGAACAGAGTTGTAATACTTGCAGTATTTCTCTCACTTGATGTTATTTGCACTGTGCTGCTGACAGACAGAAATGTATTTCCGCTAACGCTCAAGTATGTTGCGCAATTTTTACAGAAGTCTGGAGTATATTCCCTATGCTAATTCCAAACTATGGTTTAGAATGGTAACAATGAAATTTTTTTATCCTTTTTTCTTTCTTTACAGAAAGCATCTTCTTAATAATAAAATAGCTAATAGTAATAAGCCTTCAAATTGATGTAAAAACGGGCCCAGATAAGCAGGTACTCTGTGATAGGACAGGTGTTTTCTCTGAAATCTGCCATACCTATAATTGTAACCTGTAGCATGGAGAATCTTAGCCACCGATGTTGCTTGCACTTGCACATCAGGTGACTGAGGCAGGTATATACTAAATTCTAAAGCTTATTGCTGACCTGGTGCTTAGAAAATGGTGAGTTTCTGAAGAGCAGAAGAGCGTCTCCATCTGAAGTGAATACCTGTTTGCATTTCTCAGTGTTGTATCGGTAATGTCATGAGTGTCTGGTAACTGCATGATTTACTGCTCATGATACTCATCTCTATAAACATGGCTTTTTGAGGTTGGGCACAAAGAGTTGCAGCATGGAAGAAACCTCACCACATGTCATGACTCGAAGGTAGACAGTGAGAAGAGACTTAAAGACACTTAGTTATGTGCAGGAATTGAGTGAACTTGAAAAAAGTTGGAGAGGACGTACTTTACTTAGATCTGAAGGAGCTTTGTGGAATCTATAATTCTGTGGTCACAGAATTTGCCAATCTGTATCAAACAAGTTATTTCTTGTTCTTCTGGGACCCCTGTGCACCTGTGACTTCAATTTTTCTGTCTCTGCAAGGATAACTACAAACTTGTTGCAGTTTCAGTCAGCAGGGATGCAGAAGAACCAAGCTCTAACTCCCAACAGGTGGAGCAATGGGAGCTTGTAATATAGACTGCCTAGTTCTTCTGGTAGGTCAACATGGCAGTTACAGCCAATTTTGGTTTGTTTCTCTAGGATTCAGGTTCTCTTTCTGTTCATTTGCCTTCTACTTGATGTATATCAGGATAGATTGTGACCAAGGCTACCTGAACAAGTCAGGAGCAAAAAGATGTAGTACAAGAACAATGGAGGGACGGGATACAGGAATATCATTCTTAATAAATATGTTCAAATACATGATCTCATGATGATGATGTTTTTTCCTGTGCGTGTGGGGCAGAAGAAAAATGGACTAAATTAATGCTAATCCCACTGCTCTTGCAGACTTTTTAGTACATAAAGAAGTGCTATTGAAATTATTAATTGAAAGTAATCTTTAAGTTGAAGATAGCTCGTTCTGAAATTTGGCCTAAACATAATTATACTTGTATTATGGTCCTGATTGGTTGCCCTGCCTCAGATACACAGTCGATGTTACAAATAAAAATCATGTGACAAACGCTTTCTCTTTTTTTTTTCTTTCTTTTTCCCCCCTTCTAGGATGTAAAGGCTTATTTATTACAGCTACACTGATTGGGAAGCTATGTGTGCTTATGTGGTGAAACGATCCTTGAAAATATCCCTGAAATATGTACCAGAAAGCCTTTTGAGAAATACTGGCAGAAGAGAACTGTTAAGCTGTTTAATGAAACCACTAATAAAATCCTAACCATCTACTTCACATTGAAGTGGAAAAATGTCTAATAGGAGCAACTTTTACTTCAGTGAGGTGAAAGTGCACTATGAAAACTGTATGCCTTTGCTACATTTGGGATTCACTCAGTTACTAGGTATTCATTTAAATGCTACTGTATTTTAGTACAACATCGCCTAGAAGAAGACAAGACAGTTGTGAGGAACCAACAAAAGCAATTGGTGTTAAGAGATTTTAAAAGTTTCTTTCACAAGAAAACTCCAAAATGCACAATTATCTTCCAGTTGCATTAAAAAAAACCTTTGGAATATTCGATTACTTCTTTGTTTTAATCAAGTTATGAAAGACAGTTTTTGTTTGCACTATACAGCAAAGATGCCTTAACTAGTGTTTCAAAAAGCCAATGTGTTTAAGATGCAAATAGCTATTATGTTCAGATTGTGATGAAAAACTACAAAAGTCAGGGTTTCACACTGCGTAGTTAATGAAACATTGCACATATACAAAAATACGTGTATGAAAAATACTATAAATACCTGAAGTTTAGCGTGGACAAACAGTTATTGCAAATGTCAGCAGAATGGTGGATTTATGTCTAACAAATGTTTTTATATTGTATGTGGATTTCTAACACGGTAATCTTGTTCTGTATCATTTAAACTACATGCAAATAAGTAAATATATTAAATGTATCTACTGTTTTTTTCTTTTCAAGTTCTTAAAAGCTATTTCTATAAGTCTCTTCCACCGTACTTTTTATCATAGATATTTATGTCTGTTGTTTGAAATGTTTACAGCGAGATGAGGCCATGTTATTCAAATCGCACCCTTTTTATACTACCTCCTTTTAGAAACTGAGAGCTTTTGCAAAAATAAGCAAGTTCTAGCCTGATCAATACTGGCAAATTCATAACAACGATAGCATTGAAAATACAGCTATAAACTCTTTTACTGTCCTCTTGCTTTGCTGTACTATTTTAATTAAAAGGCTATGGCTTAATAGCTCTGAGGTAGTTCTGATTTTAGGCTCACTATTGCCTTTTTTTGTGATTAGGAAGTGTGCTTTTCCAATTGAAATTACAAAGTGCCAGCTGTTCAACTCAAACATAAATATATATGCACAGCATGTATCACCAAATAGTCTATGTCCTTAAAAACCCTTAAGTATTTACAAGTGTTATTTTCATACCTAGCATTAAGCATATGCACTTTTATTGGCATGCAGGAAAAAAGTTTTTTTGATAGGCCCAAGTGGTTTTTGCTTTACATAAATAAATGGAATTTTAAACTCTAGTAGTGGTCAACAGCTTTAAGCCTCCTGTTGCTTCATTTTGTATTTAATTTATGTATCATTATTGCTGGCTTCTGAAAACTATCTAGAAAAACGTCATCAGAACTTGGTGCTTTTGGTTATTTGATTGTTCTTTAAACCACCGACGGTTTTGTGTTTCTTAGGGCAGTCAGCTACAGGGGAGAGCTTCTGGGACATCCCAAAACTGAGAACTGTGGGAGTATCTCGAGATGCACATATAACAACTCTAGCAAAAAGAATTTGTCTGTACCATTAGAAATATTTCACGCTTTAAAAGATTTGACATAGAACTTACTACTTTTCAAATGTTCTTGCTGTCAACTAAAAATTTCAAGAAACTACAGTATAATGACGTTATTTTATCACTCTTCTGTTGAGCGCATAAATATAAAAGTAATATAATGACCAGCTTTATAACTCTGGTAGCGATTGCTGAAACCCTTGGATTATTTCTCAAGGAGAATACTGTGAAAGTAATGGAAGCTCAGATCTTGTTTTCTCCTGTTTTTTTTTTTTTTTTAACAGACAAAATGAAGTAACTCATGGCCACTTATTTCTGATAATATAAGAAGTAATCATTGTAATTGATTTAAAGTTAAATACGCCGGTGTTGAAAAATCCAGCTTGACTCTAGTTGTGAATATGTGGGCTGATAATGTACCTTGTATATGGCCATGGATCTACCAAATTGTAACTGTAGATGGTGCTTTCGTTCTAGTGGAAAGGTAAGATGGACTTGAGGATTGTTATTGAAGAATACCTAATAAAATAATGCATTATTTTTTAACTGCCAAAAGTTGTATTTTGACAGCATCAATAATACACTGTTAAACATGAAGTCATTAGTTTCTGTGCCTTATTTTAAATGAGGCTTTTAACTCTTATTAGGCAGCTACTAGACTGTTAGAACAGGATTCTGGTCTCCATTAAGTTATTTTTCTGTCATGATCTTAAAGAATTAATTTAAACTGTTCATGCTGACATTCAGGCTTAGCTTGTATGCTCTGTGGTTCTCAAATGATGAGGAGTAGGTGGTTGTTGGGGGTTTTGTTTTTGGTTTGGTTTTGGTTTTTTTTTGTTAGTAGAATGTGTGTGTGATATCTGCTCAGACGTGACACGTGGCTATTAAGACATTTTTCTTGTAACTTTATTAAATCTGTGATAGTTGTCTCAGTGAATCTAAGAATTAGCTTTATGAACAATCATACATAAATGCTGCTCTTCTGTGATACTTTCTTAAAATGCTGTTTCTAGGATGTTTAAAGATCCAGGCAGAATTAATCCTTTGTGGTTTTGTGTTGTAGCAGTGTATGTACTTAAGCACAAAGGATGCCTCCACAAAGCTGTTCTTCATGTTATACCACTTAATGTGAAAGTAATGTCTTTGAAAAACAGTATGTCCTTTGCCTCAGTGTTCACTGAGAGTACTAGTTTGCTGAAGGGGTTTTCATTTGAAGCATGAACTAGGATTTACCTATCACTTGAACTGCCAAAAAGCTTCTTTAATTTCAAACTGCATCTTTCTGCAGAGCTTAAAAAAAAACCACACCAATATTCTGTTAATCTAAGAATCAAGGTTCAGGTATCACTGATAGCTTGCTTGAAGAGTGGAGATGGAAAAAAAAAAACCCATTAATTAGTTGGATGTAGAGAAGTTAGCATGTCTTAATGATTATGCATAGCTCAGTTTTGATGAGTTACACCTGTCTTTCAGTAGAGCACTCAGCATTGGAACACCCTTGTGTTGTAGGTACTGCAACTCCAGGCTACTTCGTAGTGCTTACAAATCGGTATTGGTATTAAAAAAAAAAGTTAGCATCGCCCCTCCAGGGTCTTATCTCACTGCAGAAGATATAAATTATCTTTGCCTTTTCTGTAAGCTGGCTTATTGCAGTCAGAGGTGGCGGAGTTATAACACTTGGGGTGCAGGGGGGGTGGAAGAATAAGAAAAGACAAAAAGTTCTTGTGCCCCATGTTGAACAACATCAGCCCCACTGCCTTATACTGGATGTGTCTTAAAGCAGACCGTATTTTCATGTTCTGGTATCTGGAGTAGGTGAGTCTTAGAGTTACAGATCCTTAATGCATTTTTACATTGAAGAGAGAAAAGTTTTGGAGACAGGTGCTACACAGTGCTGATCTGTGGTGTGTTCTGGAGGGTGCTTTTTCTTGAAAGGGTGGACACTTCTGTGTGTAGAAAAGTAGAAAAGATGCTTTTGTGTGAAGAAAGTATCTTGTGCAAAGCTTACATTTTGAAACTAGCAAGTTAGTTGTATTTGCCAGTTCATCGTGTCAGACCTTCCATTTTTACGGAAGATTACGTCTGTGGAGACTGGCAGCTATACTTTGTGCCTGGTTTTCTGGTACAAAGGTAGTTCATAGTCAACTACTTACTTCAGAATAAAAAACCATGCAAATAATGCTACTGGTGTGAAGTTATTCCAGCTTTTGTACAATGCAAATTCTTTAGTTTATGAAAGCAGTTGGTTCTTGTGTGAGGAATTTTATATTGAACTGATGCTGCATTAGAGGAGGGGAAAAAAACTGAAGCTGGTTTTAATAGCCTTGGTAAAAGCCAGACAGCATAGTTTAATTTTTGTCTTCAGTCTGCCTTCCTACACACAGTAATCATTGTAGGCTACGGATAAAGATTCTCTGAGAGAATAGACTGAGTGTGCTTGTGTTAGTACTTATGTTATACTTCATTAAACAATTCACTTTTATTCCATGTTAGTTAAATGGTATTGCCTTTGAATGAGACTAAAAGCAAGTATTTATTTTTTTCCCACCCTTACGTTTCCTGCATTCATTCTTCAGCACTTACTGATGTTATTTCTCCCTCTTTGGGTTTAAATACACTGTGAGTATCTATTGTTAAAAGCAGGGAGGGGAGGATTAAAATCCTAGATAAAAAAAAACAGGGTGAGCTACTTAAGAGATGTTGAAGTAATTGTGAAAATTTTCCATCTTCAAAACTTTTTACACAAACTTTGTTAACGCCTATTAATTGAACTGGGCACTCATGCGTACAAGTTTGAGTTTGAAATTGATTTTAAAAAAATAAAGTGTTTTCACTCTTAAACTATAGCTGCAGTATATCTTCTCTTTTTTTTTTTTTTTGAGTACTAAGCTGGACTCTAATACTAACGTGCCATATGGGAGGCAGGAGGTGTAGCACTGTCTCTTAATGGGATAGACTGGAAATAATCAACCAGACTTCTACAATTGCTGACCCAGAATATTCTTGTTTCCATACTGGCTGGAGTTTTGTAATGTATTTCTTTATGAAGACTGTAGTGGCTGGCCATATTGCTATAAAATGAGATGTGCTACTTTCAGATTGAATGTGGTGTGTAGTTTTTTCCGATTCATACAGAGCACTTGTCTGTCAGTCCCTGGAGAGCACTGTAGTGTAGATGAACAACTAACTTGGGTTCCCAAACATCTGTGCATTGCTCTAGCTAAATACAAGGATGCCATATATGCATTTTCCACCTTTTTCTTATTTTTTTTTCTTATTGCTTAATTTCAGTGCTTAAGGCTGCTTGAATTCCCTTTGGAAAGTGATAGCTGCCAAAACGTGACAAAAATGATTTTATAAATGTGCTTGTGACTTGCTTTAATGCTTTTCCATGAATTTGGGAAGGAAGCAGTTTTCTATATGCATAGGCTTGAAAGAAACAATAGTGGATTTTACTGAGATTGCAACTACTTTTTTGATGTATTTTTAAATTTTTTTTAAGATGAGCACTATGTGTACTGCAAAATAGCAAAACCAAATCTAAGATGTTACATTCCAAGACTGCCTGTTCTTGTTGCGTGTAAGTGTTGGAATATATATGTATCGCAGCATCACACTTTAAAGTGACCTGCAGACAGTTTCCAGTAGGTCCTGTAATTTAGGCTGATGGCTCTCTTTCAAGCTGTATGTAATCTGTGGTGCTTCACTTTCAGAAAGTCTGAATTGTGTTTGGATCTTCCAGGTGCCAGTTCCACTCTTGTTTCAAATATTACATGGATTGAAAGACTTTGTACCATTCAGCTTAAGGAAAAATACCTGGTCTTTTTGTGACAACAGGTTTTCATTGCACATCTCTGCATGAGACAGAGTTGTTCTCTGCAAGAGTTAAATAATTTTAAGAGGTGTTATTTCAGAAGAAGATTGTTGCATTCAAGAGGCCTGTGGCATGTTTGGTTTGAAATGGAGGCACAAATACAGACGGCTGTTTGAAGAATGCGTATTCCATTACTCTTGAGTTGTCTTACTGCATTGCAATCAGCTGTGCTATTATCTAATTAGCCTAGATAAAAGGGAAAGGATGGATTATTGGGGAGTCAAAGGCTTAACAACTTAGTTGTAAGAAACCAAAAATGTTATTTCCATGCTGATGAAACTGCTACAATGAATGCAGAAAGGAACTATTTGTCGTGTGCTTGGTTTGGAGAGCAGAAATCTCTTTCTATGCCTGCTAATAATACTTTGCCTTGAAGCTAAAAGGTGTAGACATTTATGTGTGTGTGTGTGCAGAATAGCATTAAGTTTCTGATTGAAAAGGAAAATAAACCCGTGCTGTATTAGTTGATTTCTGGATGACTGTGGCACCCTGTATTCCAGCTACAGGGAAAAAAAAAAGTAAATAAAATTATAAAAACAAAATTAACCATCATTATATAAGTAGTGGTAAAACTTTGTTCAGCCTTCTTAAGGATTTGGCTATTAGTGAAGCAGTGAAGCAAAGCAAGACTAAAGAATAACTGGCAGGTTCTGTTTTTTTGCCTTGTGTTCTGATAAGTCTACAAACTTGACTTGTTAATAGACCAAAATGAGTGATGATCAATAGAAGTGTAAGTTCTGGAGTAATTCTATGCCAGCACCCAGGATTAGCATAAGAATAAGCTGGGTAGGTGATTGGGGAGTGAACCCTGCCCACCAGAGCAACTGTCTTCTAAAATTTTCCTAGGAAGAACCTTTTGGTGCTTTAAGTGAAACTCTGGGTTTGCTTCTTTTTGGAAGATGCTGCGGTTAGGGTGCTTTCTGCTAGAGAGAGGGAATTCTGAGATCTGCTATTTGGGTGATAGGGTAGTTGTGCGAGGGATCTCTAAAAATACTTACTGTCCCCTGAGTGGTAGCATCAACAATCATTAAAAGGGGCTGAGGGGCTTGAACACAGGCATGCTGTCATCAGGACTGGCTGATGTGTGCCTCCCCAGTTCTCTGCTGGTGTAGGGAGCTGACTCTTACAAAACTAAAACTAGGGAAGGGGAATGTTTGTTTTAGATAAGGTGCAAAAATTCCCACTGCCCGAGAAGGGTGCCTGTGATAATTGGAAGACTCAGGTGTGATGATGCAGGAAGTCATTCCAGTCCTGTGTGCCTAATTCCACAGCAGTGAGGCACTTCAAAAAGGAGGGTTGGAGACTGTGATTGCAGAATAGTCACGTTTCCTCCCAGTTGCTGCTTTTCCACCCCTCTGACTTGTTGGAGCACATCTGTTTGGCTGAGTTCCCAGCTCTGCATCAAACTTGTCACTTATCCAAGTGAGAATAAAATGCCTTCATATTTGGCACACCTGGTTTCCCAAGTGATATCTTGTATCTTAAGTCTTCCAGCTTCTCACTACGAACAAAATTTTTAGCTTAGCGTCATCAAATGGTGAGTATTTAGAGTCTTATGACTCTGATGAATAACACATGCAACTACGGATGCTACCACTGCATTTACCCCTTACACAAACACTAGAGGAGCAGAATGATGCACATCATTGGAGTGGCTATTTCAGTTACCAGTTTTAACATGAAGCTGTTGTATTAGGTGCTTTTGTGTATGTATATAAATGGTTTTTAAACGAACATTCTACCAAATATCAATTGTAAGTGCCCACAAATGGTGGGCTGGTGACTAGTTTGTTGGTTTCAGTTTGGCTTGTGTGTGCGTGTTTAATTTTTTCTACCCATCTGGCCTCTCTGAGTGAGGTCTTTACATTTGTTGGTGTCTCCTTGAATTCTCATTTTTGCAAACCTTCTGGGGTGTTTTTGCTGACCCCACAAAATGATCAGGGTGTTGGGCAAAGAGAGGATGTGTTCACTAGCCTTGTTCAGACAGTACTCTGCAGGCACATGAATGTACGCATTGCTGTGCAGAAAGCCCATTTTTACACTTCCTTCTGAACTCCATTATATTTATATTTCTACTAGTGGCATGTCTCTTTACATCTACAAAGGGCTTCTTTCCATTTTGTAATTCTTGATTTTTAAAAAGCAGTTTTATTTGCTTCTCAGCTGGAGATGTATTAGCTACTGAAGCTTAAACCAAAACAGAAAAAAAAAGAAAACACCCCACCCAAACTGAAAAACTAGAATTTGCTTGTCTCTAGCATCTAGTAGTGCTGTGACAAGATGACAAATGTTGCCACCCATTTTTTCCTAAAAAGGGTACATAATGCCTCTCTGAACAGAACAGTCTCTAATCCTATAGGTTTTTAGGTCTAGTGAAATGTATTTTAGCAGTTTACTTCTTAGGTTGCCTGAATATTTGGTACATGACCTCAGGCACCTTACTATGAAGGGCTGTAAACAGGAGAACGGCCTTGGAGCTGTCTTCACAACTGGCAGCTTGCTGACATCAGCCTTTACCTTGGGGACTAGCAGAGGCATATTTTAGCATTTCTGTTTGCAGGCTTTGGTGCACATAAAAGTGCTTCCTCATTTAATAGTTCTGTGAGCTCTGAAAAATGAGAATTTAGCCTCTGGTGCCTGACTCCAGTCTCGTTTGGATGAAATGGTTCTCCTACCAAGAATTCTGGTTATATGAGGGGAATTGCAAGATCTTATCTTTCTCCATAAACTCATTAAATTAAAGCCCTATTGTAAGGGAATACTGTATTGAGAAATCTGTTTATCCACAATTCTTGATAGCATCATTAAAGCTTTTTTTCTGACAAAATAGTCTGTGGTTCTTTTGTAGTATTTGATTATCACTATCGTTATGCTGCTTCTCGTACCTCATAAGAGAGGGTTCTGTCTGTTAGCTTTGAGATCCAAGATCCTGCTGCCCACATTCCCTAGTGTTCAGCATAACTGTCAGATTTTTCACAGGTATTTATTTGAAGTTGTCTTTCAGCCAGGAAACTTGAACTGATTTCAATGGTCTGAAATAGCATCTTCATGGGTGTTTAGGAGTGTTGCACTTCTGATGATAGTCTAGTTTGCAGTGGCTTTGCAGCAGAATAGTTGAATTTTACCTTCACACCAAGGAGAGCCTTAGATTGAGAGGAAGAACTAATTTGAGTCAGATGGCTCCAGCAAGCCCAATCGTGCGCTCTTGTATCCAGCAGTGCAATAAAAGGATATAAGAAGTAATTACTGCTTTAGAGAGTGCCTGAATCCAGCCTCGATCACAGCTTCTGTCTCACGTATACTGCTTTTTCTCCTCATGACACCACCGTGTCAGTAGTGCAGAGCTGGCATGTGCATGTAGCAGCTGCAGCGCTGCTCCCTGGTCCGCTACTGGGGAGCTTCAGACCACAGCATCACTCCTGCTTAGAAAATAGGAGACCTGCTTGAACCCTCAGTAGGACTCTTTCCTGCCAGAGCTTCCCTTAGAAGGTGTTCCAAACAGACATCTAAAGTTGTGTCTGTGATTCAGTTATAAAAATACCTGATTTTCTTTCCTGTATGTGCCTTTTCTAGGTCAAGATGCCACTGTGTGCTTTGTATGCCAGGAGAATCTTTGCATTTTAAATGCGCAAGCTCAGACTTCTTAATCTCCCCATGCTTTGTCTGCCACAGACTGTTCAGCCAGATAATCAGCTCTATAAAAGCCTGTAGTGGGACTTGCTGATGGTCCACCTGAGCTCCTTGTTCAGGAATGCTGTGGCCTTGTGGAAGAATGCTTCTATTCCAGACACCTACACTGTAGCTATTAACAGGTCCTGTTCCTATTTCATCAAGCATCATGCTATCTTATAGAGAAAGGGAAAGCATGTATAAGAAGACTGTCAGTTTTGGAGATGAGCAGGTTTGTGGCTTGTATTTAGTTTGTTGTGTGGTTTTGTTTCTTCTGTCTTGTTTTGTAAAGAATTATCACCTGGGCCCTCAATTTGTTGATGTTTTTTTTTTTGTTAAGTTTATGCACTTTATTTCTTCTCCCTTCACTGTATCTCCACCCCCTAACTCTTGCATGAATATAAAGCAGCCCTGCCAATTATTTGATTTGGCTTCTCCTTTCCAATACTTCTTGTTTTGACACATCAATATCCAAAAGCACATCTTTACCATTATAAAAGTTAATTGTAAACTAGATGCCAGAGTCTGTCACCTGGAGTGTGAATATCACTTTTAAGATGCTTTGCTGAATTCTTTAGGCTGCAGGAGACAGTAAAAGCTTACAAATCAAATTCTGCAATAATTTTTCTATGGATCATTGTTGTTTTATTTGCCTAAAATGAAAGTTCTAAAAGCAAAATATGAAATTAAGTTGACGACTCCTGTTGTCCATAGAAAAGCTGCTGCTTCCAGTGGGCCCTAGATTTCATGAGACACTATACAGAGCTTCCCAGAAGAGCCTGCTGTCAAACACACTTACAAATGATGAAAGCAAGTAGCTAGAGGGGGAGAAGAGGCATTTGAAGGTGACTTATGCTACTATTTTTTTAAAAAAAAAAAAACAACCTTAAATGGTTATATGAGAAATATAAAAAAAACTTTTATACACAGCTCAGAAAATTGAGGGGAAAAAAAGTATGTGTCCACTACTATGAACTATATGACAAACACAAGACTTTGTGCTGCGATTGTAAAGATCTTATATGAAAATCTAATTTATATGCATTATGAATCTAAAAATTACTAAATTTAACCCCACAGTGCTGATGTGACAAATGAAAAATCTTGCTTCAGGCTGAACTACTAAAGTAAAAAAAAAAAAGTATGAATGTAATATGGAAAGAGCCCCTGTATTCCCATAGGACTCCTTACTTACCTCTAGTCTAAGGTTGACAGAGAGATATTTGAGTCAAACAGGAAATACTACTTACTGTAAAGCTGCTAATCATGTTGCTTCAATGAAGCAGTTTACCACACCGAATAGCAATGTAACAACGCATAGAAAATTAGCTTGTTTGCCATTGATTAATGACAGATAATGTGTGCAATTCACCGCAGTGGTTCGTTGGCGTTCTCCAGCTGGTGTTAGAGCTCCACCCGGCGGCGGCGAACCCGTCCACACTTGAACAGCAGTCACGGAGCGTAACCTCTGTTTTTCAGTTCTGGATCTCAGAGATGCTTTCTTCTGCATCCCGGTGGAACAAACGGCCAGAAAATACTTGTCTTTGAACGGGAAAGTCCGACGATGGGAGCATAGTACTAATCTATATGTTTTGAGAAGATTAGCCAACTTGGTGGGAAAGTGAA
This sequence comes from Pedionomus torquatus, assembly GCA_013398155.1. NCBI lineage: Eukaryota > Metazoa > Chordata > Aves > Charadriiformes > Pedionomidae > Pedionomus > Pedionomus torquatus. The sequence continues at coordinate 6,052 of VZRU01007185.1, read as the reverse complement.
AATTCTGAGTGTCCTAAGGCGAACTACCTTCATTATAATACTAAAAATCAAGCCATTAGGTCAAGAAGACCCTTGCCCAGACTAAGACCCTTCCCTTGAGCATGCGTGGTATAGCATAGCTATAACTTGGTGTAACTGTATGTAAATTACTAACCAATCAGCTATATGTAGGTGGTACCTATATTATAATGATGTTGTAAAACGAGTATAAAAATCACACAGAGTTCTTACACGTGTGCTTGATTTGTGGAAACCACTGAGCAGCCGGCCTTGTGCACAACTCTGAAATAAATAATCAACGTGTCGTCCTGGCATGTGAGATTTGGCTATTCCACACTGGGGAACGGATGTGACTTTTCAGACAACAGCAGAACAAAAGTTGCTTATTTCAATTATAGCTTCAAAATAGTTACAGAGCAATCATAGGCCAATACAATGAAACAAGATAGCTGGAAAAAACTCTCGGCAATTATTCTTCTAAGGGTTGAAATTTCAAAGCAGCAGCAGCTGGTAAACTCCCTCAGGTATCAGCTGTGCACATGGAATGTTGTTATGTATCAGATGCCGAACTTATACAAGAAAGGTACAGAGAGAGGATCTTAAAGCTAAGTAGAGTTACAGTTCTCAGCTTCTCAAGAACAGCCAGAATGTGTTTATTTATAGATATATAAAAAAATGAAGCTGTTACAGCTGAAGATGATAAGCAGTAGGAGCAGCTAAAGCTTCAGGAAAAAAAAACAAGTGCTGCAGAAACACTTCTTCATTTCTGAGATCAAGAAATAACCAACTGAATTTGGAGCCACTGTAATGCTCTATAAACAAGAGAATGACTTGAAGGCCCAGCTTTGTTGCTTTTCATTTGTCAAAACATGCAAGTGCACAGGTTTTACTACTTTCATATGTAGTTTGATTCCAGATTTTGTAACAGTACACACTGTAATAGTGTTGTAAGAGCCTGTATCCTTCTGTTCCAACACTCCAGTCACAGGAGCCATCCTGCCACATCTCTGTGATGAGATTGTAACCATGGAGGCATGCGTGTGTGTCTCTAACTCCTTGTTTTGTGGCATTCTATTACCAATACTGCTGTAAAGCAAAAAAGTATTTTCATGTGATTCTGCAAAGAGTGAGGTAATGTTGTATTATGTGGAGGCCACCTTGTGGCATTATGGAAGTAAAATCCAGATGTAAAAGACAACACAGCATTTAAACTGCATACCGAGAAATAAGAATTTTAAACTGCTTATATTTTTGGAAACCAAACGTCACAGTGATGTGTCACTCTAGGCTTATGTGAATGATTGCAGGCAGTGCCCGTAAAGGCAACAACGCAGGAATCTGAGGGCATGTGTAGCACCATTCTGCGTGGCATTGCTTCTTGCATAGTCAGCTAATGGATGCTGTAGTTCTTAAAGACTCTGTTTGCGGGGTTTATGCACAATTGCTGCTTAACAGAAATGTAGGGACAAATTTTATAGTGACCAGAAGCAGGTGTGGACTGCAGTTAAAGTACTGTAAACTCAACTTCCAGGTTACTGTCATGCTACCCCTGTATTTGCTCCGTTTGCAAGAGGTGGGCTAGAAATTTTTACAGCAGGAAAATTATACTCCTTTTCCTAGCACTTAAACTAATAATTAAATTTCCTTCACCAAAGAATATTTGAACTTAATAAAGACCAGTTTAGTAATTGCAACCAGACAAAACTGGCTATCACTGACTGTCAGCATTTGCCAACCTCTAATGCTGAGTGTACTACAGTAGTGACCTGCTTATGTTTTTGGACACGTATTATCAGAAAGATTTTAATGATTCTTTCCTGGGGAAAAAAAAAAATCCCTGGAGGTGGAAAATGGAAGTAAGGTAAGCCTGAAAGAGAAGTGTCAAGTAGGACTGCTGTTGGAAAAGGAAGGTAGGACAATCCTGAGTCGTGGAACACTGGGTCTTCCAGTGCGTGCCCACACAGAAATGTCCTTAGGGAAAAGGCAGAGGTTTCTTCACAAAGATGTACAGTATAGGAATTGATAATGCAGAGTGTCAGGTACGAGAAACCTGTTTCATGACTTGGGTTTTGCTGGGTGCTTTTCAGCATACAGCAAAACTTCAGCAACAGCACCTGAATCTCAAAAATTTCCAATGAAGTTTGTCCAGTCAGCCTGAGGTGAAAGCAAACAAGGAGGCAGATGAAGGTTAGCTCTCTGAGATAGAAAAGTCTTCAATTGTATATGCCGAGTCCATGCTGTGGAGGTGGATGTATTGATGCAGAGATTATTCTGACAGCTACTGACTTTACAAGGAAGTTTGAGAATTTTCTGCCCCAACATGCAGAGATGTCAGGACAGTACCCAGTGCTGATGGGCAATCTTTTTGAAGCAGACTGGTATTCCGGATCCAGTCACGATAGTCACCTGCATACCTTTCTGCCAGAAGCAGGACCCCGTCAAGGCATCTTATATTCAAGACAGCCCAAAGGCTTTCACTGAATCCAGGCTGTGGTCCCAATTTATTCTGTCCGTGTCCTTAGATGAAACCAAAAGCTTTTCTGGTGTAGCACTGTAAATTGCCAGTAGATGGCATAATGATTCTACTCTACAATATTATTTTTTTTTTTTTAAATTGATGCTGAAGGAAATATGCAGCACAATTTTTGTTAATTCTAGGTTTAATCGCAGTAAACCTTTTTGTGAAGGAGAGAGAGAGAGCTCAGTAGATGAGTTAATTGGTTGTGGCCTTTCACTGTACCTTTCCTTCTCTACCTTCCATCTGCCTTTGCTTTGTGTATTCTCATAGATCTGCCTACCTGGGTAGGCATTTTGTCTCACCTCTAATTAATCTCTCAAAAAAATATAAATGTAGGTATGAGTATTCTGATGCACATCTAATTCTTGTATATTATTCTTATCAGCCAGGTCTGTGTCTGCTTCCACTGAACATCTGTGAACCAGTGTTGCTCACCTGGTGCCCCGGGTGTTACCTGTGTACCTGTATCTGGGGGACTGACTCAGGAAGATTAGAGGGAGGTGGCTGAAGCTGCTCCCTGCTTGCCTCCTAAGTCAACAGCTCTGCATATCGCTGCCTGCATCGCACGCAATGCGGACTGTGGGCTGCTACTGCTTGCAGTCCGCTGTATTGAAATAAACCAGTATCAATGGCAGGATGACATACACTTTCAAAAGCAAAATAGTTAAATACTAGCCAAAGTGTTATCAGGAATTGCAGAGATGTTCAAAGGTGAGTTATGGTTTATAAAAATGTTTTACTAATCTTGAACTATAGGCAAAAAAAATTTATATAGCAAGTTTTGCTAATGTTCAGACTGTGAAAAGGATTCAGTGTGAAAATAAGCTCTTCTATGCTTTTGTAAACTCTTTCTTACCTCAGGAGAAAAAAACCTCTCCTGCTAGTTAGAAGTATCCACCAGTACCTCAGACTACATGATCTTCTGTAAACAGCTATCCTGCCCATGGGTTTTGACGTTGCATGTGGAGAACTTGGAGAAATTTAATGGGTCTGCTCTGCTTTTTCAGTTTGTAGATGAAACCAAAAGCGACAAGAATCTGGAGATACAGACTTTAGTGTTATCAGTGTGATGGCATTACATTACTCTAGACCTCCTCTTTGTTCAACCCACTAGGGACTGTCACTTCTCATCCATCTGGCTGACACTCTGTAGCACTAGCAACAGCTGGTTGAAGTAACTTAGACAAAACCAAGAATTTGCTTGTAAGCAGGGCAGAACTTCTCAGACACTTAGCAGTTCCTATGAAGTTGTTACTTGGGGGGTGAATCCATCAGTGAAGAGACAGCTATAAAACATGGAGGTCATCCTTCGCTGCACTTTGAGGAGACTGATGGAATTGGTTTGTTGTTTCAGTTGAACTGGAACTGCTGATTGGCAGTTTTATCTGCCTTTTCTGATCAAGTATTTGCTTGACATCGAGCTGCAGACACAACTTTATTTCCAGAAAGAAAAAGAAAAAAAAAAAAAGAAAAAAAAAAAGCCAGGTAGCATCTTCCAGATGGGGTACTAAGAAAATTAGTAGCTGACTACATTTGGTTATATTTTGATAAATTTATACCTGGATGTTTCTATTTCTTTGTTTCCATTTACACTACATTTTTGGGGGGGTTGTTCTTTTTACCTAGAAGGCAAACACCTGCAGTGTGATACCAAAATTCATAGCATTGTGCAGTCCACTCAGATGAGACGCTGTGCTATAGCTAGCCTAGCTGAAAAGGCAGTAATCAACCAACTCAGTTGTGTACACTTAAAAATAGGACAACCCATTTATCAGTTTGCATGAAATAGAGAGGCAAAGAAGTTACACGGTGAAAGGAGAAGGGACTGTCTACCTAACATTAAAAAGGTTGCATGCCAATACAGGTATTAGAAACTTTGCATGTTTAAAAGCAAAGATATGCTTCTGCAATGAAAGCTGCACCCACAGTCAGGGGTTCTATATGAGGGTGGGATTGTGGCCAAGAGCCTGTTTAAATAACTTGTCAGTTTGTTTGAGGGATGATGAAGAGAGAGAAGCTTCTTTGATTAGAGTATGAAAGAACAAAGGAGGTTTTCTTTTCTTTTGCTTCATGAGGCTTTAAACCAAGTAACTGGATTATCTAGGTTAATAAATTCTTTGATTGAGGAAGTCCTTAGAACTGTAGTGCCTGACCATTCTATGTGGTCTGACAGCATTCTAATACGGTTCCTTGAGGACAGCTAGAAAATACGACCATTTTTACACTACCTGCTTATAAAAACTAGTAACATGAGATGACAATATGAAGATGATATCTTTCTGTGGTTATACTGGAAACAGTGTTGTGTCTCTGCTTTAACATGAATCCTTGCACTTCAGTGGTTCTGGTACTGGTAAGTACCTGCTTCATTAACAAAAACAGAAAGAAGGGACACTCAAAGTTACTCAATTCAGAGAAGCTACTTTCTAACACTCCTCAGTTCTAGCATTCTTGAGTTTCCGCCCTGAAAACTGCTGGAATTTCTTGCTGTTTGGAGTTTACGTGACAGAAGCACCTAATTGATCATATGTCATCCTAGTTGTCTCCAAAGTAGAGAAATCTCAAAAATACTACCAAAGAAATAATTCACATTATCCCACTTACATGGGTGCTTTCAAAATCATACTTACTATAATAAAATGTTTTTATTGACTATCAGTCGATGACAAGGTTCATCATCTCTAACGTAATCTTGCTTAATAATTAAATGTTTTTAATGTGTTTAGTAATTAACTGACATAGGAGAGGTGAAAAGGAAGCATAGCGACAATGTGACAATGAGTATGCACGATGCAATAGGACATGCATTATAAAGGGAAAATAGGAGTAGGGGAAGGCATTACAGCTGTCTTGGTTTCTCCTATAACTCTGTGTCTGCCCACTGAGTAACAGCTTTTCATACTATTGTACTGTCAACAAGTTCTAGTTATCCAGCAGAAGTAAACCATGGCACTATAAACCATTGGTTTAAAAAAAAAGACACTTTAGGCCTTGATTTATTGACCAATTTTTCCGTTTTTCTTTTGTATGCTTTTTTTGGTCACTTTTCCCTAGAAAAAGCTCGATAATTATTCTTTACATGATAACTATTAGGATTTAACTTAAAACTAAACCATCTGAATTTTAAATGAATCTATCTGTTACCAAGGAAAGTATATCTACTTCTTACACATTTATGTTCCTCAGGTTCATGTTTTTGTCCTTCCACATTTTAAGTAGCAAATTATCTTATCCTTTGCTTTTACTCACAAACTGAAAAATAAAGCAGCCCTTCTAACACCCGCTCCATTTCTCATCTTGGGATAAGTGAATTTTTGAAGAATTGCGTATGCAGACAGATTATCCAGGCTGCAAGTTACCCATGTCGCAAAGTCAGAGCAAGCACTGCAAGACATTTATAGCAACTATGCTGCTTTTAGGGCCCAAGAGCATGCAATGATGTGCTGATCTTCATCTCCTGAAATCTTGCGCAAGCAATAACCACTTGTGGTGGTCATAATAATAGCCAAATGCAAGGTCCTGCACCTGGGACGT
>VZRU01007183.1:9965-27544 GCA_013398155.1 Pedionomus torquatus | reverse complement strand
CAGCGTTTTATTTTGTGGATGGCAAAAATGAATTCAGAGGACTCCTTGCACCATCTCAAAGGATTAATGCTTTAAGCCTCTTTCTCCAGCCTTTTCTGAACTTGTGCAGCTAAAAGCAAACATAGGCTAATAAATACACTAATATCTTCTCCTCTGGCTTTACTGCATGTATGGGGAAAGTGGAATGGACGGGTTTAGAATTTTATTAAACAGCCACCAGGTTGAGAAACTATTTGATTGCTATCAATATTAGAGCTTTGACAAGTCCGTTGTTTTTATTTTGTTCCAGCAACCCAAAGAGCTACTCGTTTCTCTCTCTTTTTCTTAGGGACGTTTTGTGTCGCCAGTAGATCATGTGAGCCCGAGTAGGTCACCGTGAATAAATAGCTCAGCTGAAATCACTGGGAGTATAACAAAGGCTTTGTTCTGCTGGGCACAACGGAGCCAAGGAGGAGCAGTGGGAGGGCGATGCTAAATGCTATCTCTGTGAATTTTATTCAAGCCCACTGTGCAGTGGGCTGCCGGGGGGCTTGGCAGCCACGCAACCGTTATCCGTCCTTGCTGGGTTCCCCAAAAGGGTGTCAGCCGGTGGTTTTGCCATCCATGTAAAGCGTGTTTACAGAGAGAAATCAGTGTTAGCATTCCAGCCGCGGGTCCGGAGGTGCAACGTGCTACTCTCTTACTCAGCTTCTCCCTCTCCAAGAAGGCTTTGGAGGAGTGCTCCATCATCACAAAGCAAATTGCTTCACAGTCTGAAAAATTTAACTCCTCCAGTTCTTTTGGAGGAGTTTTCTTTCCATGGGTTTCTGCTCCATGCTACAGAATTTAAAATAACAATAGAGTTCTGTGCAGTTTCTGGAATTCTACTTAATAACTTCTACCAAAATGTGGTGTTTGTTTTTTTTTTTGGGGGGGTGAGGGAGGTGGTAGTACTGAAGCCTCTGTTGGGAAAACATTTGTGGTTTGTTGTATGTTTGGTTTTTTTAAAAAATACATTTCTGTAGTTCTTGAAACTTGTAACTTTCCTCAAGTTACACTGGTTATATTTTTTACTTTTCCTTTGGTAGAGTTACTGCATCCAGGCCTAACCAGCAGGAACCACATGCTATGGCAGTAGCTGCTGGGCATTGCCTCACCTGCTTTCTCTCCTTTAATTATTGTCAACTGTGGGCAAATTATACGTATTTTAATTGCAGCTTATTTGTTCTGGATAACGTTTGGGGACTGCACAGAATTATCACGGGATAAATCTAGCCCTTGAGAGCCTTTGCCCTGGACCTCAGACCGTGTGGATCACTAGAAACTTTGCTGAAGAAATTAGTATGAGAACCAAGCAAGGGGTTTTTGCAGCCTTACCAAATAACTTAGGACTTGGAAAAAAAAAAAAAAAATCTTCCCTGTTCCTTACAAGCAGCTTGAGGGATGGAGGAAGAGGAGAATGTGAAAAGGAGGAAGGAAAATATATCTTTTGCTGTTCAGACAAGAAACAGGAGGCGGTAAGAGATTCCTTTGTCTGTTTGAGGACCGGAGGAAAGGAGGAGATGAGGGGAAGCAAGTTGCTGAGGAGAAAGCTCCTCGTTCTCCGTGGCAGTTGTGTGATAAGGCTTTGCTGTATCTGCTGCCTCGGTGAGATTTCAGCATTATTCTGTGGTTCTTCCAGCTGTGCCAAATGCGTTGCAGGGTTACCCGTTTTCTCTCCATGGGTTTCTGCTCCATGCTACAGAATTTAAAATAACAATAAGAGTTTTGTGCAGTCTCTGGAATTCTACTTAATAACGGCAGAATTTGTTGTTTTTGAAGAACAGGGCCCGTTTATAAATACGTGCCCTAGAAGCGTGACTGTTTGCCTTGTTGTTTATAAAACAAATCATTGAAGGCATAAATGATTTTAATGTATTGTATTATGTAATAGGCCTGCAGCTGACATGTGGGAATTAGTATTCTGATCTCTTAAACGTATCAGAATGGAATGTAAAGGTACCTTCCTTCTATTTATAAGAGAAGATTTCTGTCAGTACTCGTTACCTTAAGATAAGTCAGGAGATACTTAGTGGAAGACAAGATTGGGTGTTAAAGCTAATTACTATCTAAGGTGATGTAGCTGCAGGTGTCCTGAGCGAACAGAGTTTGTGGCTCCCAGACTTACTGGTCACAGTGGGAAGTGTTCTATCCCCACCGCTCTCACCTTTCTGCATCGGAAGTACCATCCTTGAAAAAATACAGAAATCATAAATTTGAGGTAGCGTAGTGCTTGTGAACCCTGGGAAGTGAAGCAAAAACCATGCAGTGTGGGTAAGCTGCCTGGAGTTCAGTTTTCCTTTTCTGACCTCCCAGTTCCTGGGACTCCTGAGTACAAAAACTGCCTGGAGAGGGCGGCAGGGCAGTGCTGCAGCGGTGGCATCTCGGACCTTACACTTAGGGTTTGCTTAAACAGTTCATATAAGAGGTGTTTTTTAAATGTTGATTTGCTGTGTACTTGGGAAGTTCCATAACTTGAGCTGGACGGTCTTATCCTTTGATTATTCCTTGTTGTTATTGCAGCACCGGTGGTCCAAGAATATGAGAGGCAAAGTACATGGGGAGAAGTAATGCAGGGTGTTACAAGGGGAGAAGAGATTTGTTTTATCAAGCTGACTGACTGAGCTATTTAGAAAAAGCATAAGAGCTTTCAGCACACAGCCATCATCCTGTCTTCTTCCTGACAGAGGACTGATGTGATAAAACCATGAGACGATTTCTCCTTGTTCCTCCCTGCCCCTGCAAATTTTATCAGTTTGGTTAGCAAAGTCTCTCTCTCTCTCTCTAAAAATCTCTTCATTTACTTTAACATCAAATATGTCTGGAAGTCATGATACAGTATTGTACAAAACCCTTGGGTACCCATAGTTGATCTAAATTGCAGGCCTTCTTTCCATGCCCGAAATCTGGACACTGTCATGTCAAGGGGCTCTCAGGATTTCAATTAAAATCTCTTTCCCTTCGTATTTATACTTTTTTTTTTTTTTTTTTTTTTTTATTGACAAGTAAAAATCCTTTGGAGAGTTTTTCTTTGCCAATCTGATTCTGTTCTGGTCCAATTCTGTTCAGGTTAGTGGGACACTTGCTTTTGAATTCTTTGGCAATGTGATTAGGATCTGAGTGCAATTTGCAATCCTGCCATAAAGCTGAAAGTTCACTTTTTCATGCTACTTTTGTGATGTTTCTTAAATGCTTCTTTAAGGCTCTATCCTTGTAGGAGTTGTTTTATTCTGGAGACTTCTACAGATGCTTTCCTGAGCTGTGTACAGTGGTTTTTAGTTTTGCTACTCTTACCTGTTAAGCTGAAACCTATTAAAAAAAAAGAACTCTTATAGAATGTATTTATATGACATATATGTGTGGGGTTCTTTTAACTGCTAAACTGGGAATAAGCTTGTAATAAATTCTCATCTCTTTAAAGGCCCCTTGTTTTATAGTGTTTAAAAAAAATACCTTATTTTGGATTTGCTTCTAACTTTGTCCATGAGAACACTTCCTTATCTATGCTTTGATATTTTTGTTACTGATTAACTTACAGCCTTATAATTTTAGGGATGGCCTTTATGAAAGCGTAATGACAAAGACACTGGAACAAAACTGAACTGTGGGTTTTATTGTAATTAGGCAGCTCATAAGTAAATAGTGGATTTTTTTTATTTTTTTTTTTTGTGGATGGGAATGGATGTATTTTAAATATACCGTAAAAACAAGTATGGAAACATCTCATTTCTGCTGAGGATAGGGAAACCTTGTTCTTTCTTTTTACAGGCAGGATAATTAGTCTAATTTGGCAAGATTGTTTCCTTCCTCAGCCTAGAGCTCAGTTTTTTTTATGTCCTCATTTACAATAATTGGAAAGGCCCTTTTTAAGTTTAGGGTCTAGCCTCAGTATTTCAGAGTAAGGAATTCTAAAAAATAAGTAAGAGTAGGAGTAAGGAATTCTAAAAATAATATTTTTGTTTTCCAGGGTACCTTTGAAAGTGGAACAAGCAAACAATGCCCGCGATGCCTTGGCCAAAACAGTGTATAGTCATCTGTTTGACCATGTAGTGAACAGGGTAAACCAGTGCTTTCCATTTGAGTCGTCTTCTTTTTTCATCGGGGTTCTAGATATAGCTGGCTTTGGTAAGTTTTCTTAATAATAAAATGTTAGTTTTCCAGTTGTCATTTGCTGCCATCAATGATTTAATGAAAAAATCCATAATGGAGGGTGGGAGGGTTTTCTTCTTGGTGTTGCTGGGTGAAATGCATTATGAGGGTTTAAGGTGATATCAAGAGAGCAGATAAAGCCTTGTTTTCCTGGGATAAAAGAGTGGGGATGTCTGGAGCTTCTCCTGATGACTTAGCAACATGAACTTAGTGTGAAGCTGGGCATCTTTGTAAGGGTTTCAGATTCTGCAGTGTCTCCAGAGACACAGCTTTTGAAGGACTAAAAAGGTGGAATGGAATCTTACTGTGGCCACCTGGTAAAGCTAGGAAAGGTGTTGGCTGTGTGTGCAGCAGCTGGTGACCACCTGAGAAGGTCACTGGGAACTGACCGGGAGGCAAACCAAGTCTCTCAGTTCAGATCCTGTTCCTCAGAGGTTGGGTAGTTGCATTACAGAGTTGGACTTCAGGCTCTTGGTTGCTCCCGGGAAGTCATGGGTGGGGATGGTGCCCATAAAGCTTTTGTCCCTTTCGGCTCACAGAGATTGGGAATAGGACACGTTTCCTGGTGTGCTCTACCCTTTGGTTTCCAGGTGGTTGGAGCTATGATGTCCTGTGCCAACCTGTTGTAACAAGGATGCATGAGGATGTATCAGCACAGTGTCACTCTGGTGGCATCTTGCTTTGCTTTGCTGCCAGATAGAGCTGCCTGTTAATTGCCTTGGAAACACCATCTACCACAGTGGTTTTATATCTGTCTTATGTACAACTTGAAATGTTTGAAAGGATTTTATTTCATGAAAAGAAACATATATGGATCTGAACACATCTTTAAATATTAGCACTATGAGGCCTTTTCTTTCGTATGCGATTCTATGGTATTTTCTTAGTTCCTGTGTAATAGAAGTTCTTGGCACAACTGGTTTTTGATAGAAGTTTAACTTCTGTTTTTCAGAATACTTTGAACACAACAGTTTTGAACAATTCTGCATTAATTACTGTAATGAGAAACTGCAGCAGTTTTTTAATGAAAGGATTCTGAAAGAGGTATGTTACCTTTAAAGTTACATTTGAGGACTTATTTTATTAGTGAGGAGATGCTTCAGTATTGCTTTGCATATGATTGCACACTATGCTTGGATTAAAAAACCTCAACTGACAGTTTATTTTCCTACTGGGTGGTATCTGGTTGTGCTAGAAAAAGATGTGGCTTTTTGAAAACCAACCACCTTTTTTTCTTCTTCTTTTTTTACCACTCATTAAAATGAGGTATCCAGACACAGTGCAGCATCTCATACTTAATGGGAATATCTAATTGCATAGGCCTGTCGTTAAGGAGGTGAAGTCTATTACGCTGTGGAGAGGAATTCTAAAACATGTGTTGTTTCATGCTGTATTAAAAGTGGCCTCGTGTTTATTTAGAAAAACATTTTTGGCAAGCAAAAAAAAAAAAAAAGTCTGGGGAGGGGGGGGGTTTTTTTTTTAATTCCTTTTTTTTTTTTTTTTTTTTAAGGAGCAAGAACTTTACCAAAAAGAAGGCCTGGGCGTTAATGAAGTGCGCTATGTAGATAATCAGGACTGTATAGGTATGTAGATCTTGAAATGGCAAGCTATTCCTTAGTGTCATGGAGAAAAAAAAGCTTCAAGCAGAAGACGCAGAAGTAATTTTATACTTTTAATGACTTGCAACCTCATGAATTCTTCCAGTTTTGTTTAATGTTCTGCTTCTGGTGGGGAATGGAGCCACGTTGTCCCACACTGTAATAAATGCAACTGGGACTTCTGAATTTCTTCAAAATATTTTTTTTTTCCTGGGAAACTAATTAGAACACCTGAATAGGATAAATAAAGTGAAGAAAGGTGTGAGGGTGTCTGGGGAAAAATATTCCATTTATTAAAAAAACCAAATTCCATCTCATTCCCTCTACCTTCGAGCAAATAAACAGAATTGAACATCTGTTGTGAAACGTCCAGCTCTTCCAAGTTTGTGTAGCTCTGCTGGAGAAGTTCTCACTGTCATGGTAGGACTGTACGGTTGCTAACTCTGAGGGTGGTGGAACACTGGACCAGGCTGCCCAGGGAGGTGGTTGAGGCCCCTTCCCTGGAGATATTCAAGGTGAGGCTGGATGAGGCCCTGGGCAACCTGGGCTAGTTGGGGGTGTCCCTGCCACTGCGGGGAGGTGGGACCAGGTGGCCTTTGGAGGTCCCTTCTGCCCTGGATGATTCTATGACCCCCCACTGCAGATTTGACACGTCTTCATCATTTCAGTTATTCTTACATAAGTTAATAAAATTATAAGGTAGTTAAAGCATGGCGTGGATGCCTTTTTTCTGTTCTTGCATAGCCAGTAGGAAAGGATTTTTCACCACCTTTTGAAGTGGGTGAGAAAAATAGCGTTGGTTTCTGTTGAAATCCGCTTTTGTCTAAGGTGTTGGACCAGGGCAGTGACAGCAGAGAACAGGTAGAAATATTAACTGGCTCAAAAGAAAGGGCTATTACCTTAACAAGGACAACTTTTTAACACTGTGGAAGGAAGTTAAGGGATAGTCATCAGGATGTTGGAATGTTTTGATGGAACAGGAGTCACCTCTCTAGCTAAATTAGTGCCTTCTCTTGCTTTTAGTTTTGACGTGTGGTGAAACATGGGTGAAAAAAGTTAAAAAAACCTCTAGCAATCTAAGTGATTGTCCCGTAAAGACACATGGTTGTACCACAGAAGCATTTAAGCACCTTTTGGGAATTAGGCGACTAAATTCGTTTTTATACTCTTGAGTATAAGTCAAAGAATCCTACCTGATTTTTTTTCTTTCGTGTGCTTTGTGTTAGACTTAGAACTTGGATTGTAGAGGATATCGATTCAGTCAGCAATTCAGATATCTAGATTTAATTTGCAATGACTTTCTGTATTTTTGGGTTAGCAGCTTTCCCTAGCTCCGGTTACACAGAATGGCATCGGTAGCATTTTAAACGTGTCATGTTCAGCTCTGATACGAGGTTATATATTCAGGTTTTGTAACCCTATTTTGTTTTATTAATAGATTTGATTGAAGCAAAATTAATAGGCGTACTGGATATTTTGGATGAAGAAAATCGTCTTCCCCAGCCCAGCGACCAGCATTTCACTTCAGTTGTGCACCAGAAACACAAGGACCATTTCAGACTCTCCGTAGGTTGATTTTTGCTGTCTGCCTTGATTTAATAAAGCGCTTCTTGGAACATTTGATAGTAACACTTGAATTTAATGAAAATCGTTCCTGAGGAATCTCATACCACACCAGTCTGCACGATCCCTGTTCTTTTGTTAAAGACAGCTTTGGTTATTAGGTTTGTTGAGAAGTTCACTGGAGGCTTAAGTCTTCTAGCAGGTCTAATATCCTGCCGAAACTAAAGCCCTATTCTTCACTCACATTTGAAGTTTGTTACCATGTAATCTATGAAAAGGAAATAAACCCACATTTTAATTTAGATTATTTAATATCACATGGACTGTTTTGTTGCTCCTTTCAAAAATTGCTTGCATTGGAGAACATCTGACTCACGTGGACTCGCGTGGAGTGTCGAGCCAGCACTTCAAAGGGGAAAATATGGAACATACAAGGAGAACCTTTTTGTTGTTGTTAATTCTTTAACATCCAGCATCCTGTGGAAGGTTCATGCAAATGATTGCAATTTATGTACGTAACTTCTGCTGAAATGCAAAAATAAAATCCCACCCAAAAAAGTTAGTTCCCTGCTAAATAAAATGCCGGCAAAGGGAGCCAAATAAAATGGTCACCCCGTTAAGTTTCCACTTAATCTTGCTTAACTGGGTTGCTGTGCCCTGAAACGTTTTTCTTGGTATGTGTATGGTCAACTAGGTAGTTGCCTTTTAAAATATACACTCTAAAAACATACTTTAAGCTTCTGTCTGATCCTGTTTGTATGGTGAATGAATGGAATAGCAATCGTTGACTAGAGGCAGGAAGAAAATCAACTGTCTGGTGTTTGCCATCCTGGTGACTTTCATTTTGAACGTGAAGTATCTAAGGATGAGAATGAGAATAAAATAGATTTTTGGAATGTCTTGGTGTGAAGTGGAATGGTAGGGGTCACCATAGTCGTCCTGCAGGAAATGTCGTTTCAGATGTGGTGCTCCTGGCAGAATCACGCTGGTGCTTTAGGAACAAGCTTTGCCTTACTCTCCAGTGCAATTCTTCTTTGTAATTCAACTTTTTCATTCCAGATTCCTAGAAAGTCTAAACTGGCTGTTCATAGAAATATCAGAGATGATGAAGGCTTTATTATCCGACATTTTGCGGGAGCAGTGTGCTACGAGACGGTAATTTTACTTACACAAACCTATTTTCAGTACGCTTTGTGGTTTATGTTTTTCAGTGTGTGTAGGTTAAATAACAAAGCTGCTTTCCTTGGGAGAAAAATTCAAAAGTGGCTTTAAAAGTAGTATCTGGAGTCTGTGACAGAATTGATTGTTTCTATTAACGGGTTGGGTGATGTGTCTTGTGTTAGAGCTTGTTATGAATGTATAGGTGATGGTGTCAATATTAACTGCATTGATTCACAATGTGCTGCAATTCTTACATCAGCATCTCGGGGAGGGAGTGCAATACGGGATCTGTAACTATTGTTAGACTGAAGAGTACCTTTTTGGAGGGAGCGCCATTCCTCCTATGCAATCGCCGTTTATCTTATATTAATAATCACATTTTATACCTGTTGTTTTCCATTTCTACAAGTGATAGAATCATTTGTGTGAGAATATGAAATACCCAAAACTATTACTCTCCAAATACATTGCAGATTCTTGTACTTATTTTACTATTCATCATGCAAAAACGTTGAAACACCTGAAGCTAATGGTTGAAATCTAATTTTTTTTGGAAATGAGAGTTTAGGATAAACAGAAGATCTGTAATGCTTCGTTGTTCTGGTCTGTAACTCCAGTTCCTGTAGCTCTGCTTTCAAAGATGTTTGTTTATCTTTTTTTCTTTTTTTTTTTCTTTTTTTGTCATTTGAAAATGTGTAGTTTAAGGGCTTGTTCTCATTGACTTCATGATACTCCCAATAACGATGATGATTGCTGTGCAGTTTTGCCATAGGCACAGTCTGTAAGTCATTTTACAGATAGGAAAATTGAGGTCTGTATGTTACCTACCTGATTTTTCTGAGGTCACTCAGCGAGTCGATAACAAAATCATAAGTAGAATCGAAACACACGTGTTCCAGGTGCTGTGTTGAACCATGCACCCATTCACCATACGTTAATAACACCTTAGAGTCTCTTCAGGAGCAAAGGAGCCAGATAGGAGCACGTAAGCTCTGCTGTCAGAGCTGATCAGACAGGAGGTGGCTTTGCTCCAGAAGCCCTGCTAAATGGGCTTGACTTTATTTATCCTGGGCTTTAAAACTTTGGGTCTGTCGCTGCCTTTTACCTCTCTCTGCATTTGTGGCAGATCCCACCACCTGCTTTGTGATGAGGATGCTCCTCTGGCTGCATTCAAATTCCGTTCTGGTGTTTTCATAGTTTAGGGGAATTTTGAAGGCTCGTGTTTGTCCTTTGATTCTCGTCAGTGTTAAATCCCTTTATGGGTTATCTGGCAAATTCTTATTTTCTTCTCATTAGTCTTGGCCTCTTCTGTTCATAGATGAAGTCACTGTTAAAGTTGCACCAAAAGAATTTTGTTGGTGTGAGATTGGATGCTACTGTCTCGATCTCTGAGTTTCAGTGTGGTGTGTTGTTCTTCTGAAAGTTAATAAACCAATTTTAAAGGTCAGGTTTGTAGGAAGGGGCAGTATCATTTATTAAATCAGCTCTTCTTAACTAGTCATAGTCCTCCTAATATATAACCGTTTTTCATTTCATTCTCCAGACCATGTAGATGCACCAATTAAAGGGTGCGTGTTAATTCCCATTTCACAACAGATCTTAAGTGATACCGCGAGAAGAGAAGAATAAAGCTTCTCAGAACTCCCAGGTGCTGATGTGCTGAGTGCTGGAAATGGAAACAGGGAGGATAATCATTGACAAAAGCACAAGCGGTCTCTTAAACGGCATAAACTTTCCCTTGGGTTTCACGCTTCCAAAATCCTTCAAATTTAAGAATATCTTTTCTCTCTGTTGTTAGTGTTTTGTGTGGCCGGTTGAAAAGTTGTTTGAAGTAATGTTTATCCCACATACTCCTGCTGATTTTTGAATTAAGTAGATACCGTGCTTTTCTTTAATTTTCTTTAAGACTTAAGTAACTGGGGCAGCGAAGCAAAGGTACTATTAATTTTTTTGGGTTGTCTTTTCAGACGCAATTTGTGGAAAAAAACAATGATGCTTTGCACATGTCCCTTGAGTCTCTCATATGTGAATCCAAGGACAAGTTTGTTCGACAGCTGTTTGAAGCTAACACTAACAACAACAGGGACCCCAAACAAAAAGCTGGGAAACTTAGTTTCATCAGTGTGGGAAACAAATTCAAGGTAACGTAATCTAGCAAAGAATCCTATCCTTTTCTTGTATCAGATGCCACCTTTAACTTACCTTAAATAAATAGAACCAAAGGTTGGGAGAAGTAGTGGTAACTTGTGATTCATACAAGGAAAATTTTGTTAAATAGACCTTTTTTCTTCTGAATGATAAGAAAGCAGAATATTTAAGCTATGTGCTATGCGTTTCTGTCAAAATATATTTCATAATAGTCTTTACAGTGTTTATACAGTAATTTTAAAGTCAGGATTTTGCAAAGCCACGTGGAAGTCCTTATTCAAAAGGTTTGAAGTCCTGAGATCTCAGTTGGGATTCAGTGGAATTTAAGGGGTTCTAAAATGGGACAAAAGGTGTCACTTGGTCACATTTAGTTGCGTGTTCTGGAAGATGTATCGATTGGCTATGGTTTGCCATTCTCAAAACTCAGTACCTAACCTAACCACCTATTTTCCTCTTCTAAATTATAGTCGTGGATTTCACAGAAGGATGTTCGTTGTGCAGAATGTTTCCTTTCTCAGTAACTGAATCTGATGCTTCTCCTCATTTTCTCCTTTCTTGTTGTAAAGCTGACCTTCAAACCTTGTCTTCTCCACATGTTTTCTACATCCTTTTCTCAATCAGCAGCTTTATTTTAGCTGGTCTATTCCAGCTCAGGATGGCTAGAATGAGAGCTGTAGGGGAATTAAGAGATGAAAAGCAGGCACAACCGTGGGCCGCAGGTAAATTCTTCAGTCTCCTGGATTTACTGTGGGTTGAGCTGCTGCAGTTTCAGCAAGAGCTCTTCTCCAGACAGCTGGGCCAGATCCACTGAAGGGTTTGTGTGCCTTTCTGGTACACTGCCTTACCTAGGGGACCCAAAACCCCACATCACCTTTCTAGTGAGACTCCTTTTGCAGTCTCTGGGGAAAGCCAGTATTTCATAGAATCATAGAATGGTTAGAGTTGGAAGGGACCTTGAAGTTCATCAAGTTCCAACCCCCCTGCCATCGGCAGGGACACCTCCCACTACACCAGGTTGCTCAAAGCCCTATCAAGCCTGGCCTTAAATACTTCCAGGGATGGGGCAGCCACAACCTCCCTGGGCAGCCTGTTCCAGTGCCTCACCACCCTCACAGTAAAGAATTTTTTCCTAATATCCAAACTAAATCTCCCCTCTTCCAGTTAAAAACCCTTCCCCCTTGTCCTGTCCCTCCCCTCTCTGACCAAGAGTCCCTCTCCAGCTCTCCTGGAGCTCCCTTCAGATCCTGGAAGGCTGCTCCAAAGTCTCCCCGGAGCCTTCTCTTCTCCAGGCTGAACAGCCCCAGCTCCCTCAGCCTGTCCTCACAGCAGAGGGGCTCCAGCCCTCTGAGCATCTTGCTGTCCCTCCACTGGACATGTTCCACCAGGTCCATGTCCTTTCTGTGTTGAGGACTCCAGAGCTGGACACAGGACTCCAGGTGGGGTCTCAGGAGCTCAGAGCAGAGGGGCAGAATCCCCTCCCTGTCCCTGCTGGTCACGCTTCTTTTGCTGCAGCCAGGATGCCTTGTGCGACAGTGTCAAATGCTTTGCAAAGTCCAGGAAGATGACATCCGTTGCCCTGCCTTTGTCCACCAAGTTTGTGGCAGTATCATAGGCGGCCATCAAATTTGTCAGGCAGGATTTGCCCTTGGTGAAGCCGTGTTGGCTGTTTCCAATCAATCAAACAAATTTTGGTGTTTAGCTGGGATCTGGGCTGCCTGCTCTCGTGAGTTTTGCTTATTTCCTTCTGCTTCTTACATGGTGGCAACTGGTTTAACACAAAATGTATGATCAGAACACAGATTGAAAAATGGAATTAGAGATAAGCTACCTCCTAAGCAAGCCCTGCAGCCCCGAGGCTGTTGTGGGTAAAGCTAGGATCCATTGGTTTTTTACAGGTGTGCTTTCAAAATGCAACCGCCTGTGGGGTCTCTGAGATAATTTACACTTTCTTCCATCTGGGTTCTGAATTCCTCTTGGATTTAGCGCCCCGCATCCAATAGATTTGGACATTGTCCAAGGAAAGCTGAAGTAAAAGGGGGAGGCATTTTTAAAGTTAAGAAGCAATTGAGTGGGGAACTTCTTGGATCGCCTTTTGGACTTGGGTGTTCCTCTCCGCACCTAGAATGTGACAGAAGTCCTCTTTGGATCTGGCCCATCAGTCTGTAATTCTTTTGATGTTTCATGGCATTTTGAATGTTTGTGTTACTTCCAGCAATTCATTTAGTGTTACCTTCCCAGACACAACACGTGCTGCTGATGAACACTAATAGCCTTGAAAATTTCACTTCAGGCGACATCAAAGTCAGTTCTGTTGTCTTAGCAGAGATTCCCGCTCTCTAAGAACAAGAGTTCTTGGGGCCTCAGTATGTGAGTCTGTCTCAAATCCTTCTAATTACATCATTAGATGATGTTGCAGGGACTTCTCTGTATGAAATCCTTCCCACATCCCTTCCTTATAAGTAATTAAAATTAATTCATATAAACTAGTTGAGAAAATAATGATTAATTAAGTAATCAGATCCACTCCAGAATCTTTGGGGTAATTGTACCTTAATATGGTAATAATAGCTTAAATTGTAATTCAAAGAGCAGTACTTTTACTGATATTTTATTCATTTGTTCATTTCATTAGTGACATTTACCTTAGAATGGCTCTGGCTTAATTCTTGTCAAGTCACAGAGTGTAAGGAAGGGGTACTTTTCCTCAAACAGAAGCGTGTTTTCTTGATGGAAATTAGGTTGTCTCCTCCAAAATTGAGCGTTTCTAACTCAAAGCATAGAGATTATATTGAAGTAGCGATAGAGAGTGGGTGTAAGTGAGCACTGAGCAGGAGGTTATTAGTGTTTGTCGTGCCTCTTGTGACACTCCTCCTTTCTTTCTAACCATGTGCATGAGAAGTTTAAAAACCCTCAAAGCAGTGTTATTCTCCAGCAGGGTGACTGGCAGCTGTAGGTGATGCATATTGCCCATCCAAATTTGCTTTCTCGGATTCTAGGTTACAAAAAAAGAAAGAGCTGGTTAAAAAACAAACAAACAAAACAAAAAAAAAAAAACCCAAACAAAGCTCAGTCAAAAGATCCTTCCAAATTTGAGTACAGAAAATGAGGAGGATGGGAAGACACACAGAATTTTGGTTTATATACTTAATGCTTGCTAGTAACCTGGAAAGGCTGGCACAGCAGTAACCTACGTGGTAAAACTGACCCATCTGTGAAGTCAAACTGGTTTCCTGCTGTGGTTCTGGACTATTTAAAGTCCCTGCCAGCGCTGCCCAATAGCAACTGTCACTTGTTTCCCCCGATAGCCTTATGTCTCTGGTGATCCCATAGACTTGCCCCCAAATAACTGTAGGACTGTGATGGTTCCTCATCGCAGTGTGTCTAAATTCAGCCTCAGTCAATGGGGTTTTAAAATCATAGTCTGTCATCAACAGAGAATTAAAAATTTGGAAGTTTTGGAATTAAAAATAGGTTATATACATTCATTGGCCAAAATGTTGACTTAGCTTTAAAAAAAACCAACCCAAGAAAACCCATAGCATAGGTGTTTTTCAAATATATATATACAAATGTATAATTGTTATAGACTAAATTTGGGCTTTCACAAATTCTCAGTGTAATTTTTTTAAATTATTGCTGTTCAGTCTCATTTTCTTTATACTTTTATTACATAGCCATTACATCCTTTATTTTCCCAAGTGGCCTTGCACCTTTTTTCTTTTTTGGTGGCTGTGTCGTGGTAAGTCACTAATCCATTCAGTGTCGTCGCACAATTAAACACCAGCGATTTCCTCGGGACTGTTCATGCACACTTGCATGGTTTTGTCTGTTCAAATCCGTGGAGGTTGGACTTCTCCGTTGTGGTTGGTTTACTAACAGTGCCCATGCATGCAGGAATGCTGCACCACTGTTCTGCGCGCGTTTCTGCAGCTCTTACCCTTGGACTCTTGAAATAACCTGTTCTCTTTTACAGACTCAGTTAAATTTGCTTCTTGAGAAGCTTCACAGTACTGTAAGTATCTCTCTATCTATATGTGTAGACACACAGACACACATTCATCATTTTCTGCCATAAATCATTAAATTGATTATCTCAACAATATGCTTTATGCTAAATGTGGTAAATAATTGCTTTAATTGTACGACACTTTTGAAGCATCTTGTTGTGCAGGTGCTGATTATTGAGTGACTTTAAAAAACGCCACTACCTTTAAAAAAACAAAAGTTCTAGAATGAAAGTTGACACATTTTTGAGCAAACAGTGTGAAATCTGCCTGGAGTCCAGTCTTCTGGTTTTGTCACTTTTGCTTCCCTCTGTTCAGTTATTATTGAAGACTAATTTGCAGAAGATGTAGAGATTTATTTAGAAGGAAGGCAGATCATTTCTTATTAATCTCTGTTTTCAGATTCTATAAGGCCATTGAAAGTAAAACGTTTCGTTTCACTTTTGTGGCAGGCTGTAAATGCACAGATGGTCCAAGAACCTGATTTCCCCAATGAGTACTTACTAACTTAGCCGGTGTCATTTGATAGTTTGTGGAATTCTCCATACAGTTCGACGTAGCCTTATTTTGTTTTTCAGCAGTTGTAGAAGAAAATTCTTGCTTCTCTGGACCGCGTGGTCTGGGTGTGACCAGTTCTAGACTTGAGGTTATGCTCTGTCAAACCAAGAAAACGGGAGAAAAGCCTCTGGCACGATTCTGGTGTCAGGAGTGCTGTTGGCATGTTCGTTTGGGTGCAGCCCGGAGGCCTGAGGCATTTAGGTGATGTGGCTGTAGAAGACCCAGAGGGTTGAACTGCCGGGTTGTGGTGAGATTGTACCCGTGTGAAGGAAAGCGCTTGAGTGAAAACTCAAAAGCTGAGGATCCGATTAGTAGCTCTAGCACTGAGGTCAGTTACACCAAGGCTGGAGTCCAAACCTGGTACATGCGAGAAAAAGAACATCCGCATTTATATTTTTTCTCTTCATAATACTATTATTTTGTATCTTCCCTGCCCCCCCTCCCCCAGTTCTTAAATACCTAACTATTCTTTCAGGTCTAAAAAGGTGTAGGTTCTGCTAACTTCATGTTTTGTTGATAGGGGTCTAGCTTTATTCGCTGTATCAAACCTAATTTGAAGATGACAAATCACCATTTTGAAGGAGGGCAGATCCTCTCTCAGCTTCAGTGTTCAGGTAATATATACCCCTGGTACTTTTTTTTCCCTCTGTTTATTATTTTGGGCAGTACAGGTTGACCTAAGTTTGAAATACGTGAGATGGAAGCAGTATTTCCTTGCTTGAGCTGTTGCTTTCTAGAAGGCAACTTATTAATTCTTTATGAAGAGTTGTTTAGATTCTTGGTAACTTGGGTCTTATTTTAAGCAACAGGACCCTAGAAATAATTCATCTGAACATTCATCTGTAAGGTCTCTTTTTTGCAAGAAGAGTTGATGTTCTTTCCGTTGACTGACTACGATGACAGTTCAGACAGCAGCTGCGTGTGTCAGAAGCCAGGTAGCCACATATTGGTGCAGAAATTTCCTGACCTGGAGCTGAATCTCATCCCTCTGTGTTGCCCGCGATGGTCACAGGGCAGCAGTTGAGTCCAGGACAAGACAATTCCTTTAAATTACACAGTTGGAGTGTCAGAAACTCCTCTGCGCATTTAGAGGCAGTCAGCATTAGCTTGAAGTATCTAGTAATTGAAACATACCTGGGTTTTTATTTTTAAAAAATCAAATTTTATTTTAAAAATGAAAATATCAAGTCTGCTAAAAAGAAAAAATAATAATTAGAAGAAATGTTAGAAAAAAATCTTCAGCATGAGTGAGTGTTACCTCTCAAATAAGGAGAAAATTGTATGTGCCCCTCTCGTCTCTTCAGTATGAACTTTTTATGAATGATCACATAATAAAGAAATATTGGAGGTTGGATCAAGTCCCAGCTGAACTTTGTGGTGCAGCCTGAATGGTGTCGTTGAGGCTTATGCCATTGACTGCTGCCTGTTATCAACATCACCGCTTCCTTTGCATTTTACTGATAATGACCTTGGTGCGTGGGTTTCTATAGGAATGGTGTCTGTTCTGGATTTGATGCAAGGTGGCTTCCCTTCAAGAGCTTCATTTCACGAACTGTACAATATGTACAAGAAATACCTGCCTGAGAAATTGGCTCGACTGGATCCAAGGCTTTTTTGCAAGGTAAGAAAGAAATTAATTATTCTTCTGCGTCAGCCAGGACAGAAAATGTATTGTGAAATACAGAAAATCTATTTGTATTTTTTCTAATCTTTTTTTGGTTTTCTTTTTTTTTTTTTGAAGGCAGCAGAGTGTAATCCTAACTCTTCTCTGTGTTTCAGGCACTCTTTAAAGCCCTGGGACTGAACGAAATTGATTACAAATTTGGGTTAACCAAGGTGTTTTTCAGACCCGGCAAGGTAATGTTTCCCTTGGAGTTGATGAATGTGAATCTTAGAACAATTCCGGTGGCGTTGCTCAACACCTTATTGAAGTTGGCCACACTTTTAGCAAAGTTATCCTTTTTTTTTTTTTTTGGTAAATACTGTTCATTTTCTATGAAAAAATACATAAAATAATGGATAAAATTGGCTTCCCAGTTGCCGATGCAATGTTTGTAGTCCCAGAAGTTTTACCAGCCGCTTAAGACTTTTGTTGACTATTAAAAAGTTAACAAAATCTGTTTATGACTAAAATACCCTTCTGTGATTCCGGGCATGGCTGCTGCTTTGCAGAGAAAGAGAGTGAACAGGGAGCTGATGTGACTGGAAAGGAAATCAGTGCCAGAAGAATGTTCTTTCTGTCACAATTGCCAAGAAGTAGAAGCGCAGTATTTTCAGAAAAGGATGCCTTTACTTGAACTCCGAGACAAAAGTTTAAAAAGGCTCAGAGTAAGTGTTCAGGATGAAGAGAAATAATTAATGTTTAAAAAGTTTGGCCATA
>VZRU01007182.1:0-36591 GCA_013398155.1 Pedionomus torquatus | reverse complement strand
CCCCAGCACAAGATAAATAGAAGTAGAAAGGACAAGTGGTTTTGATTAGCATTTAAAATGTTGTCAATTTTTAATGAAAGTATAACCTCCAACCATCAACTTTGAACAAACTGGAAACAAGGTTGCAAAACGAATGCTAATACCTTTGGCAGGCTGTGGTTGGATTGCCCTTCTGTGAACTTTTCTTGTTGTTAATTTGTTATGTCAGCCCATATTAGTAGTTTCCCGAAGCCTGAACTGGCGAGAGTATCAGCATTAAGGAGCCTGGGTACATAAGAGTTTGCTGTTACTGATATTATTATTTAGTTGCAGACAATGCTTTGAGGTCTGGGTCCTTCAGCACTGTACAGTTGGCGGACCTAAATCATACCAGATGGTGTTTCCCCAAAGGGGCTTATCATTTAAGTGTAAAATGAGAGACAAGAAGTGAGGATGGCAAAGGGAGGAGGTGGAGAAGTAGCAGCTGAGATAATTCTACGTGACATGAGTTAGTTACATAAAGGAGAGACTACTCTCTCTACAAGCATGTGCAACTGGCTGCGTAAGTGCTTTAGATGTATTTCCAGCCAGCCACTGCTCTGCAGAGTGAAGGAAGAAATTGAAAGAAGTGGCGACATGGCTTTGTAGGTATTCATGAAGATGTTCCCTATGCAGAGGGATCAAATTGTAAATACAGTGTGGGAAAATTCAAGCAGTGGAGCAGTAAAGGTTGACAGTGCTGCCACTGCACTGAATATTCCATTATACTTGGAATATTCATTTTGTTATTGAGCTCCATGTGAAAAATCACAGTGTAAATTGCCTTTTTCTGACTGAATCACCTTTATACTTGACAGGAATCTTTCTAATATGTGAAATAGTCACATAACTTCACAGAAACTTCTATTAATATGTGAAATAGTCACATAACTTCACAGAAACTTCTATTTAAAATTAATCAAACACAAATATTTTGTGATGTACCATACAAATACTTCTTTCCTTTGCCTATGAAAATATATCAGTTTGCTGTGCAGGCCATTTAATAATAAGTGGGGGAACCAAGATCAATTTAGCATATTGCTATCTGAAAAAAAGCTGTTAATGGGTCTTCAACTTCCTTGATACTTATTTTGAACATTAAAGTCAGCAATTTAAATTCTACATGACTTCACAATTCACCACAGGGATATCATTATCACCTCTGTGATATGTCTGTGTGCTTCTGTGTGTGCATGTATGCATATGTATTTATATACATTGCTTTGTTTCTGTAAATAATTTGCCCTAGCATGATTAAAATGCAGTCAGTGGTGGCATGCAATAAAGTGACTGTTTAACAGTGCAGATCACTGCTATTAGGAAAAGGAGTGCAGAATAATGCGGTATTTAACTGAAAGATAAAAGACCTGATCCTGCAAACACAGAGGCCCATGAAGACACTATCTAGGCTTCTGGTTTTCTTTTCTTGTCAAAAATGTTGTACCTGCAAGAGCTNTTCTTGTCAAAAATGTTGTACCTGCAAGAGCTGAAAGCTCAGACCACTGTAATACAGATCAGCTATAAATGAAGCTGAGAAAATGGACCCAGCTGCATATGTAGGCTGCAATATTCTCTACACAGTATTTAAATGACAGAGCTACTCATACTACCTAATGCACAGCTTGTATACATGCACATATGTCCTGGTTATGGATGTCTGTGTACCTGTCTGGATGAAGCATGCATACATACCAGCATTTCACACACAAGAGGGGGGGGAGAAAAAAAAAAATTAAAAATAAAGGTCATGAAATTTGATCATCTTCATATTTAAGGTTACTCTAAGCACTCTGCAAATAACAAGGTACTTTAATACCCTGCTTGCACTTTAGTCTCATTTAATATAAAACCTATGAAAGATTATTCCTGAAGTCATTATCTTTAACTGTTGAGAGCATAGATCATGCCTAAGTGACTGAAGTGCCATGAGAACTCTCAATGGGATACTGCTGAAGATCTGATATATGTCTTTTGGTCTCCATTGGAGTTAAATGACAAGCAGAAAAAGAGCAATGATAACTTTGAAGAATGAAATGTGTTCTACAGGCAGCTAGGTTGAGGAACCTACCGCAAGCTTGAGATGACTGTTCAATAGCATGTAAAACGATGCTGATTTCTGAATGGTTTTAATGAAATATTATGAATGATTTGTTCTGCCTATTAATCCTGTTTGCTTTGTAGATTGTCTTCAGGAGTGGGAGTGAACTGCTTCCTCGTGCTTTGCATTAGTAGCACAGATGGGAGTGACTATTAAGAGTTACTTGACTTTTCTTGGTCATATCAAAGTGTGATGGCTGACAACTAAGAAAAGGAGTCCAGTTAAATTTGTCTAAAGGGTCTGGAATGTGAAAACTGTAAATCTATAAACAATAGGATTGATAATTCATATTTTAGCAATATGAGTTAGAACTCATTAAGAATGAAGGGGAACAGAATGCTTAGGAATGTGAAAGGAAGATCTGTCACAAAACAGAGCTTTACTGTATAACTGGAGCTTTGGGAAAGCTTGTACAGAGAATCATGACATAGTGGATATAATACTGGTCACCTGGGTCAAGGAGGAGGTTTGGTATCATTTCTAGGAACACCTTGTGGAAAATCTATGTTCTTTGCTCTGGTAAAGTAAAGAAAACATCCATGGTTGTTTTGTCTAGAACATATGAAACTTATCAGGTAAGATCCCACCATTGCCACTCAGAGGGTGTCTCACAAAGACAGTTTCCTCAAGGCTCTTTGAAAAAAATCAAAACAAAACAAAATTAAATTGAGGAAATCCTTGCATTATTCACAAATTTTCTAGGGAAAGAATTATTTTTCTACCCTTGACCACATCTGTAATAGCTACAAAAAGTAATGAAGACCCAAGTTCTCAGTTCTCCACTTGGCTTCTCCAAGAGCTGCTATATAAGATAAAATGAGTCATGACATTCTGGTCATTAGTTTGATGATCCCCCAAATACTTCTAAAGATACTTAGCTTCTTCAAAGAGTCTTGTGAACTGAAACCTGTAAAGGGCTTTGAGATCCCAGAATGTAATACACTGTCTCAGTTCAAGATAACATCGTTCAATTTTGTGCCCTCTACCCTCCTCTGCCATAATTTTTCTGAATTCTGTGTTTTTCTTGAAAATAACAATGAACATATGATGGTCATTTATATCTCCCCTCATGATTCCTGATTAGAGATTAACAAATAATAATTTGATGATGATATGATGAACATAATACTCTCTGAAGATATAGCACTTCTTTCTTGAAATGAATTATGCATGAAATGATCCTTACCATTGTAAACTTCTCTATCTACCTACCTGATGTATGCATCAGACGAGCAAATTTTAGTCCTTTGGAAGAGAAAGCAATGGTTGCCAATGTCTCATTCTCTCTGCATTTTCACTGCCTGTTGTTAAAATGTATGAATAGCATGAAAGTAGTGGGTTGCGGGGAGTCTTTTAAAATTTCCTCTGCAGAAAGAAAAGTTATTTATGCATGCACAGCCACCCATCTTGGAAACTACAACTGCTTTGCAGCCTGACCAGGCTGTCCAAAGGTCCTGCAGATGTACTATGGTAGCATAGTACCCAATCTAGCAAACATTGCATTTAGGGGTATGCCAAAAAAAGCTTAAGGAACAAGCAGAATAGTTTGTTGTCTGTGCAAGTTTCTTTTATAGATTGTGATTTTTAGAGAGTTGCAGTCTGTTTTCCAAATGAAAATAAATTTCAGCTAAAAAGCCACTATATGGTTCCCAGCAACATTAAGCAGTTTGACTACATATCAACTCCATTGTACAGCGCCATACTCTGCAGGACAGACCAAATTCGCTCATTTTGCTTCTAAATATAAATCAACTAGGAGATATGTGGTCTCTCATTTGTTTTTTTTCTTATACCTTTTTGTGATGAAAAATCATGCAGGTTTTTTCTATGCTGTAAATGTTGAGGCCAGAAAGTTAATAATTACACTCACCTCATAAACAATCCACACACAAAGCCTGGACTAAAGAAACTAAATTCTTCAACTGAGGGACATAATCTAATAATACAGAGCCAGTTGTTTTATTTGTTGCTCATACAAAATAAAGTCCACAGTCATCTTGTCCCACAGATTTCCATGGGCCAGTAATGGGAGTAAATTGATGCAGAAGGACATACTGATGAAAAAAAAAAAAAAGTCAAACACAAAATAACCTTTGTTATATTAGCAGCTTCTTTTCATCAAGTGCTGACCAACAGTACATTGAACTGGGCCTGAATATAAAAATAACACTCCAATTTCCTCATTTTCTCTAAATACAAAAGAAAAATATCATTCTCTCATTAAATTTTGCAGATAATTTCAACTCAATGACTTGAGCAAAAATGATGACATAGATAACCAAAAAGTCTCCAAAGCCAGTACTGAAATCATAATGACAAATGAAAATGAGTGAATAAATGCAGAAATATTTAAAGGGACAAATCAGGTAAAGCATTTATTTAGTATATAAAAATCTGCAGAACACCCTTCTGATCGCTGACTCTATGCAAAGCCAGTCATATATAAAGAGTTTTATTTTCTTCTGTAGGAAGGAATTCAGTTGTGGAGGACTTTTTTTCTTCCTAACTAGCTGTCAGTTGTTACTGTCAGCAGTGATTAAACATAAGCAGGAGTTGTGATTCATCAACAGCAGATAGAATCATCACGGATGTAAAGTGTTCTTTGTTCCAAGGTCAGATCTTGTATGAAGCTAGGACAACTTTATGCACCAATCCCTCTGTCTGGTTTATTTATGGTAATTTATTTACTGTCATATCATTACAGAACAAGGATAAAAATTATATGCAATTGGAAAAAATATGTCAAGAAAACATGGGGAGGATGAAGTGTGTATGTTTGTATGTGTGTGCTTTTTGAACAGTATGATAAGCTGGATCTATGGCTATGCACATACATTCTAGTGTGCATATTAATGATTTGTATCTATAGAGAACCTGATTTATTTAGAGATCCCAGAACAGCTTAAAAATATTAGAGCATCCCTCCCTCGTGCATTGCTTTGGCATGTTTCTTAACAAGTAAACTCCTCAAGAAGTATCATTTACCAAATCTTTGTACAGTGCTACCTAAAACAACAGGACTCTTATCAGGATCAGCAACTCTGGGCATTTTTAATACTGACTTAGTAACAATAATTACAGATGGCTAAAATGAGGTATAAAGAGATTAAGTGATTGTTGGACTATGCACAGCAAGGAAATCACTAAGTGGGGAATATGCCCCAGGATTCTATGTTCCTAATCCTATATCTCAGCTAGCAAATTTGTAAATCCAGAGAAGCTGAGAAGAGGATTTGATCTCTATGCCTCAAGATCTCATCTATCCACTACAATCTCTAACAAACAAAGACTGACTGAAATAGTAAGATTTATTTTCTCCCATTATTAATGTTTTTATGTTGTTCTCTGCATATTCCTAAGTATTCCACATTCTATTTGGCTAATTAAAAGGGAATGAGATATAGAGACAGATGATAAGTGTTTCATTAATACGGATCAGAAATGGATTAGAAAGTCTAAGACCTTCAAGACTTCTTGAAACTAAACTGCAATCATCAACACAAGTCATAGAAATTAAAATTTTGCTTAATTTTTCAATGCTAAATTCACCACCTGACAGTTTCCAAATTCAAGCAGTCTCATGCTTCTTTGTTATATACTCTTTCTAATTGTTTCCATCCAAGAGAGTTTTAGAAAACAAATGTTTGGGGATGATGGGTTTTTCTCATCTGATTTCTTTTATTTTCATGATTTATGAGCTTTTGAGGATAGAGAGAAAGGTTATGATCATGAAATCTTGCCTCCTTCATAATGTGTTCTAGAGAAATTACTTTAGTAATTCTTGCAGAAATTATTCCTGACTCTGCAGTAAACCTTCACTAGCAAGGCCATCATCTGGAATGTAACCGTAATTAAAAAACATTATTTCTTTTTTTCTTTTTAATTTATCTTTCAGGAAAATATAAGGAAGGAAGGAAGGAAGGAAGGAAGGAAGGAAGGAAGGAAGGAAAGAAGGNGTTATTTAGCGTTGGTTCTTTATTATATCTTGTCATATTATTAGCTCCTCAGTCCTTCTGGAGTTTTCCAGGTAGCTATTACAGGAAGGAAGGAAGGAAGGAAGGAAGGAAGGAAGGAAGGAAGGAAGGAAAATTATCCTGGGAAATGCCAAAGCAATGCTGAATTTCTGTGCTTTATTGCATCATTTCTAGTAATTTCACCCAAAATGATATCCTGAAAAAATTATTCTTATTAATGTTCTCTTCATTTCTGCAGGGGGCATAAAAATAACTGATGAGTTTGAGAATATAAACCGTATGGTTTGTGAGGCAGAGGTGATAATTAGAACATGCTGTACTACGCAGTAAACAAAGCTATTATGAACGATAGAGTTCTTTATAGAGTATTTAAAAGGGGGATGGAAATAATATACTTTCCCCTGACTGGCTTAAAAACTCTGTCTGCAACTACCATGAAAAATAATGAAAAGAAAAATAATAAAAAGAAAGAAGAAGGAGATTTAGCATTAATCACTCAAAGGATTGGTTTCTAGTTAAAACCAACTGCAAATATTATCAATAGTTATTTGATTCCATCCTAATTTATGTATAGCATTTTATTTGTTTCTCATTTAGTCATATGTTTGGAGAGGATAAATCATGTCACAACTGCAAATACAAGAAGAAAATTGTAGAAGAAAAATGCTACAGATTTATTTTCATAGTAGATTTATCTGTTTGCTATTGTTTGTATGTTCTGTTTCCAATGTCAAAGACATACTTTGTAATGGCAAGTACAGTTTATTGGGTCCAAGGGGTAAATCATCTTGCAAGGTTTTTAGGGCCACAAAATTCTTCGGCCCTGAAAACTACGCATTTGGTACTGAGGTTACCAACGTCAAAAATTGTTTCAAGGATATCCTCACTACAATAACTTCATATACTTTTGATACTTGTAAGAAGATGCAAATATAAAAATACCTCCTATGAAATCCATAATCCTATCATGAAAAGGATATGGCATCAAAATGTGCTCAAAAAAAGGAAACTTAGGGTTCTGCATGATCTTGAAATACACCTTTAGTCTGAATCTGATCCAAACAACAGTAAAAGCAAAGAAAAAACAATTAAAAAGTCAATGCCCTTACTTACACATACATCTTTTACCTGTTTGAGGTCTGCCCCCTCTTTCTTTTTTTTCCTCTTCTTTTTAAAAGAAAAAGTCTAAAAGTAAAAGCACAAGTCAAGATGAATCAAGATGAGTCAGCATGATCTTAGGAGCCAAGATGATCTTACTGTTACTATAATAGAGATAAATGTATTTTGGACTAAATCCAGAGAATGAATGCACACATAGTACTGTGTAACACCAGCTCTACAACAGAAAGCTTTGACCTTCTCAGGTCACTATTTGAGAAAGAAGACATTAGCACTTCCTCAATACCTGTAGATAGCAAATTCAAGATTCTGTGATATGTGTGCCATCTTGTTGCTTCCTGCATAGGCATGGTTTCTGTCTCCTGTATTCTGTTTAAAATTCCTTTATAAGTTATTAAATGTAGTGCAGATGAGAAGAATAGATCCAAAGGCTTTGAGAGAAGTCAAGCATAACATAACATGAAAGAAGAACATATAATATAATAAACTGCATGAGGGAAAGGAGTTGGATTGATGGAATTCTGGATTAAATTCAAAATCTGAATGAGGTATATGTTTTTACTGAGAAGTAATCATTAGCTGGAAATAAAGAGATGTAATCAGAAAAGGATGAAAAATAACTATATGAGAATTTTTTAAGGGATAAAAAGTCTCATCAGAAGAAGGTGGTAAAATATAAGTAACTTGTTAAAGAGAGTTAAAAAGAGAAAGTGCTGGTTTAATTAGAACTACATAGGAACAGGTTACTCACATGAGATATGTTGAACATGAGACATGTTGAACATGAGACAGGCAGTATATCCAAGATGTAGAGTTTGTGTCCAGAGCTCAGAATTTTTTTTTCATATATATAATTAGGTAGCCTAGAGGTGTGTAATACAGAGAATGGCAGTCAGCAAGACCTAAACTAACATTGCCACAGTAGATAAAATTGAAATTGTACTTCATAAGTACATAACAATATCATAGATTTTTCTTCTTTAGCTATTGTGTTAGGAAATATATGCAGTCATGGCAGCTTCAAGAAAAACCCTAACCCAACCCAAAACAAACCAAAACAAAACAAAAGAAGAGACTGATTACAGCCTTGTATACTTCTGTATTCAATTTATGCAAGAAACCATGATTACTTCTTAAAAGAGATGAACAGAATCTGGGACAGTAAAAGTACAAACTTGTAGAACATTGGGATGAGAATATCTAAAAGGGAAAATTAGCTCTAGTATTGGATTTTGGGTCCTCAAAAAATGTTAATGAGTCAACGAGGATAACTAAAATATCAGGAAAGACAAATTTACTGATGACTTGTTTTAAATAAAAACCCTATGCAAGGGGTGCTTCTCTCCCACCACTTCCAGAAAACTTTAATTTTGGAGAAAACATTGACAAAAATAAAGTAAAATTATGTTTCTATCCTTGTAGTACATAATTAAACTAAGATCCTTAAATTTTT
This sequence comes from Pedionomus torquatus, assembly GCA_013398155.1. Taxonomy (NCBI): domain Eukaryota; kingdom Metazoa; phylum Chordata; class Aves; order Charadriiformes; family Pedionomidae; genus Pedionomus; species Pedionomus torquatus. The sequence continues at coordinate 27,926 of VZRU01007182.1, read as the reverse complement.
TACTACAAGTTCATTATCTCTAGTGTCTTTATTAGCATTCACCTATCATAAACTAATGAAGTAGTATTTTGAACAATTTTCCCAGAACTATCTTTCATTCTTAATTTCTTCCCCTTTTCCATGAAGTTTTTGTTTGTTATTTCCATTAGCTTTTTTCTCACCTTTTCATTGCTCAGGATTTCTCTTTGCTCTTCCATTGTGAGTGTGAACTAAGTAACCCTACAAAAGGAGATTTACAGCAGGTGTGAGATGAAGAGAGCTCCCCTAAAGTTAATACACATATCTCTGATCAACAGTGGCCACTTGAAACAGAAAGTTGGTGGAATGTGTATTTCTGCAAGGCAAAGGCCCTTTCCTTATGTCTACAGGTGACTTCCACCCTCTATTCAGGATTTAAATCCATTACCCTGTCCTAGAAGTATGCTTTTCAGAAGTGAAAAGTGGGGTTAGTTAAATAAATGGCCTACAGAGGAGCTGAACATTTTAGTGAATACTCTAGATTAAGACACTTGGATCAAAGAACTGAACAGGACATGGGATACTCAAACTTTATTCGTTCCTACTGCAAGGATTCAAGCCAATATCATTAAGAACACATCCCAATCACTAGAGCTATTAACTGCTTTGAGAGGGAAAAAAAAAACTCAGTAAGAAGCCTGGGCTGTTAAAAGGGGAAGAAAAAGACCTGGTTTCAGTCATCACTTAATGATCTTAGTCATTTTGTCTAAAGGCCATTTAATATGAAACACTAGTAGTTACTGTATAAATGAACTTCATGGCTTTAAAAGAACAGTCTCATAAAATGCTCAGCCTATAAACTGCTGGTATGGTCTGAATGTATACTTGAGTCATGCCCAGAAGGCTGAGCTCCAAGTAGATAAGGAAAGAAGAATTCCTTTCTTTCACAACACAGCAACGTGAGGAGAAGAGTGGTTCTACCTCCTTGGCTTGAGCATTTGAATTCAGGTGTCCTCTTTCCTGGAGATAATTCTAACTACTGTGTCACTGGGAATTCTTGGGTACATATTCTTTGAGTGTCTTTCTTGAAGTTATTCCACTTTGCAAGATAAAATGAAATATTCATCAAGCCAGACAGAAAGAATGAATAAGCAAGATTCTTTTGTCTGTTGGTTTAGGTAGTCATGTGGGAGACGAATGTATGGGTTCTGGTCCCTGCTTCAATAAATACTTAATACATACCAGTGTATAACTCTGGGAGCAAGTCCTTCACACAAGACAGGTAGAGACATGCCTGTTTTGTGAATCCCAGGAGGATTTAGGCATAAAATAGATATCTCACTCTGTCAAGATTGGAGTCCTTGGCATGCTTAGAGCAGAACTTTAGATACCAAGGGAACCTCTCTCTCAGAAATCCTCATGAGTTTGCAGTGCAGCAGCTTTGAAAATCTGAGATTTAAAAATGAAAAAATGAAAATGAAAAAATGAAAAATTTGAGATATTACTAAACATAATCTTAAGCGTTGTTTTCTTTTTCCCTTATTTTTATTAACTTTATTTTCTCAGAAACCCCACAACATTTGTGTTAGATTAGCGAGTTGATTTGCCAAATATTGAGCAAAAAACTAGTAGAATACACAGCTGCCTTCATATTTCTTAAGTGTCCAAAATGTGTAACTGTAAAGAAGAACAATAATGTTATTGTATTATGACAAACAATTTTTCCTGTTCCACCGTCTTAGAAGAAATCTCCATTACAGTCTGAGATGGGACCTGCCCACGCAGCTGAATGTCCAGGGTTTTACAGTTGTAACTACAGCTGTGTGCACGTACGAGGATGACCAATTGTCTCTCTGTTTGTGGGAGATATTTAATGGTTTTGCTACCAAACATCACAGAAGGTCAGGAGGGAGATGGATGGTGATAAACTAACAAGCAAAATTGTTCTAACAAAGCATCTGTGAGCAACTGCTTGATCAAAATGACAGACATCAATCAGAATAATAACTTCAAATATGAGATTTTCAATTAGCGAGGGAACATAAATAAATGCGTCTGGAAAATAAGCATAAGGGATTTGGGAAGGAGACAGCACATACATAACAAAAGAAAGAGAGAGAGGCAGCAGGAAGAAAAATGAACTGATATACACAAAGAAATGTGCACAGAAGCAGACTTACAAACAGGTCTGCTGGGAGATACCCAGATAAACAGAAGTATTACAAATATTGTCTCTAGCTTGCACACAGAAAATTCTTGCAAGAGTTTTGCAAAGATCTTACACTGCATTTTGCATTGAAAAGTAAATAATAATAACAACAATTCAACCTCTCTGCTATACATATTCTCCCCTTTCAAAATTTTCTCTAATACAAAACTGCTTGTAGAAAATTATTATTAAAGTATAATCAAAGGAAAAAGCATATTCAGGATGACTGACTTTTGCCATTTCCTTACCTCTGATGTTGTCATTTGCGTCAGTGGAAAATGGGTGTAAAATGCAGCCCAATCAGAATGACAACATTTTACTTCCACTTTGCACAAGATGATGGGCAATGAGGAGTAGTCACAGATCTCAAACAAAAGAATTTAAAGTCACCAGCTCAATCCCAAGAAAATCTTGATTTGTAGGTTGGTAAAAAGCTGGAGGATATGTCAGGGAAGTGTTATTACATACAGATATGGTTCTCATACTCTCATCAGGGTAAATCCTGTTGGATTGGATACTGAGATAGAAGGAGTTTTGATCTAACATGAGATACCCACTCTAATGTTTTCACAAACATCTTTAAACTAATGTGTGGGCTTCAAGCATCTTGCTGAATAACACATAAGCTCTGTTTTTGTCCTCCTGAAAACCTCTCTGCTGTGACCTTGTTTTATTTGGCTTCATGGTAAGTTTCCAGAAGATGAGAGGAGTTTTGAAACATACCAAGAATTTTAGGGATGAGGACTCACAAGCAAGTGAAATTCAGCAGTCTGAAGAAGAATATAGAGGTAATCTAGGTCGTAGTTCCTGCTAAAAAAAAAAACACCAAAATCTGAAGGGCTCAATTAACAATCCTTCTTGTATGAATCAAGCCCTGCATTGTTCATGCTGCTGTAACATATAGACAAATACCATTGTCAAGAGATGGGTGGGCAGGAAAAGAGTCAGTATTATGCATTGTCAAGGTTTCAGAGAGGTAAGATCTCTTCATGAAAGTGATACTTATTTCAGGAATAGCGAGGCTGTAATCCTGATTCACCAAGAATACTGGCTATTACCGATGTCTTAAGACAAAGATACATGAGATTTTTAACAGGCTAGGTAAAGAAGTAATTTCTCTATGTCACATTCAGTTTGTTTCTCCTTTAATTTGCAAAATAAGTTATGAAAGAGGTAAATTTAGATTACATGTGACGACACAGAGATGACATTATAAGCAAGATTGTATATCATAAACATCATTGAATACCTGTATATGAATTATAAAGGGTGGAAAAAAGAAATATTTTTATAACACAGGCAATCTTCAAAGTGAAGTGAACTAGAAAGAAGTGGTGAAAATTGCTATAACTTCTTCTTGCAGTTTCTGTTCCTTTCAAATACCTATTTTTTTTATGGAAAACAACATGGAGATTCATAAAACTGAATAGAGCCTGCCTCGAGAGGTTTTGGAGACTCTAGCAGAGATAAAGATATAAGGCCTGACAGCTCAGAAATATCACTGGGAGGAAAAAACATACAGGGGTGGGGGAGAGAGAGGAAAGTCTAAACCCTGTCAGGAAGACACTGCAGGAAGTATTTGGACATAAGTAGTAACTCATTATCATCTTTTGAATAGCAGTTTGAATGAAATTAATTGCTACTAGTAAAGAGTGCAGTAAACAAGTCTACACAATGAGAATAAAATGATCAAAAACTTATATGGCCAGGTAAGCGAACTCACAATGTACCACACCAGGCAAAAGATACGAATTTTTACAGGTGTATCACGTGTGCTACTTAGCCATATCCCTTACAAAATCCCTACAAAGAAGCCAAAATACAGCAGATATGGCCAGATGCATGCATTTCATTGTCATAGACTCATACAGTGCTCAGTGATTCTCCATTCACTGAGGAGTTATGGACCTAAATCTGTCCTTGGTAATTTTTTGTGGGTTCAGGGGCAAACATTTGGTTTATCATCTTGACTAATTTGGATTCAGTTCTTTTTGTAATTGTGATTTTACTTTCTCTGTGGTGGTTTATCCTCAGACGGCAACAAAGAACCATGTGGCAGCTGGGTTGCTCCAACCCCTCACAGCCATGAGGAGAACATTGGAAGAAAAAGGCAACACTCGTGAGTTGGGACAAAAACTGTTTAACAGGGTACAAGTAGAACAAAGGAAAAACAGTAACAGTAACACGAATGGAGACAGATACAAACACAATTATGATAACGACCCCTCGAAGACCGTGACCCAGACCATCCCAGACTCTGCACTGTCACCACTTCTTGTACCCCCTCCCCTTCCTGGGCATGACTAACAAGGGCTGGAATACCTGTGCCCCTGCTAGGGCCAGGGGAGAATTAACCCTGTCCCTCCCAGAAGCCAGGACAGGTACTCACCCTCTGTTATGCTAATTTTCTGTCAAAGTGTCTCACAGTTCCAGGATTTGGTTTTCCCTTGAGCAGCTCCCAAATTCATTAGCTTGACCTTAGCAAGTTTCTTTTAAGACATCTCTCAATGTCAGTCCAAAGTTACAGCTTCCCTTCATTCTTGTTTTCACAATTATAGCACTTCCAAACTACTCATTGTCAATCTTACAGACTGTGTTTTACTGAAGGAATCTCAAAATCCTAGGCACTTGTAGTATAGAAGAGGAATGATGGAAACACATGGGAAAACCAGTGCTTCTCTCTCAACAGTCATTACTTTTGGTTTTCTTCTTTTGTTACTGACCTGAACACAGGCATACCAGAATCTATATTCCCAAAAATATGGACTTGTGAATATCAGAGGGAGCATATTTTATGACATACAAAAACCTTCCTTTGTGTCTTTTTGTTTGAAAGCAATTTTTAAGCCCTTTCTTTGTTCCAGCTGTAATAACAGCTTTTCTTGCAAAAGAAACTGTGAATGAAGGACTATTTCCAAAAAGATTTCCTGAATCCAGAAACCTCATCTCAGTTTTCTGATAATGTTATTTATAAATGTGTATGTTTAGGCCTAAATACCTATACACATCAGAGCTACAGCAGGACTGATGAAGTGCATTACCTTCAAATGATCATGCTACTTTGTCCTTTGACCTTTTTCACAACACTTGTATAAAACCAAACCAAACCAAAGCAAACAAAAAAAAAAAAATCCCAGCCAAACAAAAACCCCTCATTAGTTCAGTGAAATCATCACCTACTCTAGTTACACAAATGTAATTAGAGTGATATCCACTACCTGAGGATATGGTTTTGGATTTTCTGGATCATTACTGCTAGCATGGGAGTCTTTACTTTTGTATATATTTGCTGGCCAGTTTGGGAGCTTTCATCACTTCCCTAGATTTTTTCACAGTCCAGCTGTGATCTCTGTTAAGGAAACCTCTCTTTCCCATAACTGGTTGTTGCATAATACTGTACTCCTGAAATCCCCAGTTCTCTATTGGTTGTTAAGTGCATAGTTTCAGTTAAATGCTTGTTTTTGTAACTTATCCTGAAGGCATCTAGGAAGTCCCCTTTCATAGAATGTCCTTACAAATGTAGCAGAGAAATCAAAGAAAATCTTTCTCAAAGAAAGTTTACAGATTGCCTGTTAGCATTAGCCAAACAATGCAGATTTATTCCTTTTCATCTTTCCTTATGATTCATTGCCCTCAACTCCTTGATCATTTTGTTTACTTTGCTTTCTACTTATTTGCTCTGAAATACATCAAATTTTGGGCATCTCACATAGCACTTTCCTTCTTTCTGTCCTCCAGAACAATCCACAGAGAGGAAAGACAACACTATCACCTTCTCATACACTGCTTTTAAGCCCCTACTTTTGAACCACTTTGTCTTGCTCTTCTGTCCCTTCAGTCAGGTTACTCTGAGCCATTTCAATGCCATTTCCCCTTCTGTTCTATCATATTCTTTAATTTTTCCTCAAAAGTAAAGTAATAGAGTCACCTATTACCAATGATTATGTGACATCCAACTGTAGACAAACATCCTACAGAAAAAATGGGACACAGCTACATGGAAAACAAGAGACAAGAATAAACAAGGAATTGGTTTCTCTGTTTTCTTTATGGGTTTAACTTCCTGGCTGACATTTAGGACGATGGACACAGAGATGGGATTTTCCTGGGCTAATGACATGTCATATTTAACAACTGAAGTTAACACAGCTTTTTTTTAAGCAGTGAAATCATTTATTAAAAAAGAGGTGAAAGTTCAAGCTTTATGTGGTACTATTAGTGGCTCCTCCCTAATAAAGTCAAAATTAGGAGAGTATATAAAGATTGTATATAAAGCAGATACTGATCCATTTAGTATGTTGACTGTCTATACTTAATTATGATAATCTTGTGGTGCTATTAAAGAGACAAGGAAGACAAAAGCCTCCCTGAGAGATCTGTCAGTAGTATTTCAAGAGCTGATATAGTTTACCTATAATCCTCCACTAACTCATTAAAATCTGCATATAAGACTATTTTTTTTCCTCTGTTTTCCGTTCTAATCAGCCCTTCTCTCCCTGAAGTACTTACAGCTTGTGTTTCTCTGGGACAAAAGAAAGAGTTATTATTATTGGCATTAATGAGTGATTTTTATACCTATCCAGGACTGAATATGAGGACTCTAAATTTGACGTGTAGTAGCTAAAAAATGGCTCTTCTTTTCCCTAGATTCTATGAAAGGACCAAGTGGGAGAAAAGTAACAAATACAAGTTGAAAAGAATAGTTAGCAACTCATAGGAGAACCATTACAACTCATAAATGAGGGTTACACACTCAATCTCTTTCTCTTTTTATGTATAAAGTGAAATAGATAGAACTCCCACACATTTTTTCCTCCAGCCACTTTGAATATTGCTCACTCTTGTTCTCAGCTTTGCCAGTGATAAAAGGTATATTCCACATATTCCCAGGCGATGGTGGAGCAAAAAGTATACATAATGTGGCTGTCCAATGCATTGACATTCATATTTAGTCTCTAAAGTCAAGTCATTTCAGAGGAAAGGGGAGTACAATTTGCTATGTAATGCACTGAGACAATCCTATATCTCTGACTGTGTTTCATGACAGATCTTATAAAAGATCGTAAATTACTATCTGTTGAAATATATGAATTTAATGGATTCCATTAATGCACACACCTGCACATAAAAGATTTTGCAAGCCAGAAGATATGATCAGTCAAACAGCTTTAATAGTTATTAATTACAGTTGCTCACTATTTATTTCTCACCAGCATCAAAATGTTAAGGTATTTTAATATCCATACCCTTGGATGGCATGCAGTAAAAAAGGAAACAGTCTTTTTCTTCTTTTGTGTAATCAATCAGCAAGTTACCCAATGCCTTAAAATCTTTGTTAGACATTTTCTGAGACAGGACCCTTGCTTCTGAGACAGGTCCATATGTTTCAGAAAAGCACAAGGAGGTTTCTTCACAGCTTTCTGCTCTTCTGATTCTGTTACCTAGACTAAATCCAGAAAAATTCAGTTTGGGTTTAACGTAGTTAAATATTTCCACATTCGGTTTAAATTTATTCCAAGTCATGTGAGGTGCTTAAAAATATTCCATAATGCTGTTGCCTTGTCAGATGATCTGTTTTGCTCCTAAAATATAACCTTTCACAAAAAAAGAGAAAGCCTCAAAACTCAGATGCTGACATTAATTAACAAAACCCTAGAATTACACAGCAGATAGACTCAAAATTTATGCACCTGAGCTTTTGCCATAACAATGCCAAATTCAATTAAAAATGTATCAAAAATGCAGGACAAAGAACCCTATCAGTCCAGTGAGGTTAATGGATGTGTGCTAAAACACCCAAATGCATCTGGCCTCTGGAGTTGGAAATGGACAGCAGGAAATAAAGAGAATCAGCCCACGCTCTCATCTGAAAAAAGAAAGATCTTAAATATGTTCATACCTGTGGGTCTTATCTTATTCCCTTGGATAATCTCTGATGTTTCATCTACTGATTTTTCTGTGATACATATGACAACACAATTTAGAAAGAAAAGAGCAATCTGAGGTTAAAGTAATAATCATTTTAAGTTATTCAAAGCCCACATTGACTTCAGTCAATGAAGCAAAGCTGGTTTATACAACATAATTTTACATATATACCCGGTAAAGCAGACATAGATTATAAGATTAGCACATCAACTACTCTCCTACTGTCCACACCCATGCTTTTACCCTAAAGCATATATGAAATAACAACTTCCTTGTCCCAAGAGCATAAAACTATGTGCTATGTATGGTGCTAAAGTGTGAACGAAAACACTTATTGCAATTATTATCTCAACTGACATGTGTCATTTTTGTTGCTTTCTATTATTCAAAATCTAAACATATATTAGCAAGTTTTGCTTGTGGTTAATTTCTTTGTTGGAACTTGCTGTACATCATTCTTTGCCCTGAAATTTTGCTAAAAAAATAGTTGAGTGTATTGTTAGACACAGATATTTTTCCACAGAAAGTGTTACTTCTTAGTTTGTATCACAGTTTTGGAGCTTTTTATTATTTTTTATCCTATTATCTTAAAACATGCAAGTACATGCATATGATTGCTGACACACATGACATGGAGTGAAGGCAATGGTCACAATATTAGCTGTCACCAAGTGTGAGCTGTTGACCTATATCTTAGATGTTGACCACCCACAACACCGACTTTTCTCTGAAATCAAAGAAGTAGGCATTGCTGAGCATAATAAAAATGTGTTTTCCCAAACAACACTGGAAAATTCAAGCACTGCTGTGGTGGCCAATTGGAATTACTAGCTTATCAAAGGGCAAGGAAAGGGAGTGAAATGGATCTTTTGCACTCATGACACTTGACCATTGTTCATGTTAGCTATGGATAATTTCAATGGAGATAAACACTTGATTCTTGTTTAGGATGAGGATCCTTAAACAAATGAAAAACTTTAAAGACTTTTTCAATTTTTGAGAATTTGGAACTTTGATCCAAGAACATACATGACCTCTATTAGGAATCCTCTGAGCACCTGGACCTTTCAAAAGTTTAAGAGAATGATGTAAAACTTTAATAACATCAAGTCACAAAAAGGAGCTGAGTAGTTGACTCAAAAGCCATTGATAGAGCTAAATTTAGCTATTCTTCTGGGTTCTTATTCACTGGATGTCTTTGCTTAATAATGGCTCATATAAATTGCTTCTTTCATTTGGAGTGTAAAAAATTTTTAACTCATGAAAATACTTTTCGCTGCTGGAACATCCGGGGTTTGCCTTACATTATTATATGTTATGTTGTGTTACACTGCGTTACACTACATTACTTCATGTTAAGTTTTATGGAGTTTTTTTATGCCATGTATTCTTTCTGAAGCTTCAGTGGTCTTTGCTGTTCAATTCCAGAAGAGATCTTGAGAAGCACTTGAAATCGAAATACATTTCAGTTAAGTTTGGTATATTTTTCTAGCTAAGTACACCTTTTCATTCTTTTCTGAATGTTGGTCTGGATTTGTGGCATTATTTCCTGACAATAGGAATGATTCAGAAACAGAGCTGTATATTTTATTAATACTGAAAGGTAGAAACACTGTCTAAAGGTACTTCCTATTCCAATGAAAAGTTTTTTTCTACTTTAGAGATAAATTGATACCATTCCAGAGTGAGACTGTCCACATTGTTGTTAAAGTCTGGGAAGAATCTGATGTATTGGTTCATGGAGGAAGACTCTTTTACAAGGAGAAATCTGGATGCTAAGAGTACCTGCCAGAATGGTAATACGTGAACGCTGTTCTAATACAAGATACAAGATTGGGACATTCAGTGAAACTATAAATGGTTACAGATAGTGTGACTTTCTTTAGAACATATGATCAAACCAACAGGTAATTGGAAAGGTCAAAAATACTCTGGAAAAAACTATCTTATTCCAAATCACTGATTTTGCTGGTTTGCTTACTTTACCACTTTCTTTTTAGGTTGTCATTAGCAGCCAATTTCTTCATTCTTCACTAACAAGTTTCAAAAAAACTTTTTCATCTTTCATGCACAGCGTAAGTCCAATTCTTTCAAAAGGAAAAAATAAAGTGGGACTGATTCTCAGATGGCATAAACTGGCATAGTTCAATGAACTGTAATTAATCTACTCCAATTATCATTATCTGAAGATCAAGACTTCCAATTAAATTAATATTTTGATTGATTCAATAAATGAAAAAAAAAAAGTCTATCTATCTGTGTGTCCAACTACCTACACAATGCTTCTAATTACATCAATGTAGTATTTTCATTGAATAGCTGCTGAAATTCTGTTGCATTTCTTATCCAATTTGAAATTGTCATTAAAAATAAACATTTTAGAAAAAAAATTATCATTTCTCCCCATGTATCTAATTTATCTTCAGACAACACTCAGAGACAAATGTGTTTTCATCACAGAGGGGACCAAAAAGAAAAAAAAAGAAGAAACTTAAGTCAGTATTTTATGTGTAAGTATTTGTAAAAATAGACTTTGATTTCTGATTAGCCTGTTCTTTGTACAAGTTTAAGAGTGATCGAAAAAGGGAGGGAAAATGCTCCTTGGCTTTATTAGTATTCTTATTCATTTAGATCAATTAACAAAGAGAAAAATTGTCATGCTATTTTGGAAACATTGCTGAAATTATAGTTATAGATTTTCTTCTGGGGAATTAGGAAGAAGAAGAGAGGGTAGACAAACAGAGAACAAAACTATAATGCTTGAAACAGACAGTGGCATATTCAATTATTATCAATGAAGGCGTAACATTGTGCAAAGAATCAGTAGAAAGCTTCCATTCTACCTAAATCCCACACACATCTTTATATTAGTTAAGAAGACTTATTGGCTAGAGCTAAACCTATGCATTGGCCCCCCCAGCACACCCTTCTATACTGTTTTGATAAATGTTTTAATAGCTTAACTGAGATTAAAGTAGAATGACAGACCATGCTGCTTAGGTTGCTTAGAATTTTGGCCATAAAAAATTATGTATAAAGTCAGGATTTTATACATAACACTTAAAATTTCTTTGTATTCCAATTTCTGTTTTCCAGAACCCAAGCAGATTCAACAGAAGTTTTATATTACTATTAACTACTTAATTGGAAAAAAAATATTTTGTGGCAGAAAAAAAGTCATAGAATCATAGAATCATAGAATGGCTAGAGTTGGAAGGGACCTTGAAGACCACTGAGTTCCAACCCACCTGCCATGGGCAGGGACACCTCCCACCAGACCAGGTTGCTCAAAGCCCTATCAAGCCTGGCCTTAAATACCTCCAGGGATGGGGCATCCACAACCTCCCTGGGCAACCTGTTCCAGTGCCTCACCACCTTCACAGTAAACAATTTTTTTTCTTGTATCTAATCTAAATCTCCCTTCTTCCAGTTTAAATGGACTTCCAGTCCATTGTAACTGTCTGCACACAGTCCTGAGCAACCAGCTCTGGGTGGCAGGAGGACTGGACAAGATGACCTCCAGAGGTCCCTTCCAATATCAGCTGTTCTGTGATTATGAGATGTTGTCATTCTGTGAAAACTCATCTCCAATTTCATAAGTTGCCTTTTCTGAACATATATGTATCACTAGTAATTTCTTCTGCTGAAACTTAAAAGGACAGTGACCCTTCAGAGATTGAATTCTTACTTTTGTATATGTATTTACTGTAAAGTAAGCTGGATTTCAGTGTGTGCTACCAGCAGGTGTGTTGGAACAGCTGTCTTTCCATTCACATAGTGAAGAAGATAACAAGGCTTGAATAGTTTATTTTCAGTGGAAAAAACTTTGGGATGTTAGATTTCCATTTCATAGTGCTCAGATTTATGATTTGAAGTAAAACCACATGATGAGTCCTAATATAATTGTTATTTAATGACACCAGAGGTACCAAGCATTGTGTTATGATGGTAACCAAAACACTCTCAGCCTTGCTAGATAATTTATTGAAAACCAAGTTGTGAGGTTTTCGTCACTCTCTGTCACACATATATTTTCCATGTGCTTACTCATAGATAGGCAAGTGACTCCTTTTACAGGCACAGCCACTGGATCAATAGAAGAAAAAATTCTATCTGAAGTAGTGGTTATAACCCTTCAACTGAAAGGTGGCCAGGATATTTCTAATCAAATTAAGATATTGCAAAGTAAAATCTTAGGCCCTTCTCTGAAAGCATGAACATAAAGGAGAGGAAAAAGTTTAGTAACATTTACCATGAGACGGATTCATAAGATTTTTAAAATGCATATTTATATGCATTTCATTTTACTTCAACAAACTTCAAATTAAAAACAAGCTTTAAACCCTAAAGCTGCACAAGATCCAAATTTCTACCAATCTCAATTACAATTAGTTACTCACATATGTAGAATGTTCTTCAGAAGTGTTTACCTCCTACACACTAACTGCTTCTTTGTCACTAAGAGAGGCTTGTCTAGTCCAGCAATCAATGAAAAAATTCAGTAGTGATATGTTCAAGAGGTTCTGAATCTTTATCATAGCATATGCCAGGAAATTCATGCAAATACTGCATTTTTATGCCAAGATCTGGTCACTGCATGTGTCAAATGGATAGTCAGTGAAATACCTACCTGGATCAAATCACACACTCTACAAGGCTCAGACTGTATGTATTTTTCATCTTGCACAATGCTGAGCAGATGGACCTTGATTGTCAAAATTCCTCAACAACCAAAATGCTGAGGTCTTTGTAAAGCCTTTCCTGTTGTGGAAAAGGGGAAAAAACAATAAAGAGAGTATTTTACTGCCTCAATTACTGTCCACTTTTAATGAGCTCCCCTCCAGACAATGCATTGCATGCTAGGATACAGTCTCTGAATGGAATAAAAACCTAACACTCTCGTTTTTTTCTGGTTTATAAGAACGCATTGACAATTATGGCCCAATTAGGCATAATTTTTCTTATGGAGAGTCTATATACACCTAAATATGAAAATAGATATAAATGTCTATATATGCATGCACAAATGCATCTGTATTTGTATGTACTTGTATATGTACATATTCCATCTGTGTATATTTTTAAATGTGCAAACAAAATCTTTTTTATTCTCTCAGAAGTTGTTATAGTCTCCCATAGCAACAACTCACAGATAAAGAATCTCACATCAAACCAAATTATTCATTGAGGACACTGCTGACTGTTATACCAGCATTATAAGTCTGATTTAAATCCTCAGAATTAAGTAGGTTCCCTCTGCAAATTTAACCTAAACTCACCAGTCTATGATATAGCAACACATATGGCAAATAACATCATGTCCTCTTCTTTTTGACATAGAAAAATGAGTTACAGAGTGACTGGGAGTCTTTATGCCAAATTTCCTAACTTTTGTGGGTTTAAATCTTCCCCCAGATGTTAATATTATGGAAAATGATGTTTTGATGTTTGAGGACACTTCCAGTTCTGCAGCAATTATATTCTGTTTCTCTTGGTTTGGAGGGAATTTCTTCTCCTAGAGGGTCAGTTCAATTGAATAGCATAAAATAGAAAGACACTTCCTTCTGGCAGGACAGGTGGAAATTTTATGCTCCAGGACTGTTCAATAATGATCTTTGGCTGCATTCGTGTACACAAACACAGCAGTTAGCTGTTAATGTGAAGACAAACAGCATGGAAAATATAATTCATGACTACCCTTTCACACACACTCTTTCAAGAACAGAAACTCTTCAATACTTGTCAACTCTCTGAAGCACCCCCTTTCTACCTCAACTTCCAGCACCTAGAAATTAATATACTTACCATCACATTTTATCTTAAGAGAGAAGCAGATACAGACATCACAATATTCAAGACTAAACCATTAGTAGTCAATGGAAGAGAAGACATCCATAATCTCATAACTTCAATGATGGTTGTTTTTTACTTTGCTTAATCCATCTCACAGTTTATGTTATGGTAACATTCCCATAGAGGGCATTATATTTGCTTAATTTTTTGCAATTGCAGTATCATTTTTAACTTTTTGGTTGGTTGGTTTGGGTTTGTTATTGTTTTTATAAACTGAGTGGAAAATTTTAAAACTGTTAAGCTTGCTTATGATTTAGCATTTCCTTGGGACTGGAATATCAGAAAAGATGTGTACCAGCAAAGTAACAAAAACTTGGCTCCCTTCAAAGACTCTCAGAAATACATTACGTATTTTCTCAAGAGCAGTAGAAAAATACATCCTAAAACCTAAACACAACACAACCATTTTTATTATCCTACTTTAAAAAAGTTAACTAATTCACCTCAGACTATTTCATTTTCCTATGAAAGTGAGTATAAAAAAATCAAAATCATATGTTTTATCATATTAAATTATCCATCATCATGCCTTACATACTAAGGATATTTGATATAATGTGCAAGTCTTTAGATTTTCTGAAGATGAAGGCTTCAAGGGACAAAAAATATCAGATATAGGTATGGCAATAAGTGCACATGAGTTACTACCTACAACAGTCTCTTCAGTAACTTTATCTCCTTCATAACAATAACCCCCCAAAATCCTGAAAAATACTTCTTAAAAACCAAAATCCATAACCCACACACAACTTATGGAACTTTGATAACCACTTCTTTACTTTAGCATTGTATTTTATCATGCAACTTTGGTATCAAATAGTTATGCTAAAGAATTTCTTCTACTTCCAATTAAAATTCATGGGATTGTGGAATTATCAGAGCAGGAAGGAACCTCTAGAGATCATCCGGTCCAACTCCCCTGCTAAAGCAGGATTGCCCAGAGCACATCACTTAGGACTGCAGCCAGGAGAGTCTTGAAAATCTCCAGAGAAGGGGACTCCACAACTTCTTGAACTGCCTGTTCCAGTGCTCCGTCACCCTCACCATAAAGAAATTTTTCCTCATATTCAAATGGAACTTCCATTTAGCTTTTCATATTCAAATCTAAGGCACAGGAATTGAGGTTTTAAAATTTTTAATTTAAACTTGATCTTAACTTTCGCAGGGTTTTAGGCACTCATATCCAAGAACTGGAGGCTACAGGCCTTACAGTGTTAGGCCTGCTTCTCCACAGTATTAACTCCAATTAATTCTGTATTTTGACCTCTGAAGTCACTGTCTCTGTTTATTCCTGCATGGAATGTAGATGTGTCTGGATTTTTAAGACACAAGAAACTACTTCGAATTTGAGTCCAGTGCCTGAGAAAATGTTTCTTCTGTGGTCTTATTCCTGGTGTTCACAGAAAACAGTGTTCTCTGTCCTACACCTGGATTTACTCTCTGAAGATGTAAAATTTTGCTTCAGACTGAATCCTGAGAACAAAGTCAGATTGTGCAAAAAGTTGACTGTGGAATATAATATGGACCAAATTGACCTGTCTGTCTGACACAGATGATGCATTATGCAACCTTAGGTGCATCATTTTCTATGCTTGAAATTTCTCTCCTGTAAAATGGGAATAATGATACTTCCATGCTTCCATTATACAGACATAGTATAAAAAGAGATACACAGGTCACATACAAATTCAGTTGTTTCAGTGTCTTGTGTCTGATAGTGGCCAGTAGCAGGCTTATATAGATAAGAAGAATAAGATGACCAGTAACATTTTCCTTGGCTACCCTTCCTCAGGTTCTGGCAGTATGGAAGACTAAGTAATCAGATTTTCCAGAACCAAACTTTGCATCTATACTATTTTGCTTAACATTTCATAACAGACTTTACCTGGGTTCAGCAGTTGAATTTATCTAAAAGCAATTTAAATTATTTATGATTTTGGCCCACACTACATTTTGTGCCAATAAGTCCCACAACTGAATTAGCTGTTGTGGTATAGCGTGACTGAGTATAGCAAAATAAAATAATTTCCTTTTGCTTACTTTAACTTGCATGCTTAGTATATAAAAGGAATGAAGAAAAGTGTTGAATAAATAGTAAATATCAGCAAAGTATTGTATTTAAACTAAATACCATTGTTAATGTGATTTTTTAATAATAACTGGCATATCAAAGCATAAACTGCAGAACACATGACTCAGAATATAAATCTACACCAGCATTTAAGAGGGGTAAATTAATAAATCTTTCTACATTTCTTCTCATATCATTAACACAATTATATTACGAAATTTCCTCTGCAAATTTGTATTCAGAAAAATGGAAAATCTTATAAATAATTTAAAGATTGTTCACTCACACCAAGCAAACTACTTAATCAGAAATTAGTTTTACACTTTTTGAACCATTTTTGCTCACCCAAACTTATTTGGATGAGCAAATTTTAAAAAGAGATTTATAGATATATAGATATATATTTATCTATAAATTCCTATAGTTCATCACATCTGCACTCTTCTGAATTGACAGGGATCTTAAGGCAACTGATGTTCTCTCTACAGGCAGTTTACAGCAGTGCACCTCCATTTCAGTGATAATAATAGCTATCGAGGACACAAGACAAGGAAAATTAAAAAACTCTTTCTTTCTTTTAAAATCTTCTAGTAATATTTAAATTATGCTTAAAATGGGATAAGCTTATAGTTTTGGCCTAAAACCTGCAGTGTAATGCACATCAGAGGACTCTTATACCTCCATAGTATGCCTGGGAAATTAGGAATGGCTAAGGGAGTAAGGTGTTATATGCATGGATTTCATCGTCTTGTTGCAGAGGGTGTGGACTGTTTTTGGCTGTTGGTTCTGACTTATGCCTACTTCTTCAGAAGATTGTTTTGTGCCCCTCTCTCTAGACATCACAGAATTAACTCTAAGGCCTCAGGAGGAACTTTCTGGATCCGTCCACTGGTTTATTGTCACTTTCTTCTTCCTTTTTTACTTTCTCCCTCACCCTGTTCTACAGGAAGATGTACTCACAAAGAGAACTGAAGTTTAACTATTTAATCCATATGTTATATTACTTTATTTTCAAAAACAAAACAAAACAAAAAACCCAAAACAAAACAAAAAAACCCAAAACAAAACAAAAAAGAAACCCAACACATTTTTAAGATAGGAGACTGAAATAATTTCATACACTTCACATGCACCCATGACAATTCAGTTATGTCCATCCTTTTCTCATAAAGCCCCTTAATATTTTAGTTTCTTGCTCTATTTCCTCACAGGTCTTACTGGCTTAATTTACTAGCATAACTTACTGGACCTTTCAAAACACAAATTATATGTAGTTCAAATTTACTTTCCTAGGTACTCAGACCTTCATGCCCCTTCCCCAGTACTGGGTCATTCAGTAGAAACTGAAGATTGTGGTCACTTCCCACACACATGAATAAAAGGCCTCGTTCTGTCTTAAACATCAAATGCCTAAATGATGTCTAAATATGACTACATCAGACTGCCATTCTCTTGGGTATTCATTCAGGAGGACATTCATTTCATCTTAAGAGAGGAGTGAAAGAGGACAGATGATTTGTCCTGTGAAGATGTCAGTAATATCTCCTCTTCCATCCTTCACAACATTCATTCCGTTTTCTATGTCTCACATTCCCACCTTTAGAGGAAATCAGAAGTATTTAGACAGCTATCAAACTGAAAGAGAGTAGTTACTGGTAGACATGTGCAGCATCCAGCAAGGTCCTTTCTTCTGTCCCTTCTAGGCACTGCTGTAACCCTAGTAGCAACATGCTTATTACTCTGACAGAAGCTCATCCTGATGTCTGTTTTTAGGCACAAGACACACAAGGCTGCAATGACACTTTTGTCCAAGTAAGGTCTGCGGGATTCAACCACAAAATGAGGCTAGCTCTCTCATAACTGCATCCTAATGAACCTGAGAGAACACAATATACTGACAGCAGGGGGGAGAGAGAAAGATTAAAGGGCAAAGAGAAGTGAAGAGGGTAGAACAGCACAGCAGGCAAATAGATTAATGTGCTCAATGGAATAGTTAAACAAATGTAAATGAAAATACCCCTTTGAGTGATATCATGGGTTAATGTACACCATGGTATCTTCTGTTATCCTTCATGTCCTCTCTTTTATTGCCCCTCCAACAAATCCTGATTTTATTCTCAAACTTCTCCTCAAACAAAAGCCTCTGGCAGATTTTCAAACCCTGGTGATTTCCAAAGCAACACCAGACCATTCTCCCACTACCTCTTCTCTCAGATTCTGCATTTCAGTCTCTGGAGGCATGTCCTGTGCTAGGGCTCTGCAGAAAATATCCATAAATGGGGATGAAGCTTTAGGGGAGACAGAGGGAAAATGCTTGCAAAATTACCACTGTCTTTCAGCAAAAGATTAGTCTTTTATTTAAAGCCTTTTTTTAAAATTTCAGCTCTTATTTATAGCTCTAAACTTTGAGCAATTCTTATAAAATTCAATGGGTAGGAAGTTTCCATTGGAACAGTGCTTATGCCCTTAGCTGCACAGACATGAATAAGATCTAATAAGGAAGCCACAAAGCTGAAGTTACAACAAATTTTGTAAGCACGTGGCTGAGGCAGTGATAAGACAAATTCAAAATCTATTATATATGCAGGTACTGTCCCTGCTTTAGGAAGCTCTTAAGCTTTCATTCACATAGGTTGTTAAGGAAGGATCTTTATGTTCTTATTCTGTCTTTATACTTATCCCCAGGTCCAGTAAAAGAAAGGACTATTGGGTTAATTCAACATGTGTTTTCAGTTCTTGGTAGCCTTTTTTTCTTTTTGATTTTTAACATCAAGTGCAAGATAATAAGCCTATTCAAAGATATGTATAAATATACATATACATACATATGGCCATTTAGGTTTAACCTAATGATAAGGACTACAGTGCTGCCTGAGCACATGCAAGACTTTTCCACATGGACCTCAGCAAGACAAGGTAGGAACACCCTGCATTAGCAAGAGCTGCCTAGTTTTGTTTGCATGTTATCTTTTGTTTGTTTGCTCATGGACGCTCTAAGTAGCAGCTGTTTAGCCTTCTTTTCCCTTGCCAATAAAACAAACAAAAAACTGGTCTTCCAGCCACTGAAAATTGACTTTTCGAAGGATTTTTAAGTATTCTGGCAGTTGGCCACAGTTTAGCGAGTCTGACATCATGGCACAAATACTGTGAGAAAGAAGTTCAGTCTGTAATTTGATTTCAATTCCTGACCTTTCCAGCAGCCACTTAGTCTAGCATATAGAAAGAAAAGTACAACTAACAACTGAGGTGAGAATTAGGTTTGTTATTTTATGATTTTTTAAAATTATTATTTTAATTTGCTTCTGCTGTAAAATTCAAAGAAAAATAAAATGGTGTTATTAACTGTTATATTAAGGGATACATGTAATGAATTTTAGAAGTTACAAATTTTGCAGAACTACTGGAATAAAATATTTTAATCTTACTAAAATAATTGATTTAATTTTTAAATAACAGTTTTCAAAACTCTTTGATTTGCATGTAAGTCATTGTGGTTTAATCCCAGTTGGCAACTAAACACCACACAGCCACTTGCTCACTTCCCCTCAGTGAGATAAGGAAGACAATCAGAAAAGTAAAAGTAAGAAAATTCATGAGTTTAGATAAAATCAGTTTAATAACTGAAAATAATTATGATGATGGTGAGGATTATAATGATAAATTTATTATTAGTAATATTAGTATTATAATGATAATGAAAAGGAAGATACAAAACAGAAAGAAATAAAACCCAAGAAAGACAAGTGATGTAAATGAAAAACAATTGCATAACACACAGCCATTCATTTGCTTTCCCTTGGTGGAATGAGGGAGAGAACTGAACTATTAAAAATGAGAAAATTTGGGGGTTTGAAATAAATGCAGTTTAATAGATAAATCAAATGCCTTGCACAAGCAAAGCAAAACAAGGAATTCATTCACTACTTCCCATAGGCTGGCAGGTGTTAGGCCATCTTCAGGAAAGCAGGACTCCATCACATGTAATGGTTACTTGGGAAGACAAATGACATTGCTCCAAACATTCCATCTTTCTTTCCTCTTCCCGCAGTTTAATTGTTGAGCATGAGGTCATATGGAATGGAGGTATGGAATATCACTTTGGTCAGCTGGGGTCAGCTGTCCCACCTGTGTCTCCTTCCAACTCCTTTTTCACTCCCAGCCAACTTGCTGGTGGGGTGGTGTGAGGAACAGGAAAGACATTGACTCTGTGTTAGCACTGCTCAGCAGTAAAGAAAATATCCCTGAATTATCAAAGCGTTTCCAGCCCAAATCCAAACCATACCCCATATCAGCATAACTGCCTAACATTTGGCACAATGGAAAAAAAAATTGTGGAAACCACATCCGAATGATATTTTCCTCACCCAGTCCAAAATTAAAGCTTAGTTTCTCTCGTACCTTTAACTTACCTCAGGTGGAGTCTGTAAACATTAACAAAGCTAGAAAAAATTACTAAAAAGTTAAATACTGTTTCAAGATTTTTAACCTCAGTTGACACTCAAAAGTATCAGACTAAATTTTGCCTAAGAATCACAGCATACACCTGAATAGATAAGAATCTCTGAGCCTGCGAAAATTTCTTCTTTGATATTTTATTCTATCTAAAATAGATGATATAGGATGCTCATTGCTGAGGACAATGGGGACTTTTGTCAAAGGAAACAAGAAATAATCCAAAGTATTTTTCTCTAATGAATCTGATGCCTGCACTAAAAAGTTAATGAAAAGTCTCTCAATTGAATTCCATGGGCTTTGGATCAAGCCCCAGATAAGCTGTTCAGTGAGAGCAACTAAAATAAATTGGGAAAAGGTTCTCTGCTTTATGAAGTCATTTTAAGGGAGGTAATGGAACAGCTGTTGCATACATAAACCGCACACATCCCTTCAGAAATGCAGTTGGGTAGAGCCTTACTGCACAGCACGAGGCATGGGCATCGCCCGGCAGCCTCTCTGCCTGAACAAACCACTAGCCTGAGCGCTAACCTCACAATGACTCCCTAAATCCCTCTGGCCCCTTAAAGGGAAAAACAGCTTCATTACTTCCTCACATAAACAGCCAGAACATAAACACAACATGCTCCATTAAAATGGTCAAATTAAGCAAGCAGAGAACCTTTTCTATATCATGTCAGCTTTAATGGTCGCATTTTGGTTTTGGTTTTCATTTTCTTTCCTGGTTTCATCTTGCATAGTCTCATTTTCAGAGCATCCAGGTGGATGCAGCTGAGTTTTTCTCCTGGCTGAATTTTAAAGTGAGCATGTGGAGACCAAAAAGTGGTGCATCAAATACTGTAAATATAAGTTATTACAGCTTTTTGAACAGTTATGCTGACAGACCCATATTAGTATTTGTCCCTTTTCATGTTATCTGCTTGGAAAAAAATTCTCCCTCCCCAGTGATTTCACAGCATAAAACCTGATGAAAAGTACAGAACATAATTTAGCTTTTTTTCTGGAACTTTATAGGTTGTCATCAAGATGTTTGAACATGTTTCAGGCAAAATATATTGTATCCCTTTAAGACCTAGTTCTGGTCTGAACCTTTGGCAAGTTTCTCTTTTCATGTTAGCTACATATGCATTTACCATTGACTAGTTTATGGATCTATGTATTAATACAGTGTTATAAAGACTGTAAGAGTTACAGGACAGAAAAGACAAACACAGTTGTCCATAGAGACTCTTATTCACACTGAGGGTGGCAAAACACTAACACGTTGCCCAGAGAGGTGCAGATGTTCCATCCCTGGAAACATCCTAGGTCTAGTTGAGGATGTCCCTGCTTATTGCAGGGAAGGCTGGATTAGATGACCTTTAAAGGTCCCTTCCAACCCAAATTATTAAAGAATTCTATAACTGGCAGTCTGAGAAAACATCACCTTTCATAAAAAAAAAAGGTAAAAAGGGACATTTTAGCGAAGAGAAACATGCCACAGCTATGGATGCCGTTCTGATTTCCCCACCTGTCTTCTTCTTTGTCACCTGTTGCTTTCATAGACATTCTAGTTTATTTCAATTTTAGATACATCAATGAAGCATCTGATGGAAGAGGATAGTTGCTGTTGGTTGCTTTAAAAGCACTAAACTGTGTTTCTGTCATTAGATACTGCTAGAGAGGACCCTATCTTTCTCCTGAGAAATGGAAAATGCTTAAGCATTTCATCTAAGTGTCAAAATTTAGCTAAATTAATCTGGGCCTTGGGCAAATCATATCAATAAATCATGATTACAAACCATACATGCACTTCTAACAGAGATAATGCAGACACGTAAGCAGTTCACTGTATCTGTTTTTGTCTCTGTAGTCATTTTCTGGGACATGAAATCTTTGCATAGTTTTAATCTGTAATATATAGAGCTGAGTGAGATTGTATGTAGTGATTTCTCTTTACTTCATTTTTGTCTTTGCAAATAAGGCATTCTTACTACGTGTTGCAGAAGGTCTTCCATCCCCGTTGTGATTTATGGCTAGCAAACTGCTGGGGACAATTCCAGTTGGTGGGTAAGAAACACCATCTCATTTATCTTTATATCATATCTGTTGCAAATTAAACTAAAAACATAGAGTTTGCACACTAAAATGGTTACACTGCAGCGCAATGTGCCTATAAAACAGCATGCTAACAAGCACGACATGATAAATGAAATGCAATAAACTTCTATAATTTCAGATTCTTCCAGAGGCAGATGCCGAGGCTATCACCTGTTGAGCTTCAGTTGGTGACAGCATCACAGTACCTCCGAGAAAGTACTACGTTTGCTTTTTAAGAAGTGAGTGGCTACTAGTGCACACTCAGTTAACTTCACAGATGCTGCATCCAAGATAAAATCTGTAATTCAAACAACCAAATACAGAGACAGTGGCAGTTTGCTTACTGGATTGTGGGTGCTCCAGAACAGGAGTGACCTGCTTTCTTCAGTAGATGGCAGCAGTACAGATACATGTTAAAAGCTGAACTCCAAAAGCTGTCCCATCAGTACTGCAAGTATAGTACCTGTCCATCCATTGGTCAGATTTTAAACATCATTCCCAGCTTCACTAGTAATGATTCATACTTGTACAACAATTTTATTTAGAAAAAAAAAAAAAAAAGAAAAAAAAAGGAAAGCGAACTCTAAACCCCCCCGGTTACTGATCAAAGTTACTTAATTTTTATGTGCCAGTAAACATTTACCAGCATTAACTACCTAGCTGTACATGCAGAAACAATTTTCCTCATCCGATGATACTATGTTTTTCCTTGTCCAATGGTACTATCCATAAGAATTTACATCAACAGAGTGACTCTTCAGGAAGATGCACTACAATTTTTGTGTACAGTGTACAGTACAGTTTTTCGGAGGCAGAAGAAGCAAGGAATGTCTCAAGGATTTATTTGTCCTCCATAAAATATTCCTGGTTTGGAACACACAGAGAAACATTTATTTGATTCAAACATGCATATTTCAGTTGACTATTCTTAACTTGTGAGAAATATTAAAATGGTCCCTTCAGCATCAATGAAATGCTTTACTTGGGGCTTTAATCTTCAAGATTGAAAAGTAAAGGAAAAAGGTGGGTTCCCAAACAGCATCAGAAGTGCATCTTAAAACTGTAGTCCTGCTCTGGATGATCCTTCTCTTCTTGAGTACAAGGAACTTTGGTTCTAGTTACTCTACCTGGTTTAGCACATCAAATCACAGAATCTTCTTTGTTGGAAAAGACCTCTAAGATCAACTCCAACCATCAACCTAACAATACCAAAGCCACCACAACTTTGTCCCTAAACATGACAGTTACCTGTCTTTTTAATATACATCCAGGAATGACAACTCTACAACTTTACCCTTCAAAACTGCCTCCCAAAGGACTCTGTCAAAAAAAGACTCCTGAAAAGACCAAAACCTGCCCTCCAGAAGCCCAAGAATGCAGTTCTACTGATCTGCTTCCTTCCTTCTCCAAGAATTGAAAACTGGCTATTCCCAAGATGGTCTCCAACCATCACAAGTCCTTCTCTGTTTACAAACAACAGGTCCTGCAGGGCACATTACCTAGTCAGCTCCCTCACCAGCTCTGTCAGGAAATTATTCTCAACACTCTTCAGAAAACTCCTAGACAGTTTTCTGTCTGCTGTATTGTATTGCCAGCAGGTATCCAGTAAGTCCACCATGAGAAGTAGGGATAGTTATTTTGAGACTGCTCTCAGCTGCTTCTAGAATATTTAATCTTCCTCTTGATGTTGGTTGGGTGGTCTATAACAGACACCCACCATGATATTTGCTTTGTTGGCCCTCCTCCAAATTCTTACCCATAAATGTTCAACCCTGTTGTCATCACCATTAAGTTCTAGACATTCATAACAATCCCTAATCTAAAAAGTCACACTCCACCTCCTCTCCTTCCCTGCTTATTCCCTCTAAAGAGTTTATAAGCAAAACCCATTGCAATAGTCCAGTTGTGTGAGCCATCCTACCAAACTTCCTTGATGGTGACTAAATCATACTTTCCCTGATGCACAATGGATTCTAGCTCTTCCTGTACACTGTTATGTGCATTACTGTAGGAGCACTTTAGTTGGGCTATTGGTCTCACCACCTTTTTGCTGAAAGCCCTAATTCTTATCTGACCATTCCCAGGCATAGTTGTAGTTTCTAATCCATTAACGACTGTCACATCTCTGCTGCTACATGGATCTCCATCTCCTACCTTAACTGAGTCAGCACAGTAAGGGACCTCACTAGCACCCCGTCCCACAGATATTGGCACACCATCCCCCATGTTTACCCCTAAGAGATTGTTTTCATACCCTTCCCCTTCAGTGTGTGGTCTAGTCCAAATACTATGAAAAGACGGTTGTGTATTCAATCTGGTCCAGTAAATATTTCATTACTTATACATAGAGGTTGAATGCAAGGAGTGCATCATGCACCTCACATGAATGTGAGAAGCAAAGGGAGGCTCCTCAGATGATTCAACTGAGTTGTTTTAGCATAAAATTATAACCTCAGATTTATACCTTCTATAATTCCTAAACATAACCTGAGGCATTCAGGGTCTCATGCTTTTAAGATTTCTGCCCTTCAAACCCATTACAAGAAACAGAATAGCAGATCTCTGAAGCAAAATTTGGATGTCTCTCAATATAAAGCACAGACTAAAAAGAAGAAAAGAAAATATTCACAGTTTTGATTGATAAATTACATTCTGAGGATTTTAGGGATTTCTTTTTTGTTTGTTGTTTTGTTTTGTTTTGTTTTCATTTAAAATACCCTGTGATAGTATTTGCCTAGGTGTCAAACTATTGGGATTCTGTGAGGTGGGGAATTTCCTTTGAGTAAAAAAAAAAAAGTACTTTTTTTTTCCTTTGAGTAAAAAAAAAAAAATACTCTAGTTTTTGACAAAGTTCAGATGCATATGATGAAAAATGGTAGATAGTTCAGAGATTTAAATGTCATGGGATACATCGAATAATGCTGAATATGTTCCTGAAATTTATATCTGAGTTTTTTACCTCTGCATTTATATTTTAGGGACTTAGGTATTGCAAGTGTTTTTCTCTCTCCTCTCTATACTTCACATAGCTGATTTGTATCTGAAGTCGTCTTCTATACTCTATGGTAATATTATTAACTAACTTTAATAAAGGTCTGCTTTAGGTTTGAATAATGGTAACTGCTTGCCTAATTATGAAATAATTATGAAAATTCTCTGTGTAACAGTTTATAAACATAGATGTTCCCTTATAGAAGCCATAAGTAAGGGGAAAAAAACCCTTAACATTTCATATTGATTGCTGGGTCAATGATGTTCTTGAAACTATAAAAAATGAATGAACAGCCTTTGAACAGAGTAAGATACTAGATACCTTTGATCAAATCTGGAATGCATTTCTGCACCTCTACTCACTAAAAAGAACAAATAGAGGATAACCCTCAGATGATCAGACCTGTATCCACAAGGGCTTCATCTGTGTAGCCTATAAATTAAATACACATAAACCAAATGACAGGTTTCAGAAAATATGATCATTGTGATTCATTCAAGGGAGTAAACAAGAGAAAAGGAGAAAGAGGAAATATACAGAGAAGCCTGTAGACTGGACAGTAGAAAATACTTAATTATGGAGGGATTTGTCAGGTTGTGAAAGATTCTGTAAGAGGAAGCAGAAGAAAGGAGGAGAGGGCTTACAAGAGTACCCCAAGTCCTGTGTCTCCTCCACTGCAGGAGGAACATGCTGCTGATGGTGGGTGTTTCCTCTACTTTGGTCTTTGATCCACTTGGATGCACTAGGCATAAATGCATTTGTATAAATTTTCCCCCACAAAGTCTACTTTCTTTTCATTTATATCCAGCTAGTATTTGTGTGTTGTATACTAATATCTCCCAGCCCATTAGTGCTAAGAGTTATCATTTGTAACTTGGTGGCTATTGGGAGTTGTTAGACTTTCAGTGTATACAACACTCACAAACGTAAGCTAAAACAATACAGATAGTAGCTACCTGCCAAAAAGACAGATATTATTAGAGCTAAAGCTAGCTAAAACTCTCTCATGTCAGTACAAACCTGGACCAGGCCCGAGATCCTGCAGTGTCATGTCCTTACAGCACCAGTGGCCTTTTCCTGGGCTAAAGGTAGATTGCAATATTTCTTTCAACAACTTTCCTTTAACATTAAATCTGTATAATTTAATACAAGCACTTAATATTATCCATAAATGGAATATGAATTTCTCAGAGACACCAGAAGTTATTTGTATTTCACACAGTTTGCAATGACAGTATTCCAGGAATGATAGAGAAAGGTAGGAAAGTGAGATCACTAGGATGGACGCTCTGTTGCTAGGCTTCAAAAGGATTTAGTAGTGTTTTCTCGCTGTCATTTACATTACTAAACTGCCTGGGGGAAGTCCACAGAAGCTCAGTAAGTTACTTCTAATCAACTTCTTAGCCTCCTTTGACACTTGAATGGTGTGGGCAAAGGTATCTTCTCTCATTTCAGAAATGGAGATCAATTTAACCTATTGAAAATGAGCCTGAATCACTCCAGTTTAACACATATTACCATCTCTAGCTCCAGAAAATATGACAGTCAGAATTAACATCCAATATACTTTTCTTTCCTGATTGTAAAATTCACTCCAGCAGAATGATAAAGCGATAATTGTTGTTATTTTATGATCCTTTCTAAACAGAAAGTTGTGCCCAATCTTTATAACTTCTAGAAGTGAGAGGTCAGGCAATAGAATTTCTGTAAGTCAATTTGAATCTGTTCCAGTCTTTCCCTCAGTGGAGGAAGCCTTGGTTCCTAATTCTGGTACCAGGAATAAATTTAAGCAATACCTCATCTCCTGTTTCATTAATTACTTTGAAAGATTATTGATTTTAAAGGAAGATTTTAATGGAAGATTTTTTAATGATACTGGATTTGGAAAAGAGTTTCAGATGTCTATTATGTTGAAGAGAAATATAATCTGAATAAAAGTTCTGAACCACACTGCTTTTGCATCTCTATGCACAAAATAATTTACATTTTCATCTTGGCAATGCAAGAAACCAGACAGATTGATAGGAAAACAGGTTTCCTTGCTGATTGTTAAAGATGCTTCTTTGATTTGTGCAGAACAGCATGAAGCCGACACAGGATAAGTAATGCAACAATACAGGGGAAGGAAAGGGCAATTTCAAGGTACTCAAAAACCTGGCTTTGGAGCTGTCATGGGATTGCTCTCAGTGGATATACACACTACATTTTAATTTCATTAAAACATTTTTATCACTTAAAGCAAAAGGGAAGCAAAGAGAAAGCAACCAGAAAACTTATAGTCAGGTCTAAATGACAGACCATTCCTGGCATTTGTTTTTCAGACTTGGAGTGTTTTTTCTTATCTGAAAGCAATGGTAGTTTCATAGAATCATAGAATGGTTAGA
>VZRU01007171.1:0-11378 GCA_013398155.1 Pedionomus torquatus | reverse complement strand
GGGATAGGACAAGAGGAAATGGCCTCAAGTTACCCCGGGGGAGGTTTAAGTTAGATAATTGGAAAAACTTACTCACCAAAAGACTTAACAAATATTGGAATATGCTGCCCAAGGAAGTGTTGGAATCACCATCCCCGGTGAAATGTAAAGGTCATGTAGACATCGTGCATGGGGATATGGTTCAGTGGCGTTTTTTTGCAGTGTTACATTGATGGTTGGATTCTATTTTTTTAGGTCTTTTCCAGCCTAGATGATTCTATGATTGGTGGTCCTTCATCCCCTGGATTTCCTAGACTTGAAAGTTTCTCTATCTTTCTCACTGTTGCTTGGGGGAACTCTCCAAAAGCTCACCTTTTGGAAGATCAAGTTTTCTAATTTCTTTACATAGATAGTTTATGTTGAACTCTTTTGGGCAGACTTATGCCATGCAGCTAACACTGCATAGTCGTAAATGCACCATACTACTCATTTTAAGGGAATACTTTTTCAGTAACGTGGGAAAGTTGAGTGTGGCTATTGTACACAGTCATCTGTATTTGGCTTTTTGAGATGTTGATGGGTTTCCACATAATTCCTGTTTGCTGTAGAAGGCCACTGGACCTCTTGCAATAGCATGGCTCCTAATCTTGAAGTGTGCTGATAGTGATGACTGGGGTGTTTTTTTTTTTCAGTGGGGTGTGGAGTCTTCTGTCCTTTGAAATTGGGTAGTTATTTAAAGTATTTCTTGTTAGGCTTGTGTATCTTGGTCACACTTCCAAATGAAAGTGTATTCTTCCTTTTTCTTTCAGATGAAAGCAATGGAAGTCTGTAAATGGCCTAAGCAAGCACCAACGTAACCACAAGATGTACCAAGAACATGGTGTGCTTCAAGTTTTTTATGAAACTCTTGCTATATAAAATAGTGATTACTTGTGAATTTTTACGTATTTGCCTATTGACAAATCGATTTTTTTCATATGCTGTTAATTTAATTTTTCAGAGATGATTAGTTCTACTAATTAAATTTTGCCTTTGTGTTGCCCATTCATTCCTGTCTAGAATGAATGTGGTGTCAAAAAAGGCAAACAGGAATTCTTGCTCAAACTGCTTAAGGAGCTGGTTATTTACCTTTCTCCTTCCTGTTTTTGCAAGGACAAGAAAAATCTGTAGAAACTGTGTGGTTGAGCGATTACACGGTGGATCTTATGCTTCAATCTCTTTAAACTAAGAATCTGACAGTAAAAGAGGAAAAACCAAAATGGTAATGGACATTTCTAGCATTGTTTAGCCATTTGTCTGCCATGATTACCTCCTACTTTTGTGCTGCAAGTAATTAGTATCTAGTATTTCAAACACCTGCAGTTACCTCTATTTTTTTCTGTTGCAAAAAGATACCTACAGTTTCAGAATACTCAACTACAGAAAAGATGAAAATCTTCTTTAATGAGGGGGAAAATGTGTTTTGTATTTGTATTTTTGCTAGTTATGTCTGGTGTCAGAAAGGATAATAATGTATTCTACTCTTTCGCTGTACGTAGAACAGATTTTTCTTGGTGCAGTGTTGAAAGTGTAAAATATACTATAATACTGCTAGCAACAGTGGCTCTTTTTGGGATGGTGAGATCTGTTCCCACCAGAATGTTTAACACTATGAACACTTCTTACAGAGTTCTAGTACATTTTGCTGGAAGTTAAGCTCACAAAGATAGCCCTTAGTGGCAAAAGCTTCTGAGCCTGTGAAAGGCGTGTAAGAAAAAGTTACAAAGTGCTGATTGCCCAGCTGTCCTGCAGCTTCTTTCATGAGGTGAGTGACACTGTTTTCCTGTGCAGCCATGTCCTTCAGTCTTTGCTTATAATGAAGCAGACTTTCTGGTGAAGTTCCAGAGAATGACTTTAGAACAGAAACTTGAATTGAAATACTGAGAGTGAGATGAGCCTGGTGACAACAAAAATAAGGTGGAAAACCTAAAGTTAGAAGTTCGGGCTGAGTCAGTCAGTGTATGGCGGCCAAGAAGAGTCAGTGCTTTTTTCATTCTGTTCTGGTGATGCATTTCAGAATACAAGAACTGAAATGTTCAAATACTGGTAAAACATCCTAGCTCAGAAACTTAAATGCCAAGTGCTGTTTCATTGTGAAGTCTGGGAAGATATAACACTGTTGTAAGGTTGAGTAGTACAAGTCAGCATGAAATTCAGTGGTACAGAAAAAGCACTTATAAAAATTGCTTCCATTATCAAAGATCTCCTCAATGCTGAAACTGTAGCTCGTGTAACTTGCATAGCTAAGAGTACATACTAATGACAGGTAATCCCAGTCTTCAAAGCCAGGAACTTGGTCAATATTTGAAATGCGATGTAAGGATGATCCCGTACTGAGAAATCATTGTGATAACTTGCCTACGTTTAAGGGGGTGTAAGCTATTAGACGCCTACTCTAATTTTGTAGAGACTAAATCATAGGTAAAAAGTGAAATTCTGAGTGCAAATGCAAGTTTCACGTAAAACTGAAGAAATCATTGATTGATTGTCTTGTAAATTTGAAAGGGTCACAATATTATACCGTATGCTAGCGAGTGGTGTTCCTGTTGCATACTTTGTGCAGTACTTAGTAAAAAGNGACTGGTTGCTCAAACATAGGAAAGCAACAATGCAGCATAGGTTGAGTGGAGTAAAAAGCCAACAGAAGATGTCCTGTTCACACATTTTGAGCATAGTGAAGAGGAGGGTGCTGGGACACAGTGCTGCACAGTGATGTTTGCAGGGAAGAATTGTGAGTATTGTTCAAGGAAGAAATAAAAGTCAAGGGCTAAGTTTCCAGAGAGTTGGGGTTGCATTTGGCACCCGTTAATGAGTCTTTTGGATTATCCAGATTTTTGAATGATAAATAATGGTCTGTTTGCACACCCGAGCTATGCAAACTAAGCTGAGTTGAGTACTGAAGGAAGTATGTGATCCAGTAATTATTCATGCTGAAGACAGGTACTCGGAAAATGATTCCCACCAGCTACCTGACCGGTCAATCTGAAGTTGAATGTGTGCTATGTCCTGGTGACAAGTTAGTCAAGTAACTTTTCAGGGCAAATTAAGCTGAAGATGGTTAGGTATTTTGCGTGACCATGCACGCAGTCATACGAAAGTGAACTTGAGTGATACAAGATCCACTACATCACTGTTGGTTTCCTTGTGGGAACAGAAATCTTCAGTGAGGTGATGAAATTCTTCCAAGTTTGTGACAATGCCCATGAAAATACTAGAAAAATGCAAGTTTTGTGCATTGAAATGTGAAAATCTGCTTGAGCAACATGGAAAACGCAGGTGCACTTAATGCTTTACTGGTGCTCTAAGCAGAAAATAACCTAGTAAAATCCATCCCAGACCTGTAGGCACATCCTACAGGCACTGGGAGGTGCAGGGGAGAGGGTTGAAAGGCTGAAGAATAAGATGGGCACTCTTAGATGAGCCTGTCAGACGTTGGGAACAGGAATTGTGTAATCTGTGAGTAATGTATGCAATAACAGGACTGCTACTTGTTTTTCAAAACAAAATTACTAAATATCATCTATTACTGGCTTGCTATTCTATTAAACTGTTGTATGATACCCATTACATTTCATCTCCATGTATGTATAATTACAACACATGTAGTATGTGTACATAAGTTACTACTACGAAACTTTGTATTGATTCTCACCAGCTAGAAAGTGTTAGTGCTGTCACCAACTTAATTAGGATCTGAAATCTTGCTTAGATGGGCAAAGAGCCTCTCTTGCATGTAGACTCTTGAAAAATTAGATTTGGGGATTTTAGCTTTTGATTTTTATTTTTTTTTCCAGAAAGATGAGGGGGAAGCTGATCCTTGTAACTTTGTGCCAGTCACATGGACCTAAAGGATGTTACTGAAAACAGCTGGGTGCTACATGTGTCAAATCTCACATTGTACTTACTTTTTTTCCCTAGGAAAAATTTTTAGAACTAGCCTGAAACCAGTGGCAGTTAATGCAAGACTACTCCACAGGAAACAAAAAGCTGTTAAAAAGATGGAGTGTTAAACCTGCATGTTGTATCACAAGGTGCTTTTAACTGTATTGATGTAGTTGTCTGGTAATGTTTATGTAGGAAAAAAAAAATAAAGATTTATGTTACTGTTCTCAGAATTTCTGTCTTGCCTGAGCTATAATAGCAGTTGCTTCTGTCTCACAGCTGTTTTCCTTGACATTGTGACTGAGATATCAGTTCCCTGTTTTGGACTAAATAAAACCTAGGCACTATGAAGTGGATGGGAGTTGATCACTGAAACCATGGTATTCTGTAGTACTTAGGAGACTGGTTTAGCAGAGATTTGTATTGTGGTAAGGAAAAGTAGAAACCCAGCAAACCTGGGCTTAAAAATAGCAGGAAAGGTGTTTCTCCAACATGGAAAACTGCAAGTTTGGCTTATTGCTACCCTGATCAACTGCTTAACGTGGTACTTAAACTAAACTAGAAGTACGGTGAAATACTGTAGGTGTAATGACTGGAATTCCTGTTTGTTTTTCCAGGAAGGTATCTCAAAGTAATTGTATGAGAAGAGCAAATGCTGAAATGATGTATCTTGCAATGTCTGATTTTTCAGTACCAAATGTGAGCAAATTACTAATACAAAGTCCAAGCATAAGTTAGTTTACGGTTTGTCAAATGGGAATAGGGTTTAGAGGAGTAATTAATTTTTAGTGATCCAACATATAATTACTGGATGCAGTTGAAAGCTTAGGGTTTCTTTTGGGGGATTACATTCCCTGAAGATACCATCTGTTCAGGAGTTTTGCTCATGTGTCTTTGTTCTTGAAGTGCAAGACTGGCAGGAGTAGCTTTTAATATTTTTTTTTTTTTTTTTAAACTCTTGAGAGCAGCAGCTCATGACAAGCTTTAATGATGGCTGTCTAAAATGTTAATTCTCTTTCAACAAGAAAAACTGTAGAATTTTAAGCTTCAGTGTCTAATACCTGTTCCATAGTGTGTGGTGGAACAACAAAAAGGTGAGGCAGAGGAAGGAGCACTAATTACTGAAACAGTAATGCTGGTTAACATTGAATACGGTGTTAAGCAAGACTGCCTTTTAGTTTTTATGAGTGGTTAACTGGACTGTAGCCATGGAAAAACCCTCAAGACTGCTTTATTTTTTTTTTCCTCTTCCTCTGTGTTACACAAACACACTGTCTGACAGACTGTTAAAGTTGATAGTATTAAAAAGTAGAAAGGAAGATAGATTCTGAGGTAGTCATGGGGCGCAAGAGAACAAAGATCTGTGCCATGGATTAGTGTTTACCCACATTCCTTTCTGTTACCTCCAGTGCTCTGTAGAAGAGGAGGTGTCGGGATTAAAAGGTGGGAATCAGAACACAGAAAGAAAACTGTTGTGTTCTGAATTCCTCTTCAGCTTTTCAGCACACTGCATCCGAGTTGGCTAAGGCTAGCTCTGTTAAATGGCCCTTATCACTGGGTGATCTGTAGGTGGATTCTTGAATGTAAATCCATTACCTCTTTGGCCTAGCAGAGTCATTTAGAGTCATCGCTATCTTCATTGATGAAACAACTGCATAGTCCTAGCTATTTTTGAGATCTTAACATGAGAAAGGCATATCTTTAAATTGCATCCAGCTGGGAGAGCAGTGGTTTTCTTAACTTTCACATTGAGTTTGACTGAGATGGAGTTAATTTTCCCCACAGCAGCCCTCATAGTGCTGTGCTTTGTAGTCAGAAAGATGTTGATAAAGCACCAGTGTTTTGGCTGTCTCTCCAACATTGTCCCCTTACCAGTAGGCTGGGGTAGGCAAGATGCTGAGGGGACAGAGCTAGGACAGCTGACCCAAACTGAGCAAAGGGATATTCCATACCATGTGATGTCTGCTCAGCAATGAAAGCCAACAGAAAAATGGAGGGCAAGGTGGCGAGCATTCACTGCTGTGATGTTTGTCTTTGAACTGAACCCCTGCTTCTGAGGAAGTGGCTGGACATCACTTACTGATGGGAAGCAGAAAATAAATATTTTGTTTTCCTTTGCTTCCAAGAGTGCCCTATTGTTTTATTAAACTGCCTTTATGTTGCTATATGAGTTTTTTTCCCCATCATATTCTTTTCTCTGTCCCCTGCCGTCCTGCTGAGGAAGACAGTAACAGCAGCTTGGTAGGTACCTGCTGTCCAGCCAAGGTCAATTCCCACCACAACTCTTAACAAGAAGAGAAATTAAAACAGGAATGTTAAGGAAAGAGCATCTCTGTGATTGGTTTGACAGCTCATATAGTCTGCTGTCCTGTGGTGATTTTTAGGTAGGGGAGGAAACTACTATAGATATGCACAAGTACAGAGCTTATGCTAACAACTTTCAGCTACCAAGAAAAATACTTAATCTAGAGAAGCTGTATCCTCAAGTGGTTTTTAATTGGTACTACACCTGTTTTTACCAGATGGTGTTGTCAAATGAATCTGTGTTTCTGAAGGCTTTGCTCCTTTGTGTAATGTAAATAAGACACACAGGCAACCGTGGAATGCCCTAAAAATTCAAGTTTTACTTGACTTTTAAATAACCTGGACACAAGTATTGACACAGCCATCTAGCAAACTTGATTTAAAATAAAACACACAGTTGCTTCATGAATACTTAATGTACATAGAACTTACGCATCACATTGATATGTTTATGTTATGTTGTTTTCAAACATATTTCTACCTTTGAATTAAACAGTTTTTCCCCAAAGAAAATGTGCTATCTATTCAGTTCAAGATTGACCTGTATAAAGATGATTGATTTGGCAACTTAAATGGTAGTGATTGGGTTTTTTTCCCAACTAATATCTTCAATATAATGAGCTCGATTAGAAGAGTCGTCGCAAGGTTAGGGATACTGGTAAGTGCAGTGTAGAAAACAGCAGATCAAGGGTAGCTCCTAATGAAAGAAATCGGCTAACAAGCAAGGGAACCAACACGGGATACACAAAAATGCTTTCTGTGGTGTGGTTAGCAAGCTCTCTATTCTGTAAAATACATGTTCTGCAGAGAGGTATTATCTTTGTTGTAGTGTTGCTGATTAGTAAGTGAGAGCTTAGCACTTAGAGAAGTCTCAGAGGAGGTAAATGCAGAGGCACAAAGTTATAATTGTTGGCCTGAGATCAATTCAGCAGATTAGAACCAAAATTAGGATGAGAATGTCTCAAATACCTGTCCTTTGTCCAGTGAGGACAGGTCTGTATGGCATCCATAGTCCCAAGGTAAATTTTGCCTGAGACAGTTATACATCTCCTGTCTTTTGCCTGACTCATCAGGAGATATGAGTATTTGAGACTGACATCCACTCTCCAGCTCCGACGTCACAGGTGCCTCTAGGCACAGCAAGCCCTAAAAAAAGCCAGTGAAGGGTAGCAACAGTGGAAGGGGCAAGGTGTATGTCACAGGTGTAAGAGGCCAGCTGCTTGCAGATGCTAATAGGACTGATTCAGGGCTGCTGAGCATAGCTGAGACACAGTAAGTGCATTCAGTGATTGATCTCTTTTAGGTATTTCTCACACAAAAATAAGATCACAAGAAAGGGTGCCTTTCTTCAAATGACAGAGGAAAAGAAACCTGAAGGGAAAGAAGGCTCACATATATGGAAGAAGTTTCTTTATATTATTAGCTGACAATGATGTCCTTGTCCAAGCTTTGCCTTGTTCTAGCTGAAGATGTAATAAATACAGGCATTAAGCTTAGTCTTTCTTTGTGGATACAAACCTGTATTGTAGTGGCCCAGACTGGGCATTAGACTCACTAAAACCTGCTTCCTGCAGTCTCATTGGAGAGAAGACCACTAACTCAAATCTAGGACTCTGTATAAATTTCTCATTTAAATGCAAAATGTTGGCTTGATTATGTGACAACTCTCTTGTGACTTTGAGAACTGAAACTTATCACAATTAGTCTAGATAGAAGCCTATTATCTAATGTAGTGGGATAAGTAAAATACCACACACTTGGCTGATGGTATCAAGCAGTATTAGACAAAAGCCCATAGGCAGATGACAACATATAGAAAAACAGGAGGTTGGATTTTTTTAATTACCTTACAAGTTATTTTCTTCTTGATCAATATTTGAGGATTGGCAAGATAAGGACACTACATACAGATAATTCTCAAATAATAGCAATGCAAATGCTTCTAAAGTAGTAGATATGTTCTACTTGCTTGTGCCTGAGTAAGGAATGAGGAATAATGGTAATTATTTAGGAAGCAACGAACGACAAGCAAGTGCGCAATGCTCCAAGCTTGGAACAGCTTGAAGAAATAAGAAGTGGCTTTCACTGCAGACATTGTAACCAATTCTTGTATGATTTGTTATATTTCAGTAGTAACCAATTCTTGTATGATTCCTTATATTTCAGTAGTCTTCCAAAAGATTGCGATGCTCTAGTTTAATCTGTATCACCATAATCTTTGCCACAGGGTGTGTGTGTGTGTGCTTTTTTATTGTGTTTGGTTTGGTTTTCTCAACTGGTGTTTGTGAGAATAATATACTAGGTCATAAATAGATCTTAAAATACCACTTTAAATTGGACTAATGACAAATAAACTATTTAACAGACTTAAAAAACAGCTTGAGCAAGTACTTTAAGCCAAGCCAAACAATGTCCTACGATGAAATCCGTAGTAAAATCAGAAAATGCTCAAGTACGTCCACGAAAACAGATTTTTTATCACATGAGGGTTCTAAGCTTTTTCATTCCCATAGACTTTTTCACTGAGGCTGAAGAAGCAGAACTGTCCCACATTAGTGATCAAAGAAAAGTATTTATGAAATGAATCTGCCTTCTCTGGCACGATGCAGCATCTCCTGCCCTGCAAATGAATCCATACTACAACAGGAATATAAAACTGTATGGCTATCACCCTGGCTAGTAGCATCCACCTGACCACCTTGGGTCACGAAACAATAAAGAATCAAAAAATGAAGTGGAAACCTGAACACAGTATACAAGGTTTCACTTCTCAAGTTTTGTTAGTTAAAATGTGTATTAGTAATCCCATGCCTTTTGTAAAGCGTAATTTAGATGCCTTATGCTCAACTCTAACTCTCAAGCAGTATAGCTTTTCTGACTAGGCTGCAGTCCCCTGCTATAGTTTGGGTTGGAAGAGACCTTTTACTGTCATCTAGGCTAAACCCCAGAAAGACAGAGGATCACTGCAAATCACAAAGGCCCAGTGTAAGGAGGACAGATGCTAAAAGGCACATGAGCTACTAAATAGGCTAAGATTTTTAATAAATTAGCAATGCCAGAAGGCTCATCTGTGTGCCAGCAGAGGACAAATGGGAGGCAGATGAATGAGTTTCAGCTATTTGTACAAAGTGATAGGACAGAAGAGCTATGATAGGACAGAAGAGCTAAGCATCACTTCACATATGTACTAGAAGACAACCCACTTAATGTGCAGCATCATTAAAACTTACTATTCCTACTGTGACAATAGAAAAAAAATGCAATTATCATACCTGAAATACTGCCTTTGTCATTTTATCATAGTAGAAATGGCTCAGAGAAAAGTATCAGAAGGTACTAGCACTGATTTTCTCATATAAAAGGAGATTAAGGCAGAGTTTGCTAATCTAGTTTTTTGTTGCTTGTTTTCTTTGTTTTTTGTTTTTTTTTGTTTGTTTGGGATTTTTTTGTTGTTTTTTTTTTTATTATTTTTTTTTAAGGCTATTTGCTAGCTGTCTCAAATCCTACTCTACGAGTTTCATTTAACCAGTACTTAAATGCCTTGCTAAGCAGTCTTAATATGGTGGGTCAGTACATATCCTCCAGTTTTTTTCCAGTGTAGTTTACTATAAGGTGATAGATGTATTTCTGTGGTATGGAATGTTCAATTAAATAGTCCCTCTGCATAAAAAGGCATTAAAAATTGGAATACTTAAAACTGGCAAGGGAAAGTAAGTCTGTATCACCTCTGGAACTCTGCTACAAGGTGTTACTGAGTCTTATTTTTGAGCTAAAACAGGTTGAGTGAACATCATGAACATTTGTTGCTGTGCTAGGCTAAAATAAACCTTGTAAGAGCTACCAGTCCTTATGTCTCAGAACATAAGTTGATCCCCATATAAAATTGTGAAGATAATTCTCCCCATATCACACTCTATTGCACAATTGGCCAAAAACGACCATTTTGCTTCTTCTGAAGCATCTGGTCCTGATCATGTCAGTTAACAGTCATTTTTTGGAAAAAGGCTATTCAAAGCAGACCATAAAGCCTGTTTTGTGCAGCAAATTTTTTTGTTCATGTTTTTTTGGAAATGTAGCTGCTGATCATTCAGTTTTACTAAGACTTTTCTTTTTGGTTGCCTAATCAAGCAGTTTCTCCTCGATCAGTCACACCACTAGAATGGTACCTGTGGTAAAAGCATTGCTTGGCTTTCCCAGCAAGCAGGCTGCGCTTCTGAGTGTCCTGAAGAAATTGCTACCACGTGGACTTCCTTCCCTTGCACACACACACACACACACACACAAATTCACCACCTCCAAAGAATAAAATCCATTCACCATCTTCAGTCATGGCTATCAAGTCTCCACCTTGAAGCGTGACACCTGTACAGTTTTTATGATCTTTGTGGTGGGTTTTCCATCAATGTTGCTACTGGATAGCTGAGACGTTTCTTCTATTAGGCTGTCTTTAGATCCATTTTGTCTCTGAAAGGAAAAAATTAAAACATGTTGTTGAAAAGGTATGGCAGAATTTAAATAATGTTTTTTTGATAACTACTGCTATGACAGCTTTAGGCTAAAGATATAGCAATAGATATAGATATGCATACACTAGGAATACTAAATTTTCGTGGTTATTTGATTAAACAGATTTTTTTCCCCTTTTTGCCTCCTCTCTCCCCTGCCAGCTGCTTCCCCTCTGTGCTAGATTCATATTCCCTATTCAGGAAACGTCACAACTAATTATTTGATATTTAGCAAAACACTACAAACAAGCACTCACAAGGAATTAACAGCCACTGTTGTGAGGGCATCTGGGCAGATAGAGAGGTGTTTGTGGACACTGAACACTGTAACACTAATTCCTTCCAAGGCATGAATTTAAGCCCCCTTGTACTGGATAAGAATGAAAATGAGACAGTGGGCATTTTAAACAGGACACACTATTTCTACAAAGCACATAAAGGTGCTTAGCCATGAGTATACCAGCTTCCCCTTCACTGTGAGGAAGTCCTTACATCAAGGACAGCTCATCATTTTGAACTTCCATCATATGCAGGAATACAAATATCCTTGAACTTAGTTCCTATCAAAGAGCGGGTAGCAAGTTATCTAGCCTTAAAGTGAAAAATATCTGCTTATTGTTTTAACATTGCTCAAGCTTAGGTTATTTTCATAGAATCATAGAATGGTTA
>VZRU01007133.1:7224-17566 GCA_013398155.1 Pedionomus torquatus | reverse complement strand
CCCTTCCAGCCTGGATGATTCTAAGATTCTACGATTCTTCCTCCCTTCTCATTGCTTTCTAATGTCAAGCAAGCACCGCTTTCATACAGGAAGGCTGACACAGAGAAATGTGATTGCTGTATCCTAAGCTAGATCTGTACACAGTTATACCAGAAAAATACTTACAAGTAAGTCATTCTCTTACATATTATGTACAACTCCAGGCAGAAGTTCCTTCTGCTTTTTAGGCAGTTGCAAATTTAAGTCATTAAAACAAGAGGTTCCTTCACAGGATGATTAAAATAAAATGGATTCTGGCATACTCTAAATCAAATGGAACTGTCAAAGCCACTTGATGTGTAAGTGTCAGCTTCTTAATTTTCTTATACCTGATTTCTCACTTCCATTAAAGCAGTGAAATAGTTTGTAGACAAAGCCTCAAAATAGAAAATTTCTCACACATACAGACGAAGCACACTTTGTTGGTACCTGTTAAATTTTTCAAGGTATCTGTGCATCACTTCTTAAGAATAGAGATAACATAGGCTTAGAACCACTTAAAGGATCTCTCCTGCCTTGTTGTGTTGTACATCTAAGCACGCAATAACCCAATTTCTTCATTATGTCCAGCTTTAGGGACAGGCATTAGACTGAAAGAAAACAGCAGTCCTATGACATCCAAAGGCTCTCATATCCATAAGGATCCTCTTATAACCTCTTATCTGCTAACTTTACCACTACAGTCATTAAATGAAGGAAGAGTACAGCTGCATGTAAGGGGAAAAAAATAATCTTTCATAATAAGTGTAATTGAGTATCAGAAAAAGTTGTCCAGAGAGACAATGAACTTTCTGAATTTGAAGGTTTGCAATACCAGCTGGACACAGCACTGAGCAACCCAGGCTAGATTCAGTGCTGGCCCTGCTTGACCATGTTTGACTAGACAACTTCCAGAAGTCTATCCCAAGCTGAATGCTTCTATGACTCTGTAAGTTGCATACTGGCAGAAGACTAGGACTGTCCTAATGCTGTGCAGAGCCCAAAGCTACAGGTCTGTCTACTCATGCAAGTGAAAAGGACTTTTTTTCCTTTAAAAGGATAAAAGGTAATAAATTAATGGGAAAAAATCAAATCGGATACATCACATTAACACCTCCAGAGCTGTTTGAGTTCCCATTCTTTTGTACCAAAAACAGTCTATAAAAATGCAGTGCTTGCTCAGTCAGGAGCTTTTTCTATACACCTCTCCTGGTGGATTTATTCTGCTGTAAAAAGGATCCATTTTCTGTTAAGATAAAAGTGCAGTACCAGTTATTACTGATGAAAAGGCAGCATCTCTGAGTGATGTGTCCTCCAATGTGACTGGAGAGGAAATAACTGAAAATAACTTTCAGCTCATCCAGAATCTCATGTGGACAAAAGCAAGTTAATTCAAGAGTTCATAAAAACAACACACTAAGAACAAGGAAAGAAAACAAATTCCAGAACAAAGCAGAAAACCCTGAAACCCAGTGTTTTTATGCAGGTCATCCAACTTTGATACTGATGCTGATTATGAATAAAAGCAAACACTCTGTTAAACATTTCAACATTATTTTGACTCTCCTTCATGTTATCATTGCGTGGATTGCTGTTTAAAGTTATTTAACTACTCATTTCTACTCAATACAGCACATAAATTACAGTAGTGACTAAATAACTATCTCAAATATACTTCCTTATGGTATCTCATTTAGTAAATAACAGTTGACAAGCAAACTGCTGACTTGAAGACAAAACTGAAAGCAAAAAATACTTTCACATAAAGAAGTTGGGAAGTAGTGATTTCAGAGATAGGTTACGAAAAGACTCGCAAAGAAAACTTGCATGCAAACATTTCCCAGTTGGTGGCCTTGCCACATGGAAGATCTGTGATTGCTTCCACCATTCCCTCTATTCAAGCAGAAATAGACATCAGAGATAGAAGAATGAAAGAAATTAGGTTAGTGATCTGGTTCAAAGAACTCCAATTTAAATTTGAGAAAATATGGTTTTTAACAATTTGAGAAAAATTTGAGAAAACAATTAGGGCCCCAAAGAACCCAAGTAATGTTAAATCCATGGGTTATTTTGATGAATTAGTTCCATATTGAATTTCTGTAGCACTCAAGTGATGAGTATTTTACAGTTAGATCTTTCTACCTTATGTCTAGGACCTCAGACCCAGGTTCTCCTGTTAAAACAGTATTAGTGAAGTTGACCTTAGATGTCACGTCTTCCCTCACTGGCTCAGATTAGCACAAGCACTTCACTGGTCACATTGCAGCTTTTGACACAAGATGTTAGATTTGCAGAGTTCATTAAACTTTGTATCTTAAGGATTATTTCACATCTGAAGAGGTTTTTCAATTCTTTTCATTTCTTTCATTTGCTCCAAAGAGCAAGGACTTGATACAGTTACAGTTACAGTTACTAGATACTAGATACAAGGACCAATACAGTTTACCATTCACTGTTCCTAGATAAGTCTTTGTCCTGGTTTTAGGTAAAATGAACCATTTTTCTGTTTTACAATTTTACTTTCTTAGCTAGGCCTCTTCTAACTAACTAAACTCTGAAATTAACAGCACTTTACTCAGAACTGTTTCATCTTGCAGTGGTAAGACCTGATTATACCAAGGAGTGGTATGCAGAGAGGCCCTTGCTTGTACTTATTGGTATAATAACTAAGGTCAGGTAATTTTCATCATTTGCCCCATTGGAGGGTCAGAAATGGAAAAGGGTAAAGGGGTCCCACCTGCAAGGAGAAATGGACAGAACAGGTAACCCAAAACTGACCAATAGGGGTATTCCATCCCATCCATGTCATGCCCTGTATAAAAGCTGAGAGATGAAAAGGTCAACCCTCCTTCTTCAATGGCCGACATCCAAGGAGGACTTTGCCTGTTCTACNAATTTTCTTTTTATTATTTATTATATTATTATTATATATATTTTCATTAAAGTAGTTTAGTTTTTTTCTAAACTCTTGAATCTCTTTAATTTCTTCCTCTCCTCTCTTTTTCCCAAATGGGGGAGGGGAGGACATGTGTCAATCAGGTTTTGGTAAAACCACAACAGTCTTGTACTCAAAAATATTAAGAGACACATTGTTACACCTCAGCAATTTACCAGAGCATAGTGCTTAGTCTTCCTCATTACTTGTTACTATAGCGGTTTTGTGCCATATGTGAGTTTAAAAGCCAGAATTGCATGTGTGTTTACCAAATATCATTGCATCAAAAGTGGATATTTAAGGAACTCCAGTAGAAACAGTACTTGTCACTTGCCCTACTAGGAAGAAACCACTCTTTTTTGAGATCGGTCAATGGAGTAGTTTTATGTTACATATATCTTCTTTCTTCCATACAATTTTAATAAAAATATCAGGCAGTTTCAATCCAGAGGCCAAGAGTAATTTCATCACAAGAGTTTCACAACTGAAAATTTAATTTAAATTCAGTACCACTTTTTTCCCCAACACATACATTTCCTTAAATCAAATTAGAATTTCTTCCAGAACTAAACATTTTAGGATACCTATGTTGTCCTGTTATCTATTTACACTTTTTCATTCTATTTGCTTATTTTTCTTTACTAACTTTCACCATCTGTTCATTTAGTCTTGATGTTCTTTGAAACAGTTTCCTTCCTTCAGAAACCTTTCCTAAAGTACTTTTGGTTCACTCACAAGGTGGCTTCAAAGGAAAGCCTTAGTAGCTTACAGAATTGACAGCAATTATCACTCTGTTGAAATAGAAAAAATCAATCTGTTGGTGCAGAAAAAAATCTCTCTTTTAAAAAAGAGGGGGAAAAAGAAAAAAANAGGTTATATATTTTAAAATATTAAAAACTCAATCTTTATAAACTGAAGAACTGATTTAGTTCACATATTTTATTTAGACTGTTAACATTGCATGAGTCATCGCTGGTAAATTATTATAAAATACTTCCTGATTTCTTTTTAAAAAGATAAAGTTTCTGCCTCTGTAATTTCACTGAGGTTCAACAAATTGAGACCTGCTTTGGATAAGCCATTGTTCAGATGTGCTTTTCAGGTGTTTCAAAATGACAAATAAATTCAGGGAGACACGCAATGTAAAGGAAACATCTAATCTCATCTCGCACTGTTTTCCAGTTGGACATGCTTTATTTGTTCTGTTATGCAAGAAACTCTCAGTGGAGACAATGGGAGTTCAAAGCAAGATAAGGAGAGAATATACAGTGAAAAACTCCAGTACAACTAGGAATGAAGAATTTTCTCTTAGGCTGATAAGGCTAAATCAACAGCTGCACGTCACACAGAAATATAAAGAAAAATTCATTGCAGGAAGAAAACCTGCAAGGCAAGCAATCTATACAGCCTCTATGACATCAGGAAGAGCTTTATAGGATGTGACCGTTCCTTTTCTTCCCATAGGCCTAATACTGGAATACTGAGGTGGGAGAAGGATAGGTATTTCTATCTATGGAAGAGCCACTAGATTTCAAATACTGAAATAAATATAAAACAGCCTTCTGTCATGCCCGAAGTTCCTATTTAACACACCCCTGAATTCATTATTTCAGCACATAAAAACCTTGAAACTTGGTAAATAAATTCAACAAATTCTTGCAAAAAATATAAGCACTATTTTACTTTTTTTTTATCATTAGGATGAAAGCTATTTCATGTGAAACAGCACTGCAATGAATAATTAAAAAAAATTATGAAACACTCAAGAAAACATGAAAATCTGTAAGTTTTGGCTTATGGATAAACTGGAAAATATCCAAGTAATATGTCAGTTTGGTTATTGCACAGACTACTCAGCACAAGTCATAATTTAAACATTTGACTATTGTATGTGTATATGAGTATATGGTAAGACTACAAAGTATTCATCTTAAATTACTTACGGACTCTGAGATGTGGAGTAGTCAGTTTCTGGGGAGATTAAAGTAGGTGTCTTTGCAGTTGGTAGTTGCCAGTTGCCACTGTGAAAAAATCCTTGAATTCTATATAAAACCTTGAGAATAGAAAGAATTGTACAGCTTTCTTAATATTTATAATTCTAGTTTTCATTTATTTATTTTTGTCAGACAAAGTGCTCTTACTAATACAAGATAATGAAAATATCAATGTGTTTTCT
The DNA here is from genome assembly GCA_013398155.1 of Pedionomus torquatus. Taxonomy (NCBI): domain Eukaryota; kingdom Metazoa; phylum Chordata; class Aves; order Charadriiformes; family Pedionomidae; genus Pedionomus; species Pedionomus torquatus. Next base: position 12,437 of record VZRU01007133.1, on the reverse strand, counting down.
CACTGAAAGGCCACAGGTACAGCAGAAGCCATCTGCATTTAGATGGCATTAAAATTGTAATGTACTCTTCAGTTGTATCTTATAACTGACAGATGTACTAGCTAAATATTTTATAGCTTCCCATGCAAAGTCATTCATTAAGAAAACAATTTACTAAGAGTGTACACTGAAACAGTATCTATAGTGCCATATCTTTAGCTCACTCACATCAGCAAATCCTATTGTATAACAGGCACACGGTGCTTAAAATGGAAAAAGTCATTTTGCATAAAAAGAAAATGCAAAAATAAGTAGATTCAGATCATTAATAGTAATTTCATGATAAAAGATTATTTCTGATAATCAAATATGAGAAGACACTTCACTAATTAGTAACTGAAACACAACAGAGCAAATTAAAATTCTGTTTCTAGGACTATTATTTTATAAACCTGGCAGATTAACTTCACTCGCAGAAGAGAAGTAGTGCAATATTTATTGATATAAGAGAGTGATTTAACAAAGTTTGATTGCGAATGCCACAGTGTTTAACAAGATTCAATGGCAAGGTACACTTGGTTATTTACTGTGTAGAGAACAGCGTCAGACAAAACTGTCAAGGAGACCCTTCCATTGAGTTATGAAGTTCAGAAAGGATCCCCTTGCTTTCTAAACTCCTTCTCAAACAGGAGTCTAGGAGAGGCTTGATCCAGTCCTAGTCCCAGATCTGGTCAATGGTGTATACTGTATGTGTAATAATGGTTTATATGACTATGTATGTACAATCAATCCTTTATATCACTCAGCTAAGATTTCAAAGTTTAGCATGCTGTTAACCACTTATCAAGGATGTGCTATGCCAAGGAATCTTTAAACCTTGAAAAGTAATCTTGAGCAGGTTACCTTCAGCAGCGTCCTGCTCAAGGGGTGATCCTGGCCTGCAGCCTACTGCTGTGCAAGAGAGCTCAAAGGGCTCTTGGAATGTCCACTATTTATAGAGTATGTTAATTGACCTATAGTCATATTTGCATAGAAGCAGAATGTCTAGGTCCCCATTCCAGACAGTTTTTACCTACATCACCAGCCATCCCCAAAGTTCAAGTGCAACCCATCACAATTCCCGCTGACAGCTGCAGCTTGAGAAGGAGCCAGGGAGGAAGAGACCACACATAAATAAGCTAAGAGAATTGTTTCTCATATTCAGAAATTTACCCAGGCTCTGTGTAGCCATTGAAACAGAAAAGTATGCATTTAAGTATGCTACCTTTCAGTCACACAGTAGAAGCCAATTTATGTCTGGGAGGGTTTCACTGACATCAGCTAAGATCAGTGAGTGTCACTAGATGTGAATCATTAACCATCAGCCTCTGGCTTCTGTACATTTCAGTCACACTGGAAGCTCAGGAACAATGCCAGGAATTCCAGGAAAAAGAAAATCCCCAAAGAAATTCACAGAGCTACTCTAAAATGAGGGCAAAATTTAGATTTAGCTCTACATTAAATAAGCTGGAATGCCTTTTGTATGTATTTAATTGAGCACAGAAATGATACTTTAGTGCTTAAATATTTTGAAAATGAAGATCCATTAGAGTCTCAACAGTCTTCCAGAACTAACATCCTACTGAACTTCACTCAACAAAAACTGCTTGCTTAAGCTTTTATTTTTGCTTCTTGAATATGTGCACACAAAAAAATTGTTTACTGATAAACTTCCCCGCAAGTGGTACTAAAAGCAGGTTCAAAATGCATATTATAGCTATAACGTGTCACAAACATCGGGTTCAGAAAGGGCTGTAAAATTTTTTATTTAATCTTCTGTATATCCCATGCCATTACATTTCACACCATTCCACCCATAATAAACTTACTATGTTTAGGAAGATAAAACCATTCCTCAGAAGATAACCTATTATCAGAATTTCTATTCTCAGAAATTGGCTAAGTGAGAAGTGCTTAGAAGCCTTTGTATAAGCATTTGATTCTACAAAAGGACTTAGAAAACTCTGGCTTCCCAGGTAAGTCTGGTTGAAGATATTTTTTATTTTTTTTACATAAAATTTCTGCATCATTTTGACCCTAAATACCTCAGAAGACCTATTAGTGAGGCTTCTAAGAAGACTGCCTATACCATCTGCGAGTATGAATCCAAATTCTTTGGTTTCCCATCTCATACACTGGCAAATCCCAAGTAGCCTCAAGGCACATAAGAAGGGAGAGAGAGAATAAAAAAGAAAAATGAAGCTGTATTAAATGAAATGTTTAGCTTCCCACTTCAGGCTTTAAACCAGTTTCCACATGACCTTCACATGGAATATATGATTCTGCAGATAACTAGAATTTATTGAAAAGACTCTTCTACCAAGGATATGAAACAAGCTATAAGAGGGCCACAAGACTGACCAAGCATAAGAATTGCAATAGGTGAAAGCAAGAAAAATGTATTTGTCATCCAGTGATAATTCTACTCCATGCAAAACAAGGATAATAGAGTAATGGCATACAGTGTGCCTGAGCTTTCTTCTATCATGTATTTACCTGTTCAGAGTTATTTATTTCCTTATACATTCCTTTGACATTGTATATTATACCTTAAATAAAGTCTTTAGTTCTGAATTAATCTTCAGTAGACTTCATAAACAAACAACTGGGTTCTTTCTGACTTTTATATGTATTTAGACAATTTTGTTTCATCTGAACAATGCTCATAATTCAATGTGTAATATAAAAATTCAAGTAGCAGTTTTCATCATAAGAGATAGCTAACCCACAAACATTAAAAAAATACTTCAATGAATAATATGATCAAACACATAATTTAACTTCAACTACAGCTGACAACAGACAAAACAAAATTGACAATGCAAGATAAAAGTGCATTATGTATCTTAAGCATTTTACTCAGAGCTGTGCTCATCATTCTAAAAAAAAGCAAAGTAATCTGCTAAGAACTGAACCAATCGATGTCTGAAAAAAAACCCTAAATTTTAAATTAAAAAACTCTAGTTCTCTGTCCCAACCATCATCTAGTAATCAAAATTTCCATGTGCATCAGTAAGGAAAACAACAGCAAAGTTGTATTTCATGTACTGATTATTCCGCATCTGTGGTCAAATCCTGCACTTCCTATTTGTTTTGTTAGTCAAGACTAACACATATTCCTGCTTCTCAGCTCCTGTCCTTGAACCAGCATTGCATTTTTGGAATGTCCAAGCCCAAGGTTTTTATTCTGTAAAGCAAAGACTCGACTCAACAAACTATCCGTGTTTCTGCTTAATTAAGCAAATCTATGAGCCCAAAAATCAATACAGGATAATGGTGATCATGAAGAGCCAAATCCATCTGCTTTTTTTTTAATTACAAAGTTTTCATCAACTCAGTCATCAAGATTATAAAGACAAAATGAAAGAATACACCTATAAACGACTAATTTTAAAATACTATTATGAGTAATCCCAACTGAAACAAAATTATTGAAAAAAAGAGAATTTAATAACTATTGTTATATTTAGATCATACAATTTTAAGATCCCATTGATGGGAAACAAATGGGTCATATCTTGATTTTTTAGCTTTTCGGAGGAAAAATTTGAATTTGGATATTCACAGGGACAAAGAGAAAGGTGAAAAGTTTAAACACCTACAAGCTAATACAAAAGTGTGGAAAAAAGATTGGTTGATTCCCCTGAAAACCTAAAAAGGTGTTATTTCTCTTTTTTAATGAAACTACAGCATTTTGAATCCTGTCACTTTTGTGAAGTCATACTATTCTGTGTTGCAATGTTATACAAAATATTTTAATATGTTTAATACCTACATAGTCATCGGTCATGTTTTCAGCAATAGGACTTCAAGCACATAAAAATTAAAAATATATTCATAGCACATCATGATTCAAAGTATCAAGATTGCATGAACATGCACAACATGTATATCTGCCTGTGGAATCCATAATACAAATACAATAGCAAAGATTTTTTTTTTTTTTTTAATCAATAAAAACTAAAGCATAGATAGATATTTACCATACCTTCATTCTGTCTTGGTGTTCCAGAACAGACATCTCAGAATCCTATTGAAATACACTAAATGAAAAGCAAGAAAGGAAAGGAAAAAAATCCATATAACAGCTTAAAATCCATAGGTTTGGTGTTTTGGTTTTTTGTTTGTTTTTTTTTTTTAATAGAACTAATTTTTTAATAGAACTAATTAATTATTTAAAGATGTGGAATAATAGTAATTCAGTTGTAGTGACTGAACCTGTCATGACTTAAGCAAGGAAGAAGCATTAAGACTGAGTAAGGAAGACATACCTGAAGAAAGATATTTTTCTGATATTTGTGTGCGTTGATAATGATACTTGACCAAATCCTAGAAAAGCAGATCATGCATTTGTTGTGCACTCTTTCCAAAGGCTGCCATTTCAATGACATTTAACACTTCATACCACAAGGCAGTTACAAAAAAAATATAAACAAAGTTACAAAACAGATGTTTGATTAGCATGGAGGGCAACAGAGCCCACACAAATGTCTCAATATGGAGAAAATAATCCTTGTTGTCACTGCCAAAAGTAATCCTTGTTGTCACTGCCAGGAACTATGAAATGAAGGTAATTGCTTAAAATACTTTAGAGGGTATCTAACTATCAAAAAGCAGCGTCAAAAATATAAGCAGCCTTTAAAGCAAAGAATTTCAGAATAATGTAGGTAACTTACACCTCTGAGCTGGAGAAAAATCCAGCAGTTGGCCAGTTCTGCTTTTTAAATGGAGTGTGAAGCTAACACACTTACAAATCTGGGATTGCATACAGAGAGGGTTTTTAAAGCAATAGAATAGGAAGACAAACCAGGAAATAAATAAGAAAAAAATAAGAACCGTGAAAACAAAATCTTTAAGAACAAAACAGTGCTCAGACTTACAAGTGCAGGATTGCAATTGCAGGACTAAAATCGGATTCTTTCCCTTGAGTTACATACAAGCTATCACTGTGATCTTTCAACTATCTTTCGTAGTATTGAATTCTTAACTAGACGACAAAAGCGAAGCTCAATATCTGCTATGAAATAGGTGAAAAAGGTTAACCAGGTTTGAGGATTGTAGCCTCATTTAAACTATGTTGACAATTTGTATCAGTTAGCCTTAACAAATAAAGTAGTTTCATATTGCTAGACTGTGAGACACAGTTCCTTTAAGGACTTCAGGTCATCTTAACTAAACTATTTCAATAGGAGAGC
>VZRU01007108.1:21151-45380 GCA_013398155.1 Pedionomus torquatus | reverse complement strand
GGCTGGCGGGGGGTCCTTTGCCGTCCCGCTCCAGGGGCGCCAGGGCCGCCTCCCGCCACGGGGTCCCCGCGCCTCCGCCTCTTTGTTCCGGGAAGGGCCGTGTCCCCAGCGCGGCCGGTCCTGTGGCGAGCCCTGCCGTGCCTCCGGTGCCGGCTGCCCCCGTGCAGCCTCCGCGGGGCCCTGCGCGCCGGGAGCCTCAGCCGAGAGTGTATCTGCCGTGCGGAGACGGCCCCGTCTCGGTGCCGCTTCGTTCCGCGGGCAGGGAACCGGCCGCCCGCACGTGTGTGCCCGGGGCGCTTGGTGACGGACCGGATGGCCTTGTTCTGCGGCCGGAGCCCCGCTGGTCCGGGCCTGACTGCTGGGTCGAGGCGGGGCTCTGGCTGGGGCTCACCTGAGCTTTCTCAGGGCAGAATGATCCCCGCTGATCCAAGGGGCTGAAACCGGCGATTTGAGAACAAGGCGATGGGTCTGCTCCCGGCTGGCATCTGGGGCTCGTTCTCCATGTTACTCAGTTTCTTGGTTATGTTGCCGTACTGTAGAGCCTCTCTCTTACATGTGTCCTCTGTATTTTTTTCAGGCGTACAGATAAAGCAGCTGGTAAAGGTAAGAGCTCCGTTACTTAGTCATGCTGTTGTACCCGTCCAGAAAGCCAGGGCTTTCCCACAAAGGTAGCCAAACATCTGCTGGATCTTCCTTTTAAAGAATGTTTTGTTGCTTGATGACATGTAGTTTCTTTCCAAGGTCTCTCTCGAGATTGTGGAACTGCGATAAACCGCTGATGATGTTCACACGTGTTTAATGTGCAAAAAATTATTCTTCCAAATAACCACTAGGGTATTGCTTCGCTGTCAGAGGCTGAGGCCACTCAGCATCAGTCTGACACCTCTTCTTGGACTGTTTCTGAGCAGCTGGAAAACCTGGGCTTGCGTCTGTTCTGCTGCTGTCACAAACACAGGTGTAGGTCCTCAAGAGACAGGTGTAAGAGATGTGAACTAAGAGTATTCAGATGTTTACTCTTATGCTTTTCTAGCTTTAGTGGATGGCAGGGTTTTTTTATGTGTTTCTTCACGGTTGAAAGTGAAAACTTTTGAAGGGGAGAGAGTATCTCAGTGGGTCTAATCGAGAAAGCCCCAACTGTGGGGAGCTGTGACCAGGAGCAGATCTTTGATACATCCAGTGCAAACTATGTGAGCTCTCTGCATCTATTTAACAGCTTCTTGTAAAAAAAAAAAAAAAAAAAGGTAGAGGGCCTTGCCCCTTATCCAGTAATGACTTCAGAAACAGTTCCAACTAAAACACTTCATGTGGTCTTGGTTTTGATCTGGTACTAGAGAGTCATCCCAGAATGAAATAGTGAGGAAAGGTCCTACACCTGTGCAAAGGAGTTCATCTTCCTGCTGAGGCTGCTCGTTTCTTGTTTGCAGGCATTTGTGTGTGAAGGCTGCCTTTATGCTTGTAAGTCCATAACTCTCTAACTTAATTTCTGTAAGTCTGTAGCTTTATTCCATTTGGGTGTTGAAATCCATCAAATTCTAGCTAGCAAGATGTATTTTTGCAAGCATAAGCAAAATTAACCCGCGTGTGTTTAGCACAGGCCCCACTTGTCTGCATCTGCCTCTTCCTGCGTGAAGGGTAGGCGTTGTAAACAGCTTCAGCCTTCTAGGTCAAAGCAAAGTTGCTGAAATGAGTAAAAAGGCATGGCGTTGTCACTAATACGCATATGGTGTTAACATCATATTTTATGGTGATTCTCGGTGTTTTGGATACCTTTAAGCAGAAGCATTTATGTGATACTGGTGGAAAGCAGGCAGAATAGTCCTGGTTTTACCCCAGTTTATTGGGATGTGCTTTGAAATGGCTTGTGTCCATCTGAAATTTCCCATGTTTGGTGGATGTCTGTACTCTAGCCGTTTTAGACTTTAAATTTGGGCTCCCCGAGTTTCAGCTGTCCTCAAATGTGGGTGTGGAAAATGTATTTGTTATGTTTCTTGGGCTCTTTTTTAATGATTAGACTTGCAGCCAAAATGGGTGGCATGAAGGTGTTGCATGGAAATTAGCGCTGAGAAGCAGTGACTCCTTCTGGTCCAAAAGAAACCTGCCTCGGTGATTTGTTTGCTTGTTTCTGGTTTGGTTTTTAGTCTTTAAAAATGGAAAAGTGAGAAAGCTGCACTTCTGTGCCCCGGCTGTGCATGGGATTAAGTCCTTGCTGCTTGTGCATGTCGAGGCAGGGTTGGAACAGACGGAACGAGGAGTCTTCCTCAGACCTATCACGCAGTATGCACGGGAGAAGCTCACCCCTTTTTGGCTTGTAGCATAAAATGTTAGAAGAAACCTGATCAGATTTCCTTGCTCAGTGGGGTTTTTGGTAGCTAGGAGTCCTCCGTGACTCTGGAAGGTAAAATACCATTCAGCATTTCATCCCTGTGTGGAGCTGGGTTGAGGAAGGAATTGAGTGAAACTGCTGAGTGGTTCTGGGGAAGGCTGTGAATTTGGTGCTGGTGTTTACTGGCACGAGTTCTGACATGGAATTTAATTCTGCATGGTGATTTGCATTGTACTATTGTGCTTTACTGCAAAATACTAAATCCAGTTTAGAATATTAAAATTGTGTGTGTTCAGCCATAAAGGCAAGTGGCCTGTGGAGGTGACATGTCCTCCCTGTCTACCGGACAAAGGAAAAACTTGCTGCACCAAAGTTTGCTCAGTAAGTTTTGTTGCCTTAGGTTTGGGGTTATATTTTGAAGTAAGAAAAGCAGTGTCGCCATTGGTGAAGAAAGCTTAAAGGTGATGGGTGTGATCCTGACCAAATCGATCTCGATGATAACCGAGGCGCTGCAACCGTGGAGGCATCCCACCGAGCCTTAGTTGCTTCTGCACAGAGCTGTGGGGTCAGAGACTTCTCTGCTCGGTGACTCGAGAGCGCGGGCGCAAAGGTCCGACTGTGCAGGTCTGATGGGATGATGACGGAAAGGGTAAAGTCACAGGTGTGTGCTGTGCCAGAATTGTGCGTGATAGTCACCCTGCTGGTGTGCACGGCGGCAGCTGCAGTCAGCCACACCGGCTGTGTTTCCCGTCTCCTCTGCTTAGTCATGCAATTGCAATATTTCCCTAATGTGCTGCTGTAGAAATATTAGTTACATAAGTAGAACATTTAATCTCAGTTTATAAATGAACCCGTGTAGCTGGAGCCAGGCTCTGTAGTGTAATTCATGTTTCACTTGCCCTGACACTATACATTCCTGTGGAAATAATTTTCTTTTTAGTTAGGTCTGAATAATTTCAGTTATTGGAATATAGATTAAATGAATACACTTCCCATCCTTCTGTCACCGAATTCCAAACCAAGTGCTTACTGTCGCTGTTAAAGCCATGTTAGCAGTCAAACAAAACTTGCTTCTCTGATGTACTTTCACACAGATCAAAAAAAAGATGGAATACTTTAAGACTCCAGTTGTACAAAATGGTTTCATAGCACAGGTAGCTCACGTTGTACCTCATTGTTGGTGTTCTTAAAGCTTCATTCTTCTCTGGAAACAACTGCTTCTCCTTAAGGCTTTGTCAGTGTTTTGAGAGAAAACTGTCATTACTAAAAATCAAACCTTGTAAAAATGTGCCGAATTTGAATAACTCGGGTTGCCTAAGCCTACTCTGACTCCTACTCCGAGTAGTGCTCAAATCCTACTCTTCAAGGATTTTCCTGTGTCCCGATGTACAATTTCACAGCTCTTTTGGGGGAAGACATTAGGACAGAGGTTTACTCAGGACTTTTTCCCCTGAGTTTCATTTTTGTCTGTGCCATTATAAAATTATGTGCTGAGTGCCTTTTCTGTTGTCTGGTTACTCTGCTAACTCCAAGTTGCAGTCAGATGTATATACCTTGTAGTGTGTTTTTTTCATAATAGTTGGTCTGTGACTTAATAATTCATAGTCGTTTCACTTAATTGTGGGTATTTTCTGGAAGTGTCTGCTTTGCAGGGTTAGTAAGATGCTTTTGAATGCCGTATAAATCAAAGTTTAGAAAATTTCTTGTTAGTAATCAACAAACTGTTAATTTGTAATGGTTGAAAGTTAATTTTTCTACACGTCAAGGATAGATAAGGTTCCATGGGTGATTGTTACTGTCCTGATGTCAAAAAAGGGAGGAACCTGTTACTGCAACAAGTTTACCCCTGAGCTGCAAGCCGAGAGGGGCTTGGTGAGTAAGAGCTGGAACATCTGGGCAAGTGTGGCTGCAGAAGCAGCTGTGCAGCACCGAGCAGCTCCCACATCCGAGGGCAGATGGGTGGATTTGCGAGCTCCGGGGCAGGACCGGTGTAGAGCCATGTGCTGGTTACCAAGGGCTGGTTTATGCCAGGCTGTGCTGTGAGCAGCAGAAGCTCTGCTTCCAGAAGCTTCTGTTTCCGTGCTTTGTCCCCAGTGCTTGCTCTGTTCTCGGGACAGTCTGCTATCAAGAAGGTGTGTGGGGCTGTGGGGTGACGTGGCTGGAGGGTCTTGCCTGCAGATGCATTTATGATAGAGAGAGGAATTAAACTCACCCTTACGAGTCTCATGCCCTGATCTGGGAGGCAGTGGACAAACTTTGGTATTTATCCCTTTTGTTTCAGATCACGTCAATTCTGGTATCTGTAGAAAAATGCAATATGGGTTCGGAGAGATGCTTTTGATGGTCTGGTAACCCTGCGTGTGGCGCTGCAGGGGCAGAGAGAGCACGGTTCTGCTGAAGTGGGGATCTCTGCTGAGTAAAGGTGGAGCCTTATTGAGATGGGCTCTGTTGGGAAGCACAGCAGTGTCCGGAGACCTGTCTTTCGGTCATGTAAACAATGAGAACAGAGCCACAACTTTGTAGCTGCCTCCTCTCAGGTTTCCTTTTCTTGTCCTTTCCATCAGTGACTGGTGTTTTCTTCACAAATTTTAAGATTAAAGGATGTTGGATGCCTCTTGTGAGCCATTGCTCAAATGCATCTGTGCGTGCTTGCTGCTTTGGCCGTTGCTAAGTTTAGAGGCTGTTGGGAAGAACCAGCAGAATGGTGAAAGTACCATCAAAATGAAAAACGTTTGTCATTAACTGACTTACGGGAGTGTTCAAAGGAGGAAGAGCCCCGGGAGCCAAAGGGCCGAGGGGATTGGTAGGACATCAGAGGGTGGGTTTTCCCTGCCTCTCGAATGATTTCCTGTGCGATGCAGTGTCCATGTGGTTCCCCAGGCTGGCTCCTGCAGAGGCTGTGGGATGTGGAGGATAACAGCTAGCATCAGCATTGGAGAGCTGTGGGGCAGCCTGAGCCTGGGGGCGTTCCTTGGCAGACTCCTTTTGCCAAGTCGTGGCCTGCCTTGCCCCCTCTGAATGGTGGCTCAGGCAAAGAGAGCAGCGTCGGGTCTTAACCTGAGCTTCGTGTGCGGGCTGGCAGGCTCTGCCCGGAGGAGGGGTCGGGATTCCTCTCGTGGATCTGAAAAGAGGATGCTCAGTGCTTCTTGCCCCTTGGCGAGGGGGTGCCTCTCCCTATTGTGTCTCAGATACTCTTTTGTCCTCTTGGAATCTGAGTTCTTGTGACCCGGTGTCCATCCTCACCGGTGTCCATCCTCACCGGTGTCCATCCTCACCGGTGACACTTGCAGTGAAATAACAAAACGTTGACCTATAATCTGTTTTCCCTCCATCATCTGGGAGAGCAGGAACCTTCCAGAGAAACTGCAGCTAGTCAGAGCTAGCAGTCCTCACAACTTTATACAGCTCTAAGTGCAGAGTTGATTACAGTCTTTCTAATTTGAAATTTTCCTCTGCTTCAGTCTCAAGAGATTAAAGCAGCATCTTTTTTTGTTTTTGTTGGAAGAACAGCACCTGATTAGCTACAATAGCAATGTCTGTTCCCTCTATCTTCTTGTTTCTCCTACTTCTTTGTGCTGTTAGCCAAATCCTGCCAACTGCTGAAGTCATCCTGCATGGCTTTCTGTGTAGAGACATTCGTGAGAGGAGAGGGGTAACGCTGTCTTCATCCACAACCCCTGGATTTCACCAGGCCCAGTGGTACCCAGGGCAGGGCTGAAGATAGCTGTCAGGTTCCTGGGTAGTCCATCGGGAGAGGTGGGGATCTCCCAGCTCTTCCTACTGGTGACAGAGGTGGGCAGCTGTGTTCCTAACCTGAACCCAGATGTGAGCCCAGGAGTGCTGGCCAGCGTCAGGAGTCTGGGGAGGAATCCTCAAAGGCGGCCGAAACTGCAGCACCTGCAGTGATGGACTTGTGATGGCCCCAGTGCACGTCAGGGGTGTGGGACAAGAACGCAGCAGGAGGGGGAGGAGGAGGAAGCGCTGATTTTCTCTGAGCCAGTTGATGTCTCTGTATTTAATGTTGGGTTCTTATTATTTTGATTGTTGTTTGTTTTTGGTTTGTTTTGGTTTTCTGAGGTAGGCTGGATGGATCCGAGGGCTGTTTTGTGAAGGAAAAAGGAAATGTAGGTGTGGGAAAGAGACATTAAACTTACTAAAAATCTAGGACTCTCCTTTTACACTTCTAGATTTCAGCGAGGTGCGGTTGAGCGTTGATTCCAGCTACTGGTGCAGCTGAGTGCTGTGCAGGTGCAAGTTTCCTGGTGCAGCTCTGGCTCTCGCGTGGGCACCGGTGTCCCCTTTTGGGAGGGTCTAGAATTACAAGAATTTTCAACTAAGAGCTCTGTATTGTTTTGACTTCTACTGCAAAGTAAATATTTGATGCTTCTCCTAACTACAGGGTTTTTTTGGAGGTACGTAGGTATTCCCAGCCTGTGAAAATGCAGTGAATCCGTTAGACAAGCTTGCTGAAGTAGAGGAAGAAGTAAAAAGGAGAAATCATAGGGAAAGGCTTATTGAACACCTTTGCTTCGGGGCAGTGAAGTAGAGTTTCTGGGTGAGTGATATGTTTTGTAGAAATGTATTCTGAGTGAGGTCTGTTCCAACTAATAAGTCTAATCTTTAAAATAGTATCTCTTGCTAATAAATCAGCTGAATGCCTGATCTTCCAAGGAAATAAACCTCTCTCGGGAGCAGCAGTGTTTACTGGCACTGGTGGCGTGGCAACGTTTGGGGCAGAATTTTCTAGAGAAGGGTGTCAGGTGCCTCTGGATTCAATTTAGCATTCAGAAATAACTGAGGATGGTCACAATTCAGATTAAAAACATACAGCAGTCATAGTTCACCTTGAGATCTGTTCAAGTAGGATGCCAAAAAGGAGGAGTGTCTCATGCTGTGATGAAGTGGCTTTATATGTTCAAGACGTCAGACTTGGTTGCTGTTTGACAACAAAACTGTGATGTCTCACATCCTGTATTCCTGACAGACTTTTTTTTTTCCCCAGTCAAATGTTGATAGTGTTGATTATTCCGCTTCCCCCCCGCTCCCCCCCGGTTAATCAAGGATTGGGGAATGAGTCACACAAGGCAAACTATGTACTAGAAGTAAAAGGATAATTTGGTTCAAAAGGCTTGATGTGAAATCAGACGCTTCAGGTTGAGAGGAACCCCTGGGTATCTCTGGTCCCACCTGCCGCTTACCACAGCGGTGTTCAACACGGAGTTCATCTTGCTCAGGGCTTTCTCCAGTCGGGTCTGGAGAAGTGGGTCCATGTGCACCTCACGAGGTCCAATATGGCCAAGTGCAGGGTCCTGCAGCAGGGTCAGGGCAGCCCCCGGTCCCATATAGGCTGGGGATGGAGAGCAGCCCTGCCAGGATGTGGGGGTGAGAAGCTGGCTGTGCCCCATCAGCGTGTGCTGGCTGCCCAGAAGCTCCCTGGGTCCTGGGCTATGCCCCCAGCAGTGTGACCAGCAGGGCGAGGGGTGGGAATTCTGTCCCTCTTCCCCGGGGAGACACCCACCCCCCACGTCCCAGTGCTGCCTCCAGCTCTGGCGCCTCAGCCCCAGAATTTCGGAAGGCATTTGAGTTGATTAAGGTCCAGCAAAGCACCAGAAAAGTGAGATCAAGTGAACTGTTGGGAATTTTAGCTTTTAAGGGATGAACTTGCACTTATAGACGTTTTAGCCCGTTAGGTTGTCTTGCCAAAAGGTATCTGGAGATCAACCATCAGCCAAAAAGAAACCACCTGTAGGAGATATAAATGAGTGCAAAGACCTTGGGCTAACAGTGTCCGTGATGCTTTTGGCTCTAGCATAAGACCAGGAACGTCCAGCTCAGATTCTCCAGGGTTATTACCGGGTGTACAGCTCTGATTAAATACGTGTTTGGGGGCCTCTCCAAACACAACTTTTAATGGGCTCCAGTTTTGAAGCTACTCCTTCATTGAGCAGTTGCTGAGGTTTATGGGTATCTGTCTGGTGCTTGGGGAAGATCAGAGCCAGCAAATAATCAGCTTATAAGTCTTTATCAGAGGGAAGCATTAGCTGTTTTTAAATATTTGTGTGTTTACTTAAAGGCAGTAGGAGTTTTAAAGGAAGGGTCGCTGAGGTAGACAGGAGGCAGCCCAGGGCCCTGTCTGGGCACGGCCATGCCGCAGAGCGGTGTGAGGCCGTGGTTTCCCTGTCGGAGCTGATGGGGCAGTTACGCTATTCAGCGTCCTGCAGCAGAGAGGAGTGTGGGTTTGTGACAGGACTTGTGCCGTTTATTACTGTTAAATGCTTGCCGTGGGTGTTTCAGATCCCAAAGAGGAGAAGGAAGAGGAGGAGGTCTCCAGCGTCCTCAGCCATGGCTCTGCTGTTGGCAGGCCCAGCAGAAGCTGGCGCAGCAGCAGGTCAGCCGGGGCGGCCCGGCAGCGCGACACCGAGAACTCCCGTGCCTCCAGATCCAAGACTGGTTCCCTGCAGCTTGTCTGCAAGTCAGAGCCAAACATGGACCAGATCGAGTACGGTACGTGGGAAGCCCTGCTGCAAAAGTGCCTGGAGATAGCCTGGTGTGGGGAACCTCTGCAGGGTGCTGGGTATGGGGGTCTCTGTGAGTTGTACACAGACATGGCTGGTGCAGGCATGGTGCTGCTTGGTCACTGGTACCTTCTGCCACCAGCACTCCCGGCACTGAATGTCGACGGAGGTGTCTTGAGCAGATGAGCTCACTGCAGTGAACACAAGTTGAAACCTAATGGTGACTTTTCCTTTCAGAGGTCACAGAAGAGCATCAGTCTCCGGCTGGAATCAGGTAGGAAACTCTTTACTTTGTGGTATTTCTTCCTATTTAGTGTCTCAAGAAGGGAAAATAAAGGCCTGAGTTTTTTTCAACATAAATGCTTCCATGAAAGGGTCTGTGGGACTGATGGTATTTTTTCCATTCAGTCCTGGACCTTTGCATTTTCAGTCTGGATTGTGGATCATAAGATTCATTCTGGGCGTTTTACCTGGTGGCTTTACAGCTTTCCAGAGCAGATGCTGTATTTAGGTGGGTTTACAAGAGGAAGCTGCTCTGCCCAGGCTGTTTGTTTTGGCTGTCATCATGCTACTTTGTTAGTACAAGCTGTCAACTCTCCCCAGTCACGCTGGATGAGACAGTGCTGCGTAACAGTGTCTCTCCCATCCAAGGGGATGATGCACAAGTGTTCTTGCAGTAGCGCTTAAGCTGTTGCTGCTAAAGTCCTGCATTCTTCTTTTCTCCCAGCAGTGAAGAGGAGGAGGAGATGCTCATCAGTGAGGAAGAAGTTCCCTTCAAAGATGATCCAAGAGATGAAACCTACAAGCCCCATCTAGAAAAGTATATTGGACTGTGTACTTACTGTGGTTTCAGACCCCAAAAGAATCGTGACATCTCAGTTGAATGAACATAGGGCAAAGAACCTGTGCTTAGTTGTTGAGGTGGAAAGGCACCCAATGGACACAGCGTTTTCTAAATATTGCCTGCAGCTATTGGGACTGTTCTTCTCTAACAGACTAAGACCTTTAGAGCCTTGCTGGCTGCCAGGTTCTTCCTTAATCCTTGTTCGTACTTCTCCTTAGAAGTGGGATAATAAATACGCCTGAGCTTCGATGAGGTGGTTTTTGATTAAATCTCTGTAAAAAGCAGACAACTGGAAGAGCATTGGGGTGATAATGTATTTGTATCTTTGCAGGGAAGCGCCAAAACAAAGGAGAAAAGCTAGCAAGGGTAAGGAGGAAAAAGAGAAACAGAAAGAGATTAAAGTAGAAGTGAAAGAAGAGAGTGAGTTTCAGGAAGACGAAGAACCACCAAGGAAGTGAGTAAAGCTCTGCGGTTTTACAGAGCAGTGTGTATTGTATATTTTGCATTCTTGCTGGTGTACAACAGTGTTTTGTGGCTGTTGGCTTCCCCCCCCCGGCCACCCACACTCTAGGCTTGAAAGATAATAGGGGAGACCCTTTTGTTCTGATCGAAGTCCTGCTTCCTAGCATTTTGCGTATATTCGGCAAGAAAAAACAAACAAGAGGTTATTTTCATTTAGTTTGTTTATAGCTTAGTCAGCCTGCCTGGATATGGCCACACGGTGTGAAATACTTTATGCAGGGTGAGCATTCTTGATTGATTGCTGTTACAGTATCTGAAGCCAGTCTGAGAAGGCAGCGTCTCTTCTGTTGTGTGCCTAGAGGCAGAGACAAGTCTTCTTACATTTGGGACTAACATGCCGGAGCTCAGGAAAAACAGCTGTGTTCCTCCTTCTTTTGGAGAAGTAAGAGATTTTTGCTACGTAGGAGTCACTAGTGCTTGAGTGGAAGCTCAGAACCTTTGGGTGCGCTGCCGCTGGAACTCAGCGCTTGAAGCTTCACTTCTGGCAACTGAGGCAGACTGGATATGTGTGTGTGTCAAAGGTGTTCCTTGGCATGGTGTAGTGGGGGAAAAGAGCAGGTTTTGTATTTCAGCTCATCTATAAGCAATTGGAACGAGCGGGGCTCCCTCTGCTGGGCTGCAGCGTGGAGCTCTGCACATCTTTGATTCCTCTTGCTGTTTCTAAGCTGCTGCAGAGGAGATGTACGTTGAAGAGGGGTAAGGATGACAGTAGAGATTGCTTTCTGAGGTTTGTGGTTGTGTTGTTTGGATCAGACACTACTTCTGTGCATAATAAAGCTTATCCCTCTTCTGAAGGCTTGGCTGAAATGCTGAGTGCCTGTTCGGCATATTACTGGCATGGTCTGGCTATCAGTGAAGACGTATGTGTTGGTGCAGCCTGTAAAAGACTCACATCAATCTACTGTAAGCGTCTGCACAGCAGTGTGTTCAAGCGGGCATGATGTTCTTTCTGGGCAGAGCCATTACTTGGGAGGGTGCATTTTACATGTAAACACAAGTCTGCTTAANAGTTTTTTTTTTTTTTTTTTTTTTTGTCCTGCCAGGTGTATAAGCTGCTGTAGTTAATCCAGAGGACTATAAAATAGCTGATCATTAATCCCGTTCCTCTTAGCCATGCAGATTGATTGATGTTTTTCCCATGGTACGAAACGTTACCCCAGAGGTAACCCCAATGGAAATAGGGTGCACTGTCAGTTCTGGACTGTGCTGGCAAAATTACATGTTTATTAAAAATGCATTAGGGAAATGGGAGGGGTTGTGAGAGCAAACCACATAAAGCATTTATTCCTCAAGAATGTTGCCTTCCTCTGAATCTGCCTCCAGCTCGCACGCAATTGATTTTTCTAGAGCTTGCAGTTAATGAGGCAATAGCTTGCTGACTGTCTGCAGCAGAAACTTAGGAGAGCAGAATCTCATGTGCTGATGAGCAGCCTGGAAAGGGATGAATTTAATTATAAGGTTGCAAGTTGTTTGGCAGTTGCAGGTTTAAAAGAAAAAAATGTGAAGCATGCGATGCCCGGTTCAGGGCTTTCTTTAAAATAACCCTTCCTCATTCGGTGAAGAGTTGGTAATTTCTAACCACAGCCTGTTGTTCTGTGGCTGTTTGACACCTGTCGGCTGAGGCACACTTGACCCAGGCAACCACTTTCAAAAATATGTGGTGTGCTACACCCGGCAGGTCACCACACAGCCACAGCCTGGCCGTGTTTGCAGGGGCAGGATGATGTCAGGTCTGCCCTATGCCACTAAAGGTCACACCAAAAAAAAAAAGTGTCACCAAGGTGTCAGAAACATGGAGACCACAATTCCACAGGGAGTGGTGTCTCTCTGATGTGGCAGTTCTGCAAAACTCAGGGACAGTTTGTGCGGGGGCCTGGTGTCCTGGCTGGGACAGAGTTAACTTTCTAATGGTTGCTGTTTTTTCAGATCTGGTATGAAAGGAATGTCAATAATGTGTATTGTTTTAGTTGTTGCCAGGTGATGCAGAACTCTTTTTTTCAGCTTCCCATAGCAGCTGAGAAGGAGTATAGACAGAAAGATAGAGTGGCCAGTGGAATATTCCGAGCCATAGTGTATTAAATGGGGATAGCCGGGGCAGAGGGAGTGCTTGCGATCGCTGCTTGGGAATGTACCAACTCACCAAATAGTGAGTGACTTGTGTTACGGTTGTTATTTTCCTTTTCTGTTACTGTTCTATTAAACTGTCTCTATCTCAACCCACGAGGTTGGGTTTTTTCCTTTCCCTTTCCCCTCCTTTTCCCTGCCCTTCCAAGGGAAGGGGGGGAGCTGCGTGAGTGGCTGTGTGGTCGTGGTTTCTGGCTGGGGTTAAACTATGACACGTGGTTACTTAACTTCTTTAGGGAACCTGCCCATCTATTACAAGAACGTTTCCTTAGAAACTCCTCAGGTGTTTTGATCCAGAGCTGGTGGCTGACTTAGCAGAGCAGCTGCTGGGTACGGTGCCGCTTTTCAGCCTAAAAGTGTAGAGGAGTTCTGCAGTATTTCTTGTAGCAGGCTTCTGCTTTATAGCATACACTGCAAAAAAACTGTGCCCACTAATGATGTAAAGAAGCTTCTTTCAATTCTGTTTCTGTAACCCTGTTACAGGAGGGGGAGGAGGAGAAAGGATGACAAGAGCCCAAGGCTGCCCAAGAGAAGGTAAGTGATCCCCTCAGTTCTGTTCAGAGGCTTGCGACCGTTGTGGTTTACACAGAGGTGTTGATTGTCTCAAAGCTGTCTCTCTTGAACGGTGTAGAAAACTGGCTTAAAGGGAAAAAAACAACCAAACAAAACAAAACAAAAAAGAAGGTAGCATACTTTGATGTCTCTCATTCTCCCTATAGGTTTGGGTTTGACTTCTGCCAACTGAATCAGTCCCCCCGGTTCTCACTTCTGAGTTGATTCCTGACATTGCCCAACAATAAGGTTCTGGGAGCTCTGTGTCTCCTGGCATTTTCTCTGCTGTTTGGGGAGCCCTCCAGTAGTAGAGGCAACTCTTGGACAGAGTCTCTGTCAGCGTAGCCCAAACAGGACCATTGGAGCAGTAACCCAGTAGTCCTTCGCTGTCGCATCACTGAGTGCCCTTGCGCTTGTTTATCAGGCTGCTGCCCTGGCTTCAGGTGCATCAGCTCATCACTGCCCGTCTCCTCACTGACCTCTAGGAAGAAGCCTCCGATACAGTATGTCCGCTGTGAGATGGAAGGCTGTGGCACAGTTTTGGCTCATCCACGTTACCTGCAGGTGGGTTGAGGTTTTTCTCTCTGGATGGTGTTTGTGCTCACAAACAGGGAGGGACCTTTGGAACAGGCGGCTAATCCTCCACTGGCACTGAAGCACTCCTTTCTGACACTGTCTTTTTGGTAGAGTTAATTGATTAATTGTGGCCACACGTGTCTCTGTGTCTGTCCTGTTGTTAGATGTCCAGGTTGTTTTGGCTTACCTCTCTGTGGAGATCAAAGCCTTTGGGTTCACGGTACAAGGGCGTCTTGTCTGTGACTGGTGGCCTGCTGAGGGGCCATCTGGGATCAGTCTCGGCTGCTCTCAGCCATGGAAAGAGAGTCTGCAACCTTTCGCTTTTCCTTTATAGCATCACATAAAGTACCAGCACTTGCTGAAGAAAAAATACGTGTGTCCTCATCCCTCCTGTGGTCGGCTCTTCCGACTCCAGAAGCAGCTCTTGCGGCATGCCAAACACCACACAGGTACAGGGCGGGGGGAAATAGATACAGACTCCTCTGTAGGTCAGTGAACAGAGAAGGGGAAAACAATGAAAAAACCTGTAGGACTTATGGGGAGGATGAAGCCAAGGCACATGGCATAGATTTGCCCCAGCAGCAGGGTATTATTTCCTTCTGGATTACCGTCTTTTAAGGAAATTAAAGAAATAGGCTGTAGAGATTTTTAATTCAACCCCTGGCGAGTATCTCTCAGGGATTCTGTACAGGAATAAACCAAGTCCAAGCTTTATCCTAGCTTGCCAGTCTTTCTGTATTGGTCAGAATGGATAATGAGGTCTTAGGAGAGTCTTAATCGCGCCTTAACTCTCCGGATGATCTGCTGTGCAGTGCTGTGGGACACCTTCTCTGCTCTGCCTGCTGGCCTCCCAGCACTTCGAGTTCTGCGGCTTCTTGGGCAGCTTTACCTGCGACATGTGAGAGCTGGGAACGGGAGCAGGCTTGCGGGAGAGTAATGCTTCAACTGGTCTTGCTTTTTAGATCAAAGGGATTACATCTGTGAGTACTGTGCCCGGGCATTTAAGAGTTCTCATAACTTGGCGGTGCACCGAATGATCCATACAGGCGAAAAGCCTTTGCAGTGAGTACCTCTGCCTGTGTCTTGCTCTCTTGCTTTGAGGGACCCTTGGATACACCCCTTCTTGGGCTGCACCGAGAGCAGGGCAGCTCCAAAGTCAGGGTCAGAACCTGTTCTTGGTGTCCCAGCTCCCTTTGAACATGCACCTGTAGGAGTGTTTGAGCTGCTACTTGTCTCCCCTGCCCCTTGAGGCAGTGTCTCAGCAGAGGTCTGAAGAACATAAGGCCTCTGCAAATAAAACTGGAAAAGCTGGAGCTACGGTGAAACCCCTTTTTAGTGAGCCCCTGCTGTGCTTCTGGGCTGTCTCCTTGCTGCTGCTGTCCCCGCAAGTGTCTGGGGATGTCCCTCTGTCGTGACTTCCCCCTTCTTCCCTCGCAGGTGTGAGATCTGTGGATTCACCTGCCGACAGAAGGCTTCCCTAAACTGGCACATGAAGAAGCATGATGCGGACTCCTTCTACCAGTTTTCCTGCAACATTTGTGGCAAGAAATTTGAGAAGAAGGACAGCGTCGTAGCCCACAAAGCCAAGAGCCACCCTGAAGTGCTTATTGCTGAAGCGCTGGCTGCCAATGCAGGTGCCCTGATCACCAGCACCGACATCCTGGGCACTAATCCTGAGGCCATCGCGCCACCCACCGATGGCCAGGGCCTCCCCCTCCTTCCTGACCCCTTGGGAAGCACTGCCCCGGCAGATTGCCTGCTGCTGAACCCTGAGGGGATGCCGAAGACATACTGTGGCGGTGCAGAGCGCGTCAGCCTCGTGGCTGATGGCAAGCTCTTTGTGGGCAGCGGCAGCAGTACAAACCCAGAGGGGCTGGTCATGAACACAGAGATCCTGGGAGCCACCACAGAGGTGCTCATTGAAGATTCAGACTCTACTGGACCCTAGTGGGTGGGGAGCACGTGGGTGCTGGGACAGTTTGGACTCTGTATTTAAAAGAAAAGAAAAACAGGAAAAAAAAGACACACTTACTGAAAGAGAGAAAACTTACAATACTAGTAAATAACCGGAGGGTCTGCTCCCTTCCAGCGTGGATCACAGCACATCCTCTCTCTCCCAACCACTTCTCTCTCTCCCACTGCTCCTTTGTAGAAAGGGGCTCATGCTGCCATTACCAGAGCAAATTGGACTGAGCAATGGATTTCTCCGAGGCAGTGGGACCTGCCGAAACCCTTTGCTTAACCCCAAAGCAGACGCCTTTCTGGCTCCTTGACGCAGCTCCGCTCGCAAGCGAGAAAGCATTTGCTGTGCTCTGGACAAATTTCTTAGGACTCCCTCTGGCCCCTGGTCCCAACTTCTATGCATCGCTGCACTCCGGTCCTTTGCAGTCTCATTCTTCCTCCGGGGCTGGGGGTTTGGCTTGGCACTTTAGCCCCCCCTCGGCAGGGCAGGCTGTGAAGCTGTGCACGTCCCGCTCCCCGCTGCGCTCCTCTGCTCGGCTCTGGCAGGAGCTGAGGGAACGCCCTGGCTCATAGATCATGTTTGCTTGGAGAGGCCCAGGGGCTACAGGAGCCCTGCGTGGGAGAGGCGAGGAGGAGCATCCCAGTTTGACGACAGTAATTTGCACTTTGAACATGTTTCGTTTTTGTGTTGTGGTAACAAGATTCCTTATTTATTGATTAAAAAAGGGTCGGTATTTTTTAATTATGTTCTTAGGGGGTGTGGGTGGCAGGGGTTCAGGCTGTTTCCCAGTAGGCTCCTCCACACTAGCGAGCTGCAGGGAGCACTCCGTGCTGGTGTAACAGCAGCTGGGAGAGCGGAGGTGAAGGCAGCCCTCTGGAGTCAGATGTCTCTTGCAGCTTTTCCTGAGTAGAGGGAGAAGAGCCTCTTTGCAGTGGGAATCTGCAGCGGTGTTTTGGCAGGAGGATGAGGTGAGTGGCGTAAGAGCTGGCTGTTGTTTCCCTCTCTCCTGGGTTGGGGTGAGCTCCTGGCATTCGGTGCTCCTTCTGCCCCCCCCCCCCCTCCCCCTTGCTCCCCAGCCTTTCAGGGAAGAACACCGTTAGCCACAAACTTGTTCTCGTGACTTAGGACACTTGTGAGCTGCTTTCTGTTGGGGGATGTTGTGCTCCTCATCCAACTCTGCCTCTCCTCTCCGGCTCTAGACAGGAACAGGGAAGCAAGATATGGTTGTCTCAGGCTTGTTTATCCAAAGCAATAGACTGATGTGGGACTAAGGGGCTGTCAGCATCTCTCCCTGCCCCTGTTATGGACCTTGGAAAAGTTTACATAGGGTATGGTGTGTCTGTTAGGGAGACTTGGGTCTTCTTGCTCCTATCTGAGACTTTGTGTGGAAATTCGGTGGCCTTGAATTCATAGTGGTTTTGGAAGAGGTGAAGAATAACCTAGACTTTTTGTTTGCTTGTTTTTTTTGGATGGGTTTATGTGGTTGGGAGCAGAGCTGAAGTATCTTGTCCAAGCACGAGATCAGCTAAATCGGTCTGTAGCGCACAGCAGCTGGGCAGAATTGGGTACCTGGGGTCTAGAGAACGGCAATAAAACATGGGATTTAATTGGAAACTTTTTGCAGTAAACTGCCTTGCGCACCTCGTCTGTCCCCTCGTGCTGCCTGGAAATGCTGGCTTGAGCCTGACGGCTTTTATTGGGCCATTTGTCCTGGTTTGCCCACTCCCTGCCCTCCTTACCCTGGTATCTTTGTCAGAGCAAGTTGAAACGCTTCTGGTGTCGGGGCGGTTTGTGGCTCTGGAGTCTCGTGCCCTGGGTGTGGGCATCCCACTCTTGTGCTGTGGCAGTGGTGAGGCTCCACGGGCCTCCCAGAGAGCGGGACGGGGCGCAGCGTACTGCGGCGCAGGTCTGCAGGGACAGCGTGTCAGGTCTGCTGGTGTTAAACGGAACCAGCTTCAGTTGGCGTGATCCAGTCGCTTGCTTGGATCAAATGGTTGTGATTTCCAGCGGGAAGCCTCTGGGTGCCCCTCCGGCCCCCTCCCCTTGCAAACTAAACAGCAGCAGCACAATGAGACGTGTTCAAACCCAACTTGGATGTTTTCACTGCTCCAGCAGCCCAGGTCTTCTGGCCGAGCGAAGTTGTGTGGTGGCGTGTCCCCTGGCACAGCGCAGTGTGGCAGATGTGCTCCTGCGGTGCGGGTCGGGCCCCTCGTGCCCACGCTTGTGCAGACCCTGCTGCTGGGGCTGCTTCTGGTGCCCTGCCCCTGAGCAGCGTGAGCAGAGCCTTGCACAGAACACTAACCGGAGAGCTTGGGGGGTGATTTCTGAGGGGTGGCACTAAAATGCTTCTGGGTGAAGGGCTTGCTCGCCTCTAGTGGCACGACAGCTGGCACCTGGCTGGGAGGCGGGGGGGCGCCTTCCCCTGGCCTCCCCCAGCCGAGCCGGGCAAAGAGGTTGCCATCGGCCGCCCTCCCGGGATGCAGAGTCAGGCAGCTCCTTTGCTTCCCGGCCTGGACGCTCTGATCCTCGCCCTGTCCTTCCACGCACAGCTCTTGTAGCTCTCCTCTTTCTTCTCCTGCTCTCGGCCGGGTGCCTGTCTGCGCTTTGACCACAGCCTGCTGGCTGACCCCGGCGCAGGAGAGACTGGTGCAGCCCCCTCCCCGCTCCTCTTTAAAAGCCTAAAACTGACAAAGCCCCGCTGCAGCTCCTCCTCCCCCCGTGTCTCTCCTTCACTCGCATGCAGTTTGCTTCAATAAATTATTGTAGTAGTTTGCAATAAACTTTTTTGTATTTTTTTTTCCCCTGTATTTATTTATTTTCTTCTCTTCCCGGGGGGGCACGGAAGGGGCGCAGGGGCCCTCGCCCGCCCCCGGAGCGCTGTGCCCGGGCAGCGTCGGGGCCGGGGGCTGGGGGGGCTCCCGCGGCTCAGCAGCGCTTTCTGCAGTAGCCACCAGGGGGCAGCCACGCTGTCGGCTTGGCCAGCGGGGCTGGGGCGGTCCCGGCCGGGCTGGGCGAGGGCTCTGTGCTGCGATAAGAAGGGGAAACCGCTTTTCAGCTCCTGATTTTTCTCTTACTCTGGGTAACGCATAACCAAAATAAACGTGCTGAGGAAAAACCAGCCCAACCCAAAGGGCTCTTTCTGTCTCGGTGCCTGCAGCTCCCCTCTGGCAGGGGGCTGGCGTCGCCGTGGGGCAGCCCTCTGGGGCTGGACCCCCGTGGGGAAGGGGGGTTCGACCTGGGCGATCCAGTCCCCCGCAGCCCCTAAGGCCAAGGGGGCTGGAGGCAGACGGTCCCCTCGGCAGCCTTCTGCTGGGGCTTGGGGTGCAGCCTGGCCGGGGACGGGTCTCCAGTCTGGGGGGTCCCCTCTACCCCCTGCCTGTGAGCCCCAGGCCACTGCCCGGGCCGGGGTGTTGAGCAATGTCTGGGTCCTGCTCGCCTCTTCCCGGGAGCCCGGGATCGGCGTGCTGCTCGTGGCACCGCGGGGCCGGGAGGGGGAACGGGCCGGGGCTGGGAGCCTGCTGCCACTGGGCACGACCCGTCTGGGCAAGGCGCTCGCAGTGGCAAAGCGTGGGGGAATTAGGGAAATAATCTGTCGCTGTTGATCCCAGTGGCGGGAATTTGCAGCGTTGTGCCAGGCCCCAGGCACGGAAGAGGGGGAGAGCCGGGCCAGCGGACGTGTGAGCGGAGCTCCCGGCTGGAATGCACCAGCTCAGCAGGGGATTGTCTTCCCTGGGCCGGGCGGGCGCTGCGCCGGCAGCCTGGTGCCCATGACAGCCCAGGCCATGGCAGCGGCAGACAGCCCCTCGGCCGCCCTGCGGCGACGCGACCTCTGCAGCCGAGGTATCCGCCTGGCCGGGAAGATGCGCTCGGACGTCGTCGACCTCCTGGACACTTATGTGAGTTTGCCCCCTTCCTTCTGGCTGCCCGTGGGCTGGGGGTGCCACCACGGTGGCTGCTGCTCAGCTCGGAGGGGCTCCTGCGGGCAGGAGGGCTTTGGCCCGCGGTGGAGATGGGGGACGAGATGCTGCCAGGGTCCCACCTTTGGCGCGCTCACTGGGCGTCGCGCTGACCCGAGTAGCTTCTGGCCAGCACCAAGGCTGAAGCATGGACCCCCGCAGCCGGGGCTCGGCGCAGGGGCGTCCCACCGTTCCCCGGGCACTGCTGAGCCCCGGCTGCTCTCGCCCCACAGGTGGAGCGTCAGGGCTTGGATGCCTCGGCCAGCGTGGCGGCAGTGGAGGGGGTGCCGGTGGCGGCGGTGGAGCGCTGGGATGAGCAGACGGGGACCCAGCGGCTGCTGGAGAACCTGGCCGCGTACCGGGCCTTCCGTGTCCTGCTGGCCCAGATGTTGGAGGAGCACCGGGAGCAGCTGGGGGAGACCGACACTGCCCTGGGCCGGGCGCTGGCGGCCGTCCTGCTGCAGGTCTCGGCCTTCGCCTACCACCTGGAGGAGCTGCTGCAGCTGGAGAGCCGCGGGCCCCCCAGCGAGGAGGGGGCTGCGCCCCCCCCGGCCCCCCACCTCGGCCTCTTTGAGAGGAAGCTGCGGGGCCTGGGGGTGCTGCGGGAGCTGGCCCAGTGGGCTGTCAGGTCTGCGCGGGACCTGCGGCAGCTCGCCAAGCCCAGCCCCGGCAGCAGCTCGGCCCCCAGCTGGGCTGAGAGCCCCTGAAGGTGGGCGTGGGGCAGGGCGGCAGGGGTCTCACTGGGGCACGGCGGGGAGCCCCCTGGCCCCCTGCGTGGAGGGCTGCTGAGAGCCAAGGAGGCTGTTCAAGGAACTGGGCGGACAGGAAGGACCGTGTCGTTAGCCCCCGGGCCCCCTGCGCTTTTGGTGCCACTTCCTGCGGGCTCCTTTCCCTGTGGGGAAACTGAGGCACGGGCCCTGCTCCACCCCAGAGGGAGGGGGATCCCCAGGCAGGGCAAGGCCGGGGGTGGCTTGGGCTCTGCCTGCTGGGGGTTGGAATTATCCCCCAGGAAGCAGCGTTGCCACTCACCCCAGAGTCCGTGGCTGTTGGCAGGCTGCAGCAGCACTGGCCTTTTCTTTGAAAGGTGGCCGCTGCTGGGCTTGCAGTGGAGGGAAGCTGCCTCGGGGCTCCTGCAGAGGCAAAGCAGGAGCAAAGGGACAGAAAAATACCATCTGGTGCAAGGAGTGCTGGGACCTGCCCCCCCAGCAGCAAGATGCAAGGCTTCACCTCCATCACGTGGACTCTTCTGCCTGGCTTGCATTTTCTGTGCATTGAATTTCTGCTCTAATTACCTGGGGGCTTTTTTGGTGGGGGGGTGCATGCAATCAGGAGGGTATTTGTTAACCGCTTGGACAAAGTAACAGAGAGGATCTTTTAACCAAAGGCCGTGATTTGAGAGACTCTCGGCAAGGAGGTTTGTGCCTCCAGGGGTTATTTTGGGACTGGAAACAGCATGGAGGACGATACCCCATCCACATTGCTCACCCAATGAAGGGGAACGCCGTGGAGTTTTGTGGCTGCCCAGCCTGTGGTTTTCTTGCAGCGTGGGTGTGATGGCTGCTGGCTGCTGTGCAAGTTAAAGGGCTGTGAGATCCAGTGTTGTGATGTGAATTCTTGGGGGAGGTGAAACAGTGGGGCTCAGCCTCACCAGAGATGTGGGCTGCCCTGTTCTCACCCCAGGGAAGGGTCAGCCCTCGTGGGGTGGGAGGTTGGGGGGTGGCAGGACCCACTGGGAGGCTGTGGGAAGATGAAGGAACTGGGGATGAATGAGCTGGAGGTGGTGGGACGATGAGGAGGGGTCACTGGGCTTGTGCCCCATCCTGGTGTGGCCCATACCTTTCTCCCTGACCTGCAAGAGGGAAGGGAACGTGGCGGGCACACTGGGCACGTAGGGTGGGTAGGAGGCTGGGGGTGTGACTGGCTGGTCCTGCACAAAGCGGCTTTGTGGTGGCGGCAGCACCAGGCACGGTGCCCAACCCAGCGCTGGTGGCATCTGCATGGGCACAGGGGGCCCTGGACTGTGGAGGGACAAAGGGCAAATCGGGGCCCCCGGTGCCCATCCTGCCCATCCACCGCCGCACCAGGGTGAGCCGGGCCGTGGCGCCGGGGCTGCCTTGCAGGTCTGGGAGAGCCCATTTTTTTGTGGGTGCTGCCCAAGAGGAACAATGTTCTTCATCACCGCTTATTGGCTGACCTCAGCTTTGCAGCTCAGACCAGATTATTTGCAATGTTTCTGCTTCCCTGCATTTGTGAATAACTACTTTTGGCCTTTATTTTTTCTCAGGATTAGTCAAAGTTGGTCCCTTTCCGAGTATGTACGTCTCTCTCCCAGTCTTGTCTGCTTTGTGTGCTTGAAGCTGTCTTGCCTTTCTCCCCTTGTGCCCCCTGCACTCAGCAGTGCTGGGGTGCTCCCACCCTCACCCACCCACCGCCTCTCACCTTCCTGGCCATGGGCACACGCAGATCCAGCACCACACACCCTCTGCTGAATGTCCTGACCCGAGCAGGTGAGAACAGACCCCTTTCCTCCTGGTGCCGCAGCCTGGGTGTGGGGTGACCTTCACATCCCTGGGGAGCGGGCCCCAGCCCTGGCACAGGTCCCTGACACTCAATCCTTCCCCATCAGCTGCTGGCACCGTGGGAGCTGAGCTTGGGCTTGAGCCAGAGCCGTGATGGGGGTTGAATGTGGGCGATGACGTTGCTCCGGGGGCTTCCCTGGGCTGTGCCCAGCAGCGTTAATTGCCGCTTTTGCAACCTTCCTTATTCCCTCCTGTGCCAGCAGTGCTGCCTGGCATCTGTGTTTGTAACACACCCACAATGCCTTGAAATGGCCACCATCACAAAAAATAAGGTAAAACAAGCAAACCATAATCCAAGCCTCCATGGTCTGGCTGGGTGAGAGGAGCCAGTCTCGAGCTTTCCCCACCGGCAATCCCCTGCCACACAGCAGAGAGGTGATGATGTCTGAGCCTGCCGAGTTCTAATGTTATTTTTCAGCTGCGAACCCAGAGGAAATCACTAAAATACTGATTTGGCAAGAAGAGGGGCATCTGCCGGCCGACCTCCCTGGCTGCTGGACGCCCTTTGGACTTGCGTTGCTGAAGGCTGAAGTTAAATCGATCTGCACGGCTGGAGCTGACTGGAGCTGTTGATTTTGGAGCCAGAAGTTAAGAGCTTGAGGGGAGGACGGTCATACTGCCGCGGGCAATGCCACTGAAAACCCAAAAGGGCTTCCTGCAAACTAAAAACCCATGAAAAAGCTGGCCAAGGTTATTGTTTGGGAAGAGGATTTGCAGTGCTGATGGAAATGGGGAAAGAGGGTGCAAGGGCCGTGCTCCTGAACTGCAGTGAAGAATGAGCCACAAAAAACAGCCCACAGATGTGTTTAATTAAAAAAAAAAATACATGTTTTGGCTAAACACGTGGTTGGGTTGGGCATGCTTTTGGGGATGGAAAGGTTTTATGCCACACGAGGCTGCTCCCTGACTGTACCTGTACCTGGGTGCTGGTGTTGGTGCTGAATGCCGAGAGAATGAATTTGCCCACTGTGCACTGGAGGCAAGCCGGGTTCAGCCGTGCCAGTCCCATCAGCTCAGCAGTCCCCTTGTACCATTCTGTGCCAGCATCACAGCACTGGCTCCTGACTTTTTGATCCTGAGCTGGGGGCGGGAGAAGAAGTTCACCAATGCTTTCCTTTTTAAGAGCAGGAAAACCTTTTCTTCCCACCTGAGTCAGCAGAAAGGATTTCCCAGGGTTTCCCCACCGTGGCCTTGACTGCACTCGCCTGCCTCAAAGGTGCAGGTGAAAACCCAGAGGACCGTCTCTCTGCTGCTGCGCTGCCCTCCCAGGAAGGGCTGGGAATCCTCCTTTCTTTCAGGAAAACACGCTTGGAGTGTGTCTGTGAGGGTGAGCTGGAAGGAGAGGTTTGCTTGAGCTGCGGATCGCCTCCTCTCTCACCACAGCGCTTGCCAGCTGGCATCCCTGCAGTTAGTCCCCACCTGTTTCTTTCCTCCTTTTTTTTCCCCTCCCTTCCTATTTTTTCCTCTGTTTAGATCTTTCCTAATGGTTTCTCACCGCAAGCACCGCTAGCGGACACTGGTGGCTGGGCAGTGCTGGGAAAGCGGTTTGTGGGGAGAGGAGCCTCAGCAGCCCCTGAGCTCAGCTCCCGGGGACGAGTCACTCCCTGAACCCGCATGGCCCAGGGACCCCGGGGATTCGCCGGTTCTGGGGAACCCCTGGTTGTGGGGCATGGGTGCCATTTGTGCAGCTCTCCCCAAACCAGGCAACGGTGGGCGTATTGTTTAATATCCAAGGAAATTAGCATTTTGTACGTTTGAGCACAGAAGCATTTAAATGAGGTGAGATCTGAGGCCGGCACTCGCCTGTGAGCAGCACCCGGCGTTTGGGGCCGCCCGGGAGGCTGCTGGTGCTGCTCAGCAAAGGAACACGCTCAGGATGAACTTTTTGGGGGGCTGTGGGGAGGGGCGAGCACCAGCTGCTCCGGTCCGGTGCCTGTGTCACGCCGCCGGGAGCGGGCGGGCGTTGGTGGCACCGGTTTCCATGTGCACAGCAGAGCCACCGGGCTGCCAGGGCAGGTGCGCCTTGGAGCTGCACTCCTGCCAGACTGAAGCTGTGCGAAATCTGCCTGAAATCTCCCCAAAACGCGCTTCCCAGGGAAACTGCACCGTGGCAGCCGCGGGGAGAGTCGGGGCGCGGCAGCCGGGGCACGCGCCGACCCCGGGCTCCGGACCCGCTCCCGAGCGCCGGGGCACGGCGGGGAGTACGGGCCGGGAAGGAGGGCGGGCGCCCCGCGGCCGGGACTGAGGCTCCCACCGGCGGCGGCCCCTCTGCTGG